>CM059972.1:96393412-96888412 GCA_030490835.1 Annona cherimola
TTCATAAGCCAGAATAATAATTAAATTCATTACAAGAAAGATTCTAACAATTTGCATTCTTGGAATAAAATGAATAAAACAAGGATCGGTCCCTTCTTCCAAAACGGCTAAATGTTTTGTCTAGAACCCCAAAAAGATTGAGTAAGAAGTCTCCAAACCTTTGTTTTTGCCTCAGTAATCAGGCTAACAAAGCTGCTATCACTCCTAGAAATGTTTCGTGAACTCAAATGCAGTAACACTAGGTAGAGGTTAAAAAAAAAAAATTCTTGTAATTAGTCCTGGGAACTGGAAACGATTAATAAACGAGCCCCAGTACTCAGTACATTATTATTATTATTATTATTTAAAGATCCATCAGAAAAACATATCAACGGGACCCATTAGGGTTGCTCACACCCACGGCCCACTACTGTTCTGCAGCTAATCTTCAACATTGCTCCAAGTGAATTTCAGTTCCCCACAATCAGGAATGCAGCAATTAAAAGACAGTTGTCAAGAAATCCAAAACACAAACTCCGAAAAGAGCCCACACTCAATGATTTCCAAGAGACATTGGCCTGATACCTGAACAATACGCACGTCGAACGCCGGCCTATTTCCCGGGTCACGCGCAAGCTGGAGCAACCTCTTGTGAGTGAGAACATCCTCCGCTCGCTCCACATTCACATCCACCGCATATCTAAAAACATCGCAAACAACGCATCCAAAATGCAGAACAATCAAACAAAAAATAACAGTCCAGTTCATAGATCACATATGAAAACAAACAAAAGTGAGATCGAAAAAACAGAGGACGAAGAAAAGAGCAGAACCTAGCGGGAAGGCGATGGAAATGGGCCCAGAGCTCGTCATCGAAGCCGGGTTGAAGCACCTCGTCGTTGGCAGATTCGTGGAGGCGGCGGAGCACCTCCTCGTAGACGAGGAGTTTCCGGCGATGGTGTTTCGCCCGCGGCGGGGTCGTGGCATCGACGGCTCTGCTGCTGCTGCTGCCGTTGCAGCTCTCGCTGTCTAGGATTGCCATTTCCAAGCGGCGGAAGAGCGGAAATGACGGTTGAAAAAGACTACCTCCCGCTTTCGTTTTTCGCTCTCTTCTTCAAACCGAAAAAGAGAAGGAGAGGAAGCAAAAGCAATCTCTCATTTCACGTGAGCGTGAGAGAGAAGAAAAATGGAAGCGGTGAGCCTGCGTTTGATAGACAGCTTTAAGCCAGAAGAAGAAAACACCAAAACTACTCATTGGATTTCTCCCCCTTCAAAAATTCGCCAATGCATCTCCAAAATACTGAATACTACTCTGGCGGGAGCGACGGATGGACGGATGATACGCAGGCCGAACACCTCATGATGGCGTAAAAATCAATTCTATCGGATCAAAATAAAGATTGGCTGGCACGTAACCTGGAAGCTGGCGTGGGAAGCCTCCCTGCCGCCACGTCAACATGCGCTGGCGGAAATCCTCGGCCGCTGTAACACGCATGCTGAGTTGGATACACCCTGTACATTCACGTCAGTGCATGCATTGCATTTGCTCAAGCACCCCAAGTCGTCTGTCGTCGTACTAATCAATTATATTCCCCATGGCTTCGTAACACCGTACACCAGCCGTTGGATCTGTCACCAATCCAAGAGATCCAACTGTTGAAATTGCTTCAGAGTCCAATTTGATACGGATGTTATGGTCGGATGAAACCGGCGGCAGTTCACGAAACAACCGGCCACTGCTGTTGGAGGGCAAACGGCAAATGCAGGGGGAGACGGCGTAGGGTCAGGGACTCAGGGGTGGGAAGCAGCTAGTGAAAGGCGGAAGGAAAGCTTAGCGATTTTCGGAAGCGGAACGGGAATCTCGACTTGCGGTTTCTTCCTCGCTCTGGATCTGAACCGTCAAAGTCATTCTCATCCGACTCTACCATCGTGATTACACGACATCGAAAGCGGTATTCCACGATATCACATGCCGCAGATTTATTAACCAATTGTGCTATTTTTTCAAATGACATCCGAGATGTTCCGAAATAATTCCCTATTTTAGTTTAAAACTTCTAATTAATTAATTATAACAAAGATTTGTGGTGCTTATAAATCATGCCTCCTCTTATCTGGATTCTTTTAATTTAGGACTGCGTCCCGCTTCCCTACAACGAAACAGTTTCACATAATATTATTTATTTTCACACTTTAATAATTGATGTAAAATTGACTTCATCTTTTATGTTTAATATCATTTCTTTATCTAAAGAATCAAATTTTATTTAAATCAAATGTGTACATGGGTAATATTTGTTTAAAAATATATTCATGGATAAATTATAAAAACTACTCTCATCGATATTAAGGCATTTTATAGAATCATTTATCTACATAAATTGATATTAACATATCTTGCTACTAGATAAATAAGGTCGTACATTTGTAAAATGAGGTTATGTATAATAATACTAGATAAATATGTAACAATATAATTGATAATGATAAATGTAATAAATAGTGCAGGTTTTCAATTAATTATGAAATTAGAAAATCTGGATGAAAATATATACAAATGGGAGGTTGGCTCCCGGGAGCATTGAGCCTCAATGCTCCTAAGTGTATACAACCATTTTTAAATTACTAAAATGTTACTGATTTTTAGAAATTTAAAAAATTTAAAAATCTCAAAAAATGGTAAAGATTAATACACAAGTTAAATACATTCAGATTAACAGTTTTGTGAAAAAAATTAAAAAATTTTAAAAAAGGAACCTAATCCAATGCTCCTGGGTGCATATACACTTTTTTTGAAACTTTTTTTACACGAATATTAATTAAGTGTATTTAACATGCATATCAATTTTTACCATTTTTGAAGATATTTTTTTTGAATTTTTAAATATCATTGGCATTTTAGTAATTTGAAATGTTAAATTACTAAAATGTCACTGATTTTTAAAAATCTAAAAAATATCTAAAAATATCCAAAAATGATAAAAATTAATACACATGTTAAATAAACTTAGATTAAATTTTTCATAAAAAAGTTTCAAAAAAATTAAAAAAATATGTATATGCACCTGGGAGCATTGAGGCTCAAAGCTCTTGGAAGCACTGGATCGGGCTCCTTTAAAAAATAGGTATATGCATCTAGGAGCATTGAGGCTTAATGCTCTTAAGAGCATAAAATTGGGCTCCATAAAAATGAGTTTCATAAAAGTCGAACTTCTTAAATTTTGATAAGTTAAAAAAAAAATTTATTAGATTAAATATTTGAATTTATATCCATCACTTGACTTAATAGAGATTAAAATCATATGGAACGCGAGTACATGACCTTCATTGGATTCAAAGTTGATTGATTTAAGTTTGAACATCGGTTTATGTAGGTAATGAAAATTTTAGAATTTTTGCAAATATGCTTACAAAATTTGCATAAATTTGCAATTATGTCTCTTTCGCTAGGATGTTGTTAGATTTTTATATAAAATAACGATAATGTCCTTTAAGCTATATTATACACTTTCAATTTTTGAAAATATTGTAAACATTTTTGCAAAAAAATCTAAATAATAATGCACACAAAAATATATAAAATAATGAAATAGCAAATATATCTACAATATTTTAAAAATTTGCAAGTTTATCACTTGGGTTAAAGAGCATTATCGTCATTTTACAAAAAAAATCTAACGACATCCTAATGGAAGGGACAATTGCAATTTTATGCAAGCTTCGTGGGTATATTTGCAAATTCAGCAAACTTAGGGACAGTATACAATATTGGTCAAACTTTGTAGGTATATTTGCAAAAATTCTGAAACTTTTTAGAAATAAACTTCAAAAAGAGAGTTATTTGCAAAATCAGGAATTAGAAATTTTAAGTTGCAAATCCAAAAAACTTTAAGCTTCGTTTGCAGATAGTTTTTATGAAAGCATCCAAGGACATCGTTTTTAAAAATCTTCGATTCTATGTAATTAAGTTATATGGAAGTGCTTTTATAGAATCTTTAATATTTTGATAATTAGAATTTATTCCATTTATTATATTTGACATAATTTGTTTAGCTAAAAGATTAAATTTCATTAAACTTTTAAATTTTGAAAGTGGACGATTTCTAAAATATGTACTGTATTTTTGAAAAACCGAATCATGATATTAACATCGCAATGAAACATTTTTACCCCATGCAAATGAATTACAAGGTTTGCACAAGAATACCTAATGATTGCCCATTAAGTGCAGAAAGTTTCCAATATACAAGAGGATTTAAATTGCAATAAATATTTGTAAATTTATTTAATATCATTTAACTTCTTTTTGAAAGATTAATATCATTTAACTTTTGAAATAATTTATATGTCCATGATATTATATTTAGATTGTCAAAAATAATTTAAAATAATCTTAAAAGAGTTTATAGAAATGAGAGGTGATAATAAACCAAGGCGCCAAATATTTCTCGCTAAAAAACCTACTTTTTATGTTTTAAATTTTGTATGAAATTGTTAATTTAAGTGTATATTAAATCTATAAATAAAATTTTATCTGTGAGACTCAAGTCTCAATTTTTAGTTAATATTGAAGGTAGACATGATTTAAATAAGCATTTTAAAGTGTTGCTATTTTAATGGCTAATTATTTGGCAAGTTGGACAATTTTTTATAAATATTATCAGTTAATTGAATATATATATACATGACATATTCAAGACTATTTGATGTGTACATAATAAATATTTACTAAAAGAATGACTGATGGGATTGGTATGAGAGTATTAAATATGTATTGTATATTAACTTATTGAATTATAAATTAACTTATATATAATATAATATAAAAAAATATTAGAGATGGGTGCTACTCACGTGAACAGCCCCCATCTATTCAAATTAATTGAAAATGGGGAAATGGCCCATGGGAAAAAAAAGAAAGAAAAACCGGCAAAAAAAAAAAAGAAAGAAGGAGAGAGAGTTCTCTCCTCTCTCTCTCTCTCCCCTGTTTCTCGTACCTTTTCTTTCTCACATCATAGGATTATTTGGGCGCGCGCTCTCTTTCCCCTCTTCCTCATACCTTTTCTTTCTCACACCATAGGATTATTTGGGCGCGCGCTTTCTTTCCCCTCTTCCTCATACATTTTCTTTCTCACACCATAGGATTATTTGGGATCTTGACTTCTTTATTACAGTGAAAGATCTAAGTAGATGGAAGCTTGAAATTTTTGAGGATTTTGGGAAAAAGATGGGAGGTTGTAAGGTAAGTAGTTTTTCTTTAGATTCCTCTCCTATTATTTCTCTTTGACATGTTGTGATGATTTGTAAATGGAAATATTATGGTTTTGTGATGGTTTGAATGTTGGGTCTGAAAACTTAGCTTGGAGAAGAAGATAAATAGTGCGTGAACGGTGGAAATGGGTATAGCTTGATATGGAACGCATATGAGGAAATTTTGGGTAAGGAATGATGGTGAAATCTCATTGGTAAAGCAAGAGCATAATGTTGTGGGGTTGAAATATTAGACTTGGTTGGGGTTTTGAAAGCCCCATTATAGGAACTTGTGAAAATGGTAGTTTTTGTGATAAGAATTAATTATAATGGAATGTAAAGTGAGATTTTCATGGTGTACTAGTGTCGTGGTATATGCCATGACCTTAAGAGATTGTTCAAACATTTTTTTTATTTGGGAACTTTTCTATTAAGGTGTTTGGTGTTTATTTAGGTGTAACATCTTTATTTGTATGTTCCATATTTATGCATCCTAGATATCATTATTGTGACTATTAGTTTTGCACTTATATATGATATGGACACTTGTGGAGGTGATGACTTATATGGGTGAGAGACATGTTTGCCTGGGGGGGGGGGTGGTGGTGGTGGTGGTCGAGTGGGGGGAGAGGGAGGTGTGCGTGTTGTCATGGTAGTATGGCTTGGCCCTGATATCAATGTGAGAGAGTGGCCTTCCTAAGCTATATACTTTGATATGGTATTGGCGGTGTAGTCTTAGCCCTGGTATCAATGTGAGAGAGGGACCTTTCCAAGCTATATACTATTGTGTGGTTTTGGTATTGTGGTCTAGACCGTGGCATCAATGTGAGAGAGAGACTTTCCTAAGCCATACAATTGATGTTGGTGACCTTGGTCTTGGTATCAATGTGAGAGAGGTATAAGTCATCATGTATTGTTTATATATAATTTTATTTTATTTATGGAGTACAGTGTAGTTGAGTTGTAAGTGGGGGGTATTTGCATGGGATACACTCATATATGCATTAGATGGTGCATTACTGATTTTGAATATACTTGTCGATTTTATGCTACTTACTGAGCTTGCCCGAGCTCATTTTATTTTGTTTTACCATTTTTAGATAACAGGCAAACTAGTGCTGGTGTAGAGCATGATGACATCCTATGGAGGCGTCTTAGTAGGATAATATTAACTATGAGGAAAGAAATACTTGTAGTGAGGTAACAAATATATATATAGAGAAAACATTTTCCATGCAGTGAAGCTGCACCATAATTAACGGTACATTTGACCTAAAATGGGCCCCATATATACTTAAATATATTGATACTTTATACAATCATTTATCCATATATAAATTTTATAGTAAATAATTTACATGTTGATAAAATAACTTTAAAGTTGTTATTTACATCAAACTATTTTATTACGTTGAATTTGTATTATTTTCAGATGAGGTCTGTGCACATGTCTAATTGGGATGAAAATTGGTATGATAATAGAATATATAATTTTAAGTAAAGTGGGTGGAGTAGATTATGATTTTATAATTATGTGGGGTCCATTTTGAGGTAATTGCACTATAATTGTAGTGCAGTGAAACTGCATCTGAATATTTCTCACATGTATATATACACATACGGTCCCGCTTCGGTTACATAGAAGTGGACCTATGTAACCCTTTCAAAATCTAAGATTTTGATCTTTAATAAAAAATCCAATTCATTCATTGTATTTAACATCATTTGTTTATCTAGCAGATTAAGTTTTATCCCAATAAAGTATGTTTATAGGCCACATTTGTTTTTATATATATATATATTCATGTATAAATTATGAAAAGCGCTTAGATCTATTTACACATGTATTAGAATATAATAATACTTTATAGAATTATTTATTCACATATAAATAATATTTTGAATAGTTTAGATGCTAAAAATACTATTTTAAAATTGATATTTTAGCATTTTCTTAATTTACACACGAATATATATATATATATATATATATATTCCTAACAAATGCGGTCAATAAACATATTGATCGTAATGAAACTTGATCCCCTAGATAAACAAATGATGTTAAATACAATAAATAGATTAGATTTTTTATCAAATTAGATTTTGAAGGGATTACATGGGTCCGCTTCTATGTAACCCAATTAAATATAAACGGAGCCCATATATATTTACTTATTTCTCTCATACAAGTCTCCAATATTGTAGGAGAGACTTTGCTAAAATTTCATTAGAATTTTCTGCCGTGCAACATTCTAAAATTTACCCCGTTGATATGAGTGGACAATTTTTCTCAATTCTTAACCTCATATGATGGATCTTGGTCTATTATAACGACCTCTTCTAGTGACTAACTAGGCCTAGTGACGGTGTTACATTATCATTTTTAAATATGTGTATATATTTTTTTGAATTTTAAATAAGAGTATTGTGGTATTTTCAACTAATGTTATTCAAACCCGGCTAAAAAATTAATTTTGGTCTAATCAATTCAATCATTTTTGAAAATAGGATTAAAATAGTGTATTAAAAATTCATATAAAATATATTATAGACTAATAAGATAAAAAGTTTATAGTTTATATTTAAAAAACGAAATTATAATAATGATTTTAGAACATATACATTTTAATTTTTAAAATCTATAAATTATAATTATAAAAATAAAGACCACAACAGCATATAGTTAAACAAAGCTACAAACCCAACCACCGTAGTCCACAAGAAACCTATGAATTCATGTGTTACAAATGAACAAAAAATAGAGATTCACGTAGTTACAAACTCATGCTTGGCAGAATAAAACAACATTTAAGAGAATAGAAAATAGCAATTACCAAATAGTACTTTTTGCCGTCAACATGCATTTCAGCCACAAGTGGCTGAAACAATTAATTGTAAACTAATAATTAAATAATGTTAAGTTATAGTGTTTTGATGATAGATAGGTCAAGAATTTAATACTTGAAAGTGTTTAATTGTAATTAATTTGAGATGAATGGTTGTAATAAGTTAGCATGGAATTGTGTTGTGAATTTGTTGAGGTTTTTCTATAAAACTTTAGCAATTTGGTTTGCAACTTCAGCAGCTTTGGTTTAAAACTTTAATAGTTTTGGCTTGAAACTTCCACGGTTTTAGGTTGCAACTGCGACAATTTTGGGTTAAAATTTCAATAGTTTTTGAGAGCGATCTATGGATACATAATTGGATGATGACATGACAAATCAATTACTTTATTATGAAGAGTTGTCTTGGTTTGTTAAGTTGTTACAGGTTGTTGAGAAAAAAATCCGATTGGTTCTGAATTTGGTGGAAAAATCTCTCTTGACGGTTTTGGTTTGTTAAGTTGTTACAGGTTGTTAAGATAAATTCAATTGGTTGCGGATTTGGTGGAGCAAATCTCTCGGCAGTTTTAGAAGTTCAAAGCTATAAATAAGGAATGAATTCCAACTGAAAATTCAATTTAGAGAAAATCATTTCAAAAGTGCAGATTTATTTCAAGGCGTTATCTCTGATCTTCTATCCATCTGTTAGAAATAGCATATTGAAGATTGTCATGACCATCCTACTAGAGATTCATCCCGGTGCTTCTGTGTTGTTCAACCAGTTGTAAGCTTTATTTCATTTTTGTTTATTTTCTCTTGAATTAGAGGCTGCCTAATCCGAGAGGAAAGCTTTCATTGTGATTTGTGGAAAGCTTTATGTGTCATCTAGAGCCATTTGTATAATCCAGAAAATGATTGAGATCGTATCACATTAACTTGAGTTCTAAGTTGATTAGTGGAAACACGATTCAAGGTGTTGACTTGGAGAGTAGAATAGGTGCATTGACCGAATCACTTACTTTGTGGTGTCTTTTTGGATTATTTTTGTAGTGTGTGAAATCCATAAGTTCTTTTTTGGATTTTTCTCTATGTGCTTTTGTCCCTTTCTTTTATTAGTTTCATAGAGGCCCAACAAATAATCAATAGCAAATTTCAATAATTATTAACCAACGTATTCAACAAACAGCTAAAGAAAATCATAGTAGAAAAACGAGACAGCAGCAAGCCATTAAGCGAGCAAAAGCCTAAAAGTTTGACATGGAAAGAAAGAAAAATAGATAATTATGCATCCGTGTGGTACCAAAGCCTGACTTGGTCCGAACTCGATATTCTCTCTAATTTATTAAAAATAGTTATATTTGTTTATGCATTAAATATTTCAACTATAATTGTACAAGTTATTTCATATAATTATAATCTAATTAAACTATAAAGTATTTATTTTAAAACCTAAACGTTATATATATTTGTCCATAAAAGTTGAATATATTACCTCTATATATATATTAATTAACTACGAGATATATAAGTTTTATTTTTATTAAACTTTAGATAGTGATTTCATTTAATCTCATTTATTTTTCTTACCTAGATTGTTATGTGTAAATTCATTATGTTCAATGTATTTAAAATTATATTTTAATTAAAAGATAAACTTTCGTCAAAACCAAAGATATCATGGGTCATATAAATATATTCACATGTAAATTATTCGTGTGTGAATGCAATAATGTCTAAAAAATTCATTATCTTTGTCAGTAATTTTAACTTTTATTAGTTTAAGAGTGACCCGAATTTCAATCCTAAATCAAGTCTGAAACTAGTCCAGACTTGATCTGAACCCATATTCTAATATTTGACTTTGAATTCACATAAATTCGGTAGGCTTAAGGTTCGGATTTATCTAAATTTGATACAAACAGACCTGAATTGCACACCTAAAATTCCCTTCTTAAGCGGCAGTGATGCCATGCTGCTTCAACGAACATGATAAAAAACAAAAAAGCACAAACCAAAATACGATTTTAAAAATCAGTTAATTAGGAAAAATGGAAAGGCGAAAACCAACGCTGTTTTAAAAGACAGATCTCTTCTACAAACAAATACAAACTCTGCTGCTGTTTGATAAGGCCAATGTCTTCTAAAGGAGTGAAGAGCACGCAATTTTTTTAAATTTTAACAGATAGAAAGGGAAAAATAATTAATTCAGCAAGTGCAATTTCCTACCCCAAATGAAAAGAATGAGTAACACCAAAAAAATGACTATAGCAATGGTGCAGTCCGATTGGGGGAGGATTGCACAAAGGGTGGTGTTTGTTCGGTTGTGGCTCAGGGCACACATACTTTTTATTTTTTTTGAATTTTTTTTATAGAATTATTAATCTAAGTATATTTAACATGTGTATTAATTTTTACCCTTTTTTGAGTATTTTAGATATTTATTTTTATTTTTGAAAATTATTGGCAGTTTAGGTAATTTAAAATTATTAAAATGTCATTGATTTTCAAAAATAAAAAATAAAAATCTAAAATACTCCAAAAATAGTAAAATTGATACACATGTTAAATACACTTAGTTTAACGGTTGTACAAAATTTTCAAAAAAAATAAGTTAAAGCACCTGGATGCACTGAGGCTAAGTGCACTCGAGTGCACTTTATCGGAGCCCGTGTTTGTTTCACAATAAAATTTTTCAAACAAAACTTTTCAATATAACATTTTTCACTTTCCACAACTATGCTATTTTTAAATTATTTCTTTACATCTTCCTACATATTTTACTATACTTTTTAATCATTTCTATATAACTACTCATACAACTAACTTATTTATTTTAACTTTATTTTATATTATTCGTCATTACCCCTATCATATCACATTATTCACTCTTATTTAAAAAAGAATTTAATTGTATGCACATAGGTGCAAATACATTTTTACATTTTTTGAATTTTTTTTTTTTTACAAAACTGTTAATCTAAATGTAATTAACATGCACATCAATTTTTACAAATTTTTGATATTTTTAAATAGTTTTTGAATTTTTAAAAATCTAAAAAATATCTAAAAAGGATCAAAAATTGTAAAAATTGATATACATGTTAAATACACTTAGATAAACATTCTTATGAAAAAAGTTTCAAAAAAAATTTAAAAAGAGTTAAATGCACCCAAGTGCACCAAGCCCACCTAGGTGCAACAAATCACGTCCCACTTAAAAAACTTTTACACTAAAATTTTTTTCATCCAAACATTTTATCATGTCCCAAATCGAAATCGATAATGAGAGATGACCAGCGCTGGTTGATCTACTTGAGTAGGTAGAATTTTCTAGCCCTATCACAAGGGAAACAGGGCCAACTGCTACCGGTTTGCCGAACGTCATCAGTGCCGAGAAGAAAAAAAAATCAGTCGCTGATCGAAACAAACTGAACTTGAAATTGCCATTAAACGACGCTCCAAAAGAAATTACTGGCCTCAACTCAATATTGTCGCTATTGGTATGGAGATCAGCAACAGGATTAAATTGTTGCATGATGACCGGATTTGATAGCCAGAGATGAAAATAGCCAATGGAAGAAAAACAAATCTCGATTTATTATACTTTGGAGATATGTTGTGGGAATCAGAGCCAAATGAATGCTGATGCAGGGAGAAGACGGTAACATGACTCCAACGACGACAATCAAAGATGATGCAACGGGCAGATGCGCCTGAGCATTGTGCAATCTATCTTCCATCTATCTATTACTTCATTCACTAATTATTAACTTTCATGATGAGAATGTGGGAAGAAAATAAGTGTTATTGTATTCCGAGAATTTGTAAAGTCGTATAGAAATTGAAAAAAAATGATATAAAAGGGGAGAAGATCGTTGTTATTATTATTATTTTTTTTTAAATTGAGAACAATAATTTTTTAGGAAACCAGAAATTCCATCTCATACTTCTCTCCTCCGCATTGCATCCTTGTTGAGTATGATGGCCAAGATTGAGATAGGGAGAGATGAGGATACGAAGTAATTTTTTATTTTAAAAAATGTTTTCTCATTCTTGGTATATAATTTTTTTCCAATTTTTCATCTAATTATTTCATTTTTAATATATTTTCTTAAATTTCAATACATAATAATACTTTTTCGTCTCATCTTCTTATCCCGTTACACTGTAAAACAGGGCTTACATTCAAGATGTTCATGATGCGGAATGAGATATAAGGGATGGAACGAAAATTTTCCATTTTCAAAACAAACTCTTCTGATTCATGCTATATCATAACCCGTTTTTCTTATTTTTTATACTGCTTTTGACATATCTAATATAATTTCGTATGTTCCAATCCGCAGCAAACTGAGTGTTGATCATTCCTTGTCCAATTAATCAATTTTGTGCAGTAAATATATAAGAAGAAAATTTTCGTTTCCAAAAAATAACCGAACTTTTCCATTTCTTATACAAATTTTCGTCAGTTTCCATACAGGTTCTTATTCCCATTAAATGCTGCTTTTATAAATACATGCAGTAGATGATGATGTCGGCAAAATAAAATAACAACTATCTTGTTGCATGCACAACCGAATGTTAGCAAGGGAGGAACAACATGTTAAGAAAAAGAGAAGAAAACAACAACAACAATAAGAATGATAGATAGGGATGAGGCAACAAAATCCATAGAGCCGGCCTGTGTGTGTTTAGAATAAAATGAAAAATGAAGAATGGAAATGAAATAGATATCATAGGAATAAAGTGAGAATTAGAAAAAATAAATAAGATAGTTTATGAAAAAATATGAGAAATTAATTGAAATATAAGGCTAAAAAGGAAAAAGAAAAAAGAATAATTGGCTGTTGAATTCGCCTTCTCATTCTCCTTTTCTTCTTTTTCATTCTCAACACTTAAAGGCCATATAATAGTATCCAATGTCAGATGACGTCAAATAAAAAAGCAAATGAAGTAAACATGAAAAGCTCGCTTAAAATGAAAGATGGAAGCAGAACCTGCCCAAATAGCCGCCTCAATCTCTCATGGAAAATAAATGAACCATTAACAACTTCACAAACAACAAATGCAACTAATTTAATACAGACATGTCAATCATGACAAGCGTAGCTGAAGATAGGATTCCTAACGCAATTTTTACACACAATCAGCAAATAATTTCTAATTTTACATACACACTGAGGAATCCACTTAGACCTGAAAACCTCCTCACAACTTCCTAAGGTACATGCAAGGTGCTTTGCTACTGATTTATACGCTGCTGGACTAATGAATGTCAGATCATGGACCCCCAAACAAGAATGGAAGACGATCATGGCCATCAGTTCGGTGGCGCTCCACAAAGTTTAATGTTGAAATCAATTGTCCGTGTCTAAGTATGCAATCTACCTTACTATACAAGATAGGAGAAAGAGTGGAGATAGCATCATCATTATCATGTTCATTCCATGGACAGTAACTATTGTTTAAATGATAACTTCAAATTCATTCTTCCAACATTTCTTCCATCCAATCATCTCCTTCCATCATCCACTGTTCAAGCTCATCTACTTCATCCTGCTCACTTCTGCAAAAACCATCAAAAGTATCATCCCAGTACCCACCCCCCAGCTCCTCACCATGGCATGCCAGGTGTAAGTAAGGCCTGTTTCTAACTAAAGCATCAACCAAATCTCGGTTCACCCATCCAGCCACTCCCAACCATCTCAATCTTGGAAAGTAAGGTTTTTTGAACCATCGGAAGGCAAGTCCTGAGATGCGGCCACTCTGATAAAGATCAAGCAGCCGCAGGCTACTTCCACAAAAGCCACCTTTGATCCGCATCGAAGCTAAAGCCATTACTGAAGTGTCCCCAATGTGTGGACACTCACGCATTCGCAGTTCAACAATTGGTAATCCACTTTTTGCCAACGAAAGAATCCCATCATCGGAAATATGAGGAAGCTTAGAGAGATCCAACGCTTGCAAGTTCTGTCCCAATGGTCCACTGGATATACTTGCAATGGATTCATCCGTGAGCTTTTTGCACCCCCTAACCGACAATGAGACCAAAGAAGTCATATTTTTCGCCAAGCATGACAATCCCAAATCAGTAACATCAGAACCATCCAATTTCAAAATCTTCAATTTAGGAAGAATGCAGACAGCTCTCAGGGCTTCGTCTCCCAGGTTACGGCAGTCTCCCAAGTCCAAAACTCTCATATCCTTGTTACATGCCAAGTGAATGATTGAAAGATTGGTTAGGCGATAACACCACCTCAAGCTGACGTGCATCAAAGAAAGAGAAGTGGCAGAGATGTCATGAAATACCAAATCCGTAAGTTGAGTTCCATGACACACCCTAAGTGTATTTAAGTTTGAGCATGAGTGGAGAATAGCCCTAAAACCAGAATCAGTGACACGACAGAAGCCCGCAAGGCAGATGCTTTCCAAATTTGAGCACCTATCAGCCATTAAGAGGATGCCCAAATCGTTGACACGTCTGAAGTAAGAGAACATGAATTCTTGATTTCGTATGAGAGACAGATGCTTCAATTTCCCATGTGGATTGATCTGTTGAAGGCCAAAATTGGTGAGATCATGAGTTACATCAGGATCCATTACAGGTGCATCTAGAAGATCCAAATGGGTTAAGCATAAAAGACCCTTCGATATTGCACTGATCAGATTGTCGGTGATGAAGTCCACTAAGAGACATAGTTTCTGAAGGCGTGGAAATGCAGATGGTTGCACTCCATGTAGCAGAGGCACATGGCTTACTTTTGATCTCAGCAATTCAATCACCATTTCAGAATCAATATAACCAATTTCCAAAGAATTGAGAATTGTCGAAGCTTTGGTCCATGCCTTAGCAAAATTCTGAATACTAAATCTTGAGACATCAAACATGAGGCTTAGAGACTGCATGAGAAGATAAAAACATTCAGTTCAAGAAGGAGATAGTTTACGAGTAACGAAGCATGGGACAAAATGCCAAAACAAAGATAAAAAAGCTTCGATGATTTGCATAGATATATGACAAAAAGCATTCAAAACAAGTCCCTGCAAGTCACTCCATGTCTAATTATAATAGGCTAGGTTTAGTAAGAGCTAACAAGGCATTCTGGTGCATTGTCTTTGTAGATAATGCTGTTTTGATTGACAGTCCACAAGGTAAACTATTAGAAATATAATGCATTGGAATCCAACTATTTTAGCATCACCAAACCAAAACAGAATACAACAGAATACAGAATTTACAAATTGAAACTTTATCAATAATAAGATTATAGCAAATGATTTATTTAGGTAGTTACCATATAGTCGTAGAAAATGAACATTTACAATAACTCAATTGACAATTTGTAAGTGGAGTCTGTGGAAAGATGGAGAAGGTTAACCATATGGTTCAAGCTATTTGGAAGAAGCAAACAGGTATTTATGGTCTCCTAAACACAAGGTATCAATTAGAGAAAAGGAGAAATTGTATTTGAGATAGTCATAGTAACCAAAACTACTTTATGCATGAAAAGTGGACTATAAGGAAAAACCTACACATAAGAAGTGAGTAAACAATGAGAACACCTACAGGAATTTGGAGACAACAAAACCAGGTAGTATGATGGCAGAAAACCAAAATAAATGCTTTGGCTATGAACAAAGAATCAAATCTGCATGAGTCCAGAGGACTGAGTTTATTCAAATTGAAGGCCTCAAGAAAAAAAATAGAAGGTTCTAAAAGAAATGGATAGAAGAGGTGAATAAATAAGTGTCTACAATTTTGATTTTATAAAATTGATTAGATTAATACAATTAGTATGGTTGGTTGTGATTCGTTTGAGACAAGGCATTGATGATAATGACAGTGCAGAACCTCTGGAGAACCTCACAGATTGAACAAACTAATCGACTTCAAAATATCTACTGAAAGAGCAAATGAACTCCCATTGCAAGCGCTCAGGTATGGATCATACTGAGATCACTGCACGAACCTTAGCTTTCATATGCTTCCAAGGTAATAAAAATAGATAATAGGACCACCAATTTGAAAGCATAAACAAATTATCAGAAATCACATCAAGCACAGGATAAATTAAGTGGAAACCTTAAATTTTTTACAATAAAAAATTACACAGCAGAGAATCTTTTCTTTTCCCCCATGAAAGCTATGATACTATAATTCAGTCTTACTTCTAACTGATGGCAACCTTCAAGCAAATCTTCTACATCTGATATAAGGATCTCATGCCCCCCCTTTTCAGCAAGCGAACCTACAGAAAGTGATCTGGGAAGAAAAAGATAATGACATTACAAAATGCGCTGAACTTGGAGAGAATTAATACACTCAGGCTGAAGAAATATTACAAATGATGGCAAAAACATCTCCTTAACGGTTTATACATGGAGAGAGGTCAATGCTCCTTTTCCCCTTACCCTTATTCTGAACAGACAGGTGACCAAGACATTTTTCTTCTTTGATAGAACTTTGGAAGAAATCTAAGAACGCTCAAACAAAAAAAGTAGTAGATGGAAGGAGAAGGTATAGATCTCATGAATGGTGGTTCTCAAGACTGGAAGAACCATTTTCAAGGGAAAGGTTGCCCCAAATCTTCCCTTTCCTGTTCCTTAAACTTTGTATTGATTTTTTTTCAATTGCATTTGCACTTATAACATGCAATTGATCTTTCATCAAAATACACTAACTGTTCAGATTTCATACATTATGCAAATGCATCATATCAGTACATCCTATACTTGCAATTGCTTTTCATATAGAAACCACTTTTTAACACCCTTTTTTTTTTTTTTTTTTTTGCTTTTGTTGTCCATCGATATAAAGCTTGAATCAATTAGTTTAATGCAAGTTCACAAAATGTCTAATTTGAAATTTAGGGGTGCAACTCAGTCTGGGTACCCTAGGGGTCGGTTCGGTTTCAATATATTTACCCATCGGTTCGGTTCGGTTCTGGATATAAAATACCTGCGGGAATTCGGGTAGGATTGGTTCTAAGGGTCGGATACCTGGAACAGACCCGGATTGCACATGTTAGTATTTAATATATAATATTATATTGTGAAGCTTACAATATTTTATTCTAAAAACCTAGCCAACGACTTCACCGTCAGTCCCTTCCCTCTCTTTTCGTTCTCCCCTTTCCACCCTAGCAGTCATCGCCCAGCCACATCACTGCTGCTGCTGCCTGCATCACATCACATGCATCTCCCCTCCACGCCAGCACATGCATCTCCCTTATAGCACCTTCTTCCCTCCGGCTCTTCTCTCCCCTCCAAACCCTCTCCTATCCAGCGCTCCTTTCCCCTCGACCCCTCTCCCTGCCAGCACTTCATTGGTTTCAAATCTGCCACTCTTCAAAGCTACTTCTCCATTAGTTTCAAATCTGCCACTCCTTCAAGCGGCCCCTCCATTAGTTTCAAATATGCTTTGGGTATGTCCTCAAATTAGAAATTAAATTGAATTGATTTGTTGAATTTAGGTCTGATTTTAACCTGACTTGACTAGATTAGTACAGGTTGAAGCCAAGTAGCCAACCCAAATTGAGGAAAAACCGTAGGCCCAAAAAAATTCTAAAATTGAACCAGAAAGAGAGGCTTTCCTCTCCCTTCTCTTTGCAATTACAGCTTGCCTGCTTCTAATGTCTCACTACCAACTGCTGTCAGTCAAATCTGCCTTGCTTTACCCCTATTTTAGACATGTTGATATATTACTTAAATGTTGATATGTTTTAGATTTGTTGACTTGGTTTTGTGCTTTTCTTGTAGACGTGAATAGACATTGCAGATTTGCGAACAAAGAAATTTATTGAAATTTTTTATAGTACAAAATCATTGTTTGTAATAAAATTTCTGTTATTGATTAAATTCACTTTGCATGATATATTTATGACTGTAAATGGGTACGTGTTTTTATTAATTTTGGAATGACTATAGTTGGTTAAATGATTTTTGGTTTATGTTTGGTGTGTCATGCATGTCATGATTTTTCCGCATCTGTTTGGTAGCATTTTTATTTTTCATTTTTTGCTCATAATTTCTTAACTATTTGTAATGGCCGGATGATTTCTTAATAAAAGTTTCAAGCATTTGCTAACTGTTTTATAATTTTCTTGCAACTATTTGAAACTGATTTGACAGACTGTTTATGTCTACTCATTAGTTTTTAACCGTCCAAATATCTAGTCTTGTAAACAGTTTAACTTTGTTTGTTAACAGCACGTTATGATTTTTTTTGTGAAACCGACTCGGAACCAAAACTGGAACTGACCCAGCCTTAAGAAAATAGGGTAAAGTATATCTTGAACCGACCCAGCCTAAAATAGGATTGGGTATGAACTTTTTAAAATAGGGTAAGGATAGGGTTGACACATACTCAACCCTACCCGACCCACGTTGCACCCCTAATTTGAATCTTTCTGCACATGATACAATGCATTTAAATATGATGCATGGAAGAGGTACTAATATTTGCAATGACAACCAATTTAAAAAAAGAAAAAGAAATTTTCAATGACATGGCATGTTAAAAAAATCTGCCTCTAAAGTCTACAAACGAGGCATGTTTGGCCATGCACATCTGAATCATCACATCAACCAATGATTTACAGATCCAGCTTCAAGACACAAAAGTAATTTCAAGAACTGAAGGTCCTACTAATCGTGAATCCAAGAACACAAACTTTTCAAACTCCTAATAGAGTTGAACGGATGTGACTCACATAGCAGAGCAAGTTAGCATATAGCTTGGAGGAGTTTGGGAAGAGTAACTAACATAATGCACGAAGGAATATAAAGGTTGGGGGAATCACTGATTATGGCGTCACTACCACTGCTTGAATTTCGTTATCAATCAAAATCTGCTACATCTGAGTAGAAGATCTACAGCATGTATCAGCAACTCTCCCCAGGATCAGTCAAGACCGCAAATTTAATGACGTTTAGCACAGTAGAATCGTTTATACAACTGAAGGACAGAACTACAAACCTCAGATCTGTACACTTCTTGCCGACCTCCAAAAGCAGGCCCCCACTGAAATTCTCACAATTGTGAAGGCAGAGGTCATGCAGCGACGGCCGAACCAGGAAAGGGATGGAGAAGTCATCAAGGCGGCCGCAGTCGAGCTTCAGGCTCCGAAGATTGGGGTTTGGGGGCAGCAACGGACGGAGCAGATCTAGCGAGGGCGCGACGTCCTGCGGCCAAAAATGAGGGAAAAAAAAGTTCTAACATTATCGAGCAGTGAAACGTCTCCCAAAGCAGAGTCAGATGCTTGTCCTCAGGGATCCAAGGTGCAAGCTTTTTGTCATGAAATCCCTCAACGATGTAGAAATGCATGAATACCGTGAAGGAAAAAAAGCGGCTTACGAGGAGATGGAAATCGGGGACGAAGGAAAGGATATGAGAAGAGATGGAATTCAAGGATTTGCAGGTGGAGGCGGCAGAGCGGAGGGAGGAGACATCGAGCTTGGCGAGTATCGTTGCGGCGAGTGCGGAAGGGAGTTGCAGTAATCGCCCCTCGCCCTTTTCTTCCTCCATCTTCTTCTTTCGCTTTTCTTCTCGCGACTGACCGGGCTAGGAAGAAATAGACGCCGGAAGACTCGAAGCCTTATAGCGTCACGGATTTTTCAATCGAATCCGTCCGCTGCGCCTGCATATTCGTCGATCCATGTCCGGAACTCCGGACCCGGATAGCCGGACAGTCTACGGTTGGAAATAGAGATTACGGGCGAGTTTTTGTAAAACTAACCCTCGAAATCAGAAATTGCATTTTAGCAATGTTTTTTAATTTTGGAAATCGTCCTTGTAAATTTACCTTGTTTGCCAAGTAGAGCATGCCGGGCCCATCCCAAATTTGCATAACGCTAGGGCACGGATTTTGACACTGTGGGATTAGGCAAGTCAGGATTCGAAAAACTTCTTTAAGTTCGGGAGCGGGCGAATCCACCATTTCTCGGCCCACCGCGCATAGGTGCAAAATATTTTTATAAATTATATGATTCGCTTATATGAATGTGGTTTTGTTGAATATATATGTTTAACTTTATAACTTATTAAAGATAGGATCCTTGTGATTGTGCATTGAACTCCACGACTTATTTATATGGATATATTTTTATTTCTAAATTATTTAGATGTTGTTTAAGTTATGCCTTCCATATGATTTTTCAACAAAATAAAAATTATTATTAATGTTGTTCGTGCTTTGCAAGAACGAATATTATTATCTTGCATTTTCAGTAGTTTTAATTGTAATTAAAATTTTTACATTTATTTTATTTTTCTTGAAGGTAAACGCACACATATCCATGAAGGTCAATTTGTGAATGGAATTATCAAAAAAGAAATGTTTTACTAACACCTTGTTACAGGAATTATGTTTTATGTTCACTAAGAGTGTTTATTCACATTCACAATTTTTTAAACTATGTGTCTGTTTGGAAATAGATAAAACTTTTCAACAAAAGTATTTAATATATAAGTTTTTGAGATGAGAGAAAATGATGTAATCTAATAAGAGTAACGATTAGTATTAAAGAGAATAGAATTAAAATAGATAAGTTAGTTATATAGAAATAATTGAAAATTAGAGTAATTATATAAGAAGATAAGGGTGGTTGAAGAGAGTGAAAATTTTTAAATTCAAATTTTTTTTTGTCTAAACAAACACACTTTGAAACTTTTCAATATGAAAGTTTTTACTCTTTACTACTATCCTATTTTTAATTTTTTTATATCTTCTTGACAATTATCTTACTTTTTAACTATTTTTTACACAACTACTCATATAACTAATCTATTATTTATACTTTTTAGTACTTACCATTAACCTTATTATATCACATCATTTTCTTCAATTTTAAAAACTTTTACATAAAAAATTTTTCATTCAAAAGTTTTTTTAACTTCCCAAACACATTCTAAATAGCAAAATATTGAAATATTCAACTTTTAAATTTATCATAAACATGATTTTATATTAATTTGTAGATAAACGAGTTCACTTCACTTCCATGTAACCGGTATATATATAAACAGTCTCGTGCAACTCCTTCAAATTTTAATATTTGATGTTTAATACTAAATACAATCTATTCATTATATTTAACATCATTTCTTTATCTAGAAGGCTCAGTTTTATCAAGGCCACATTTTCTAAAAAATATATATTCACGTGTAAATTATAAAAATCTTTAAATATGTTTACGTATGTATTAAAATATAATAATACTTTATAGAATCATCAATCCATATAAAAATAATATTTTAAACAATTCAGATGTTAAAAATACAACTTTAAAATCGATATTTAACATAAAAAAAATTTATTACATTAATTTTATACATTTGCAGATGAGACCCATATACAATGATACTAGATTAATAAAAGAAGTTCCAGAATACTATAAAACATATTATATACAACAGATACAGTGATTTTTTTTTTATCAACCATCAAGATATTCAAAGTGAATTTACCTAGCAAATTGATCCTACTCAGTTGTGACATACTAGGAATGAGGATTGTAAACCCTCTTACCCATTTTATCTTAACTTGTAGAACATATTGAAATAAGGAGTCTTTGTATATGGACTTGCAAGGTTTGGGTAAAATTCCAAGCATGTCATGATTTTTGTAAAGTTGCATCTATCTTATAAGGTTTGCTTGAAATAGCAAGCATAACTATAGATCCTAGACCTGTTTTTGAAAATGATGAAAAAACAATTATAAACAATGAAATAGTGAATCCCAAAAATCCCCATTAGTTTTTCTCCTAATTTCAAATATATTAATTATGTTTCAATAACTTCAAACATATCCATATATTTTGTTCAAAATCACATTTTATACTTATGCCCTCTTTGAAATAACAAATATGCCAAAGCCTAATTATGATTCAATAGCTAAAAGTTCATATTCATATTATATATAATTTGATAACTATAAAAATATCATTATATAGCTATAAAAGTATTAAAAATTCATTTTTATACAGAGACGTAATCCCCTAAAGCCGGAGCCTAAGTGGCTGGCAACTTAGGCCAACCACAAAATCTAATTTTTTATTTTATTTTATTTTATAAAAATATTAATTTAAGTGTATTTAATCTATAAACTAAGTTTTAACATTTCGGATATGTTTATATATTTTTTTAGGACTTATTTGAATGTACCTACTACATTTGATCCTAATCTCAAATATACTCATCAAGCTTTCAAAGTCCCAAATATACCCATTACGTTTACAGTTAATCTCAAAAATGTATATTTTATTAAAAATCGTTAGTTAAATTTTCGTAAATGCCCAAAATACTCCTGTTATAAAATAATAAAAAATAAAATAAAATAGAAAGAAAATGAAATTAAGGCTCTACAAATTTAGAGCCCATGCGTAATTAGGGCATTGGTGAGTTATAACATTTAAATTTTCGATTATGTTCAAAATTTAATGGCTCCCATATTAACTAATGACGTTAACTTACAGATTAAGTATTTTTAGAATTAATCACAAATGTAGTAGATATATCTAGTATTTTGAAAACGAAGTGGGTATATTTGGGATTAGAGTTAAACGTAGAATGTATATTTGAGAAAAGCTCCTATTTTTTTATTTTAAACATAGGAAATTATGGTAATTTTCTATCGTTTATAATAAATAAATAGGTTAAACAGTCATACGCAGTCGGAGCTGCGGCAGTAGATCACCCCTTTTATGTAAAATTTTAGTTTATAATTATAACTAGGGCCTATTTGCCATTGCATAGATATATTTGAATTTATTAAAAATTTATGGATATATTTAGAATAAAAATCAAAACTAGTTGGTCTTTTTGGGATTTGACTATAATAAAACAAAAAAGAGAAAATGCCTTTAAATTCAAAATTTTTATTTTTACAAACATGCTTACGTTAAATGGATCTGTTTAATGTGAGAAACATTTTTTTAAATAATTTTTTTTGTATTTGTATATTTTTAATAAATGAAAATTACAAGAAAATGCCTTTAAAATACTATGAATGTTTGCTTTTTACAAATATTCCTCGATTGCAATAGATACGTTTAATGTGAGAAATATTTTTAAAAAATGAAATATCAAAAAATTTTAGCTTATAATTATAACTAGGGCCTATTTTCCATTGAATAGATATATTTGAAATTATTAAAATATTATGGATATATTTAGAATAAGAATCAAAACTGGTTGGGGTTTTTGGGATTTGACAGTAATAAAACAAAAAAAAGAGGAAATGCCTTTAAATTCAAATTTTTTATTTTTACAAACATGCTCACATTAAATGGATCTGTTTAATGTGAGAAACGTTTTTTTAAAATAATTTTTTTGTATTTGTATATTTTTAATAAATGAAAATTACAAGAAAATGCCTTTAAAATACTAAGAATTTTTGCTTTTTACAAATATTCCTCAATTGCAATAGATACGTTTAATGTGAGAAATATTTTTAAAAAAAGAAAATTCTTGATATTTTAAAATTATTTTTAAATTTTTTCATATTCATAGGTTTCATCAGTTTAAAAAGAATTTAGGTTTTGCAGATACACCTGCAATTTCTGGCTAAGCGAGTTGGCATGAATACAAATTTTACAGAATGACATCGTATGCCTGCAAATTTACCCAAACCTATTAAGGACGGACGCAAAAATCCTTGAAATAAATAGGTTGCTCGCGTGTAACCGGAAAATCTATCATTCCAGTGTTACCATTCGTAGAATAAAATTTAAAATTTTGTAGTTGTCATTATAAGTTGTGCATAATTACCACGACGAAGCACATATCCATCTGTACCAATATTATTTTCACAGCATTTTAATTCTGGGGATAACCTCGCCAGTGTCACAAGCCCAACATGCTAACTATGCCCACGACATAACACCCGCATATGCTAGAATGGTGGTTAGGGAGCAGGATTTCATGGATTCGATTTTTGCAAATTGGGCTCTGAAATGTTTTCGCGGCCTCGGTGTAAATTGACGGTTAAATTGGGATATGAGCGGTTTATGGTTTGACCGCCCAATTTGTTTTTTTTTTTTAATATATTATATTATATTATATTCAAGTCCGGAGGCATTCTTATAAATATTCTACAAATATTTCAGTAATATTCTTATTTTTCCTAATAGTATTTCTTGCCTATTTTAACCGGTGAACACTCACTGAAATCGGAGAGACTAACGGCACAACAGTACACTAGCAGCCATGCTACATGCTACCACAATATACTCAAGGTGATGTAGCTATAGGCATTCAAATGCATGTCACCTAGCATCGAGGGCATACATGCGTACCCAATTCGATTCTTAAAACGAACTAATTTCCATAAATTTTATACGAACTACTTGGACTGGGACATTTTTTAGTGATAAAACGTACTATATACATTGGTCAAAACCATTTACTTTATCCATCAAAAACTCACACTATTCAGAACCATTTATTTTATCATGGAACTAAATTACATTGTTCGAAACCATTTGTTTTACCATAGAATTAAAAACTCGCATTGTTAAAGACCATTCGTTTCATGGCAAGATGAATTATCCAAATCATTTTCCGCAAAAACTATTATTGCTCAAAAAAAGATCTCCGGATGTTGGATAATTACCTAAGTGGTAAGTTGGAGGCAGGTAAACAACTTACTTAGGTTCGATTCTCCTTCCTTAGTAGAAAGGTTTTTACAAAACTTCCCCCTAATGTGGGGAGGTTTTATAATTTTTTCCCAAGTAGGAGTTTCTAATCTATATAAATGTGCTAGATTTGTACTTGATATAAATACCAATGAAAAAGGAACTGTGAATAAATGCACACCCTTGCATTTGGGGCCGGTTTGGCTTGGCAGTGTACCTCCGTAAAAGCTATGATTATTTTGACGTTTTATATGGCTTTTTAATGCGAGTGGCAAAAATTTCGGAGCAGTAAATTAACACAAGGCCAGACGTGCACGAAAAGCAAAAAGATTCAATACATTCTATTTAAAATTTTAAATGATGCAGGGTCAAACAGACCTGTAGTCAACTAACGGTATTAGTCTTCTTAGCTTTATATTTCATTTATAAATTAATATTTGCTATTTATGCAGTAGTATTCCAAAAAATATTCTTATCATTTTAGAACATAACAACTTATTTTTTGTATTTCTCATGTAATTTTTTTATTTTCATATAATTTTTTTCATTTTCAGACACTTTCTCAAATTTCAGTATACAGCAATATTTTTCATCTAATTCCAAGAATTAGAAGATTATGAGCATGAACTTTTGCAAAAGAACAGACCTAAAAAGAATACTCTAAACGAATTGTGCTGCTAGCCTGCTGCATTGATCTTGTATAGTAGAAAATGTTAAAGTGGCAGGAGCTGAAGCATCGATCCCACCAAATGGGCAGAACCAGTTAGCGGGCAGGGCTGCGTCCCACTGACTTGTTTCTGCATCAGTGAAACATATGGAGAATAAATTGGGGGGGGTATGGGCATGGGCCACTGATCAAGAAGAACATTGAATGAAGGAATCTGTGTCTGATCCCCAACTTAAATGCAGCATCAACGTACATAAATGCATGCCAACAGTTTTCTATTCTTACCACGCTTCCCCATTTCATTTAAATTTCAAAATTCACTCTGCAACAAGTGCATATTATAGGCTAATTTCAAAAATTTTTAATTTTATTATCTTATTTTTAATTATTTTTTATATCTTTGTATACAACTGTTATATTTTTTTAATAATTTCTACGTAAATGCTCATACAACGAACCTATTTATTTTAACTTTAATTTCTTTACTTCTCATCGGTAGTCTTATTGTATCATACTATTTTCTCTTAATTTAAAAAAATTTACATAAAAAATTATTTCACCTCTCAAATGCACCATATATATATATATACATTTTTTTAAAAAAAAGAAAAAGTAAAAATAAAGGTCTGGACTTTAGACTGTGTTGGCCACCGCAAGTGGAAAAACGGGGGGGAAATTAACGGATGAAAAAAATCCATGGCGGGCCATGATATCATAAACGGCTTGCAGGATTGAGAAGTAGGCTGGGCCCCGCACGCGCGAAAGGAATAATCCAGGTCTCATCCACAGCTATCAAACAAAACCCGACAGGAAAGAAAAAAAAAAGAGCTGATAGTATCAAGAAGGTAAATTTCTCTTACAACCAACTGCATTTTTAGGTTGGGATACGGTGGAATCTGATGAACGGATCAAGGAAACTAGCACCGGAAAGATTTTTTCATCCTTTCCCAATTCGAGTATTTTAACCTCCAGAATATATGAGAAGAGAAAACAAAAAAACAAAAACAAAAACGAAAGCAGAAAAGAGAGACTGAGGTAGTATGGCAGCCACGTATATAAGAGTAGAGGGATTTTATATCTCCATGCCTTCTTAACAAACCTCGAGCGATGATAAGAAATGAAAAAGCACTGAGATATTGGCACGGCTCAATCAGATTGCACTTTTTTCTTTCTTTTTTTATTTTTAATTTCAAATATGCAGATCTCTGAGTGAGCCGAGCCAACATCATAGTAACTGTTTCAACGTTGCCATGTCTTTTCCTTTCTTAGTTGATCCTCGCTATTAGTAGTATTCTTCAGAAACATAGATAGATGGGGACCAGACCAGCATGAACTGATTTGGTCATGAAGGAAAATGACAAGAAAACAAGCAGAGGCGAAAAAAGAAAGAAGTTAGAGAAGAAGAAGATTGCAACGAGAGAGAGAGAGAGAGAGATGTAGTAAGAGGGGAATATCTTGGTTGAATTTAAGGTTGAGAGAGAGAGAGAGAGAGAGAGAGAGAGAGAGAGAGAGAGCATTAAAGAGTCTCGGCTACCAAACCAGAAATTCAGGGCAGAGCATTAATACAGGACACCACTCAGATTGTGATATTCCCCCAAAGTCTTCAACACACATACAATGCAGCAAGGGAAATATATTTCACCCTTTTCTTGTAGAATATCTCTCATCAATGAGATTATAACGATTTCGTGAAGAGCCACAAGGCAGCCTGCAGAAAGCTGGTATTTTTTTTTTTTTTTTTTTTTTTTTTTTGATTGGTATTAATTACATCCATCTCAATACATATTATACCTGAAGATCTGAGACATTCTTACAAATTCGGGGACAGAATAACATCCCAAAGAAATCTTGAAGACACAACTTCACGAAATAAACTGGAAGATACAACTTCCAACAGCCAACAGAGAGACCACAAGCTCTCACACCCCCTCACCCGGGAGACCACAAGCTCCCACGCTATTTTTGGGCCGAATATCCCACACGGGATTCGAACCCACGTCGACAGCAAAGCGCATTTCTGCGCCGCTGTCGACGACCAACCGCGCTAGCCGCGGTTGGCGAAAGCTGGTATTGATATCAGACCATATATGTATATATATGCAGCTAGCCTCTACGCGTGACAGCACCACTCCATCACCGCTGATCATGATCATGTGTCATGAGGTGGATGGATGGATTAACATTGCATGCATTCCATCATGCATGCATGTGGGTGAGCCAAAAAGTAAGGATGAACAGCAATGAATGAGAGCCGTTGATCTACATGGCCCACCAGTGTTCTTATGTATGCCGGCTGCCGGGCTTTTGGGTAAGAGATGGGAGCACATCTCATGAGAAATGAGATCACGCTTTCAAACCTATATGTTGACTAATAATGGGAGATTTTTGGACCACTGTATTGCTGTGGGACATCGTTTTCATAATCCTGTATCTGTCCACTGGTTTTTTAGCGATGGTGCTGTGGCCTGTGTTTGCTAATTAGCTCCGGTTTTATTATTAAAATATTTTTAACATTTATTATTAATTTAAGGAGTTTAACTTGTGTAAGGTATCCTGAACACGCCCGCCTACTTTTGAGTAAGGTATGTTCCAAAAAGTTATTCATATGGTAATTAAGATAAGTTAGAAAATTACTTGTCTTTTAATTAGGGTAGAAGAAGTTCCAGATACTGGGTATTTTGAAACTGCCCGAGTAGGCACCCAGGGCCGTATGAAAATAGATTCTCCTATTTGCTATCATCCTTATATAGACCATGTTTTCATATCTTTATAGCTCAATATATCGACCATGTTCTCATAGCTTGATAGCTCAATATATTTCTAATTCTTTTTTTTTTTGTTTTTCTCTTTAGAGGATTTACCTTTTTCTCCTATATGACCTCTCATTATATAATATTCTATTTACAAGAAATATCTTCTTCTTTTATGTATATATTTATAATCACCTCAATTCATATATGTTTTCATATTCTTGTAGCTCAATATATTTCTAATTCTTTTATTTTTTTCCTCTTTAGAGGATTTACCTTTTTTACTTATATGACGTCTTATTATATAATATTCTATTTACAAGAAACAACTTCTTCTTATATATATATATATATTTATAATCATCTCAATTTAAATGTAAATTATATAATATCTTCTTCTTTTATATATATTTATAATCATCTCAATTCATATTGCATTTAAGACATTTTTGCAAATTTCAATTCATATTGCATTTGAGACATTTTTACAAATTTTTAAGGGAGACATTGCTCCGACAAAGATGCCCCGTGCCTGAAGGCGTCGTTACCAGCGGCACTGTGTATGCACGCACGCACTGGCCATGAAGAAGTATCTTTATTGTTTTAATATTATATTTTGTATTCGAAAAATCAATTTGGAACCATAATCAAACATACCTGACCTTCATATGGGTAAAATCTGTTGTGAAACAAATTGATTTATGGATAAGGAAAGGTAAAATTTTTATAAATAAGACAGGGATGAAGTAGATCAAGAATCGAATCAACCCGAACTACCTTGTATTCTTAATTATTATTTGAGACTTTTATACATCTTGTCATATTAAAGTAAATTGGTAAAAGAATCAATTCAGATTTCATCTTCATGATTTATTCAACTTCAATCCAACCATTGTATTCAACAATATTCATTTTACAAAAATATCAAAAATCATAAATTGTATTAGTCGAGTAGTGTGTGAGCCGTATCTTCTAAAAAAAAATATATATATAAGTTTAAAAAATCACTTGAATCTATTAATTAAAATTTTAAAATTATTCGAATCATGTGGGATCATTATTTTAGATGAGATGAATACTTTAGATGTTTAATTCAGACCTTATATATCTTAAAGTCATAAATTTTAATGATTTTAAAATCATTCTTAAGTGTTGGTAAAAAATTATTCTTAAGTATTTCTTAATTTTCAAAATAGTATAAATCTTGGATTAAGATAATTTTTTAACCAAATAAATAATTATAAAATTAATGAATTGATTGAATTTGACAAAATCATCAAGTTGGGCCCAAATTAGACCATCATACCAATTCACATGAGATAGAATGTATTTTAGCTTGTCTTTAATTATTGTATGATTTTTATTATTTGAAATGATTTGTACAACAATTGTAGTCATGAAAATAATGATTACAAATACCAAATTTAATTATAAAATATATTAATAAGGGTATTTTTTATTTCATAAAAAGTTAACTATTGTTAGTCAAATCCTAACGAGGGAGATATGTTTGCAATTTTGTGTAATAAAATTTAAATAAACTTTTGAAAGTATAACCTATATAATTTAGAGTTCAATAAACTATATGCGTAAAATTTACCTTCAATGTTAAAGTTAATTTAATTGCATATTAAGTAAAAAGGGTTTTATTTATATGTCTTTCCAATTTATAAAATTTGCATTTTTAATCGTGTTTGGGAAGAGGGAAAAATTAGGAGAAAAATTTTAATAAATTTTTTTTCTGAAATAGATAGAGTAGTGATGTGGTAACATAGGGATAATGGTATAATAGAATAATGATTCGGAGTAAAGAAAATAAAAATAAAATAGATATTGTAGTGGTATGAAAAGATGTAGAAAAATGATGTAAGGTACTTGTACGAAAATATATGAAAAAATTGGAGGAGAAGATTCTTTTTCTTCTCCCCTTTGCTAAACGCTCCCTAAATTTCACATATAAGCAAGCCTCATAAATTTATTTATGATTTTTTCAGTTAAAAGAAAACCCTGATACTATTAAGTTGTAATATAACATAATTAAAAAACCATTCTAATCCCTAAGAAAAAATCTCGAATCATCAAGTTATATTTAACTAATTTTTTTTTCCTGGAAATCCAATAAATAAGGTCTAAAAAAATATCCAACTTAGTAAAAGGGTACTTTGATAATTTTACATTCAGGAAGTTAAGGGCACGAGAGACTACAAGGGCAAATGTCTGAAAATTTAAAAATATGTGATTATAAGGTGTATTTGGTTGACAACAAATGTGGAAAAAAGTTCGGAAAAAAATGGGGCAGTAATGTGATAAGTTTGGGGTAATTATTAGTTTTAACAGGTAGTTGTACGTAACAATGTGTAAAAATCATCAGAGAGTAGCTTAGTTGTGTGAAAAAATTTATAAAAATAGTTGAACATTATGGTATTTGTATAAGAAGTGAAGAAACTGTGAAAAAAAAAAATTGCATTTTTTTTGTTCTTCTTAAAATACAAAACTTAAGGGTTAAAAAGGTAAAAACTTCACAAATTAGAGGCACCTATATGCAAATAACTTCATTGATCCCAAACTGTTGCGGGCCTTCTAGGCGATGGTGAGAATTGTTCCGTGGCACCGGAGAGCAGTGTGGAAGGAATGACGGAGGGAAAGAATTTAAAATTTTCGTTTTTTAAAATAGGGCCATTCTTAAATATATCTATTACCATTTGACGTTAATTTTAACTAATGACGTTTTTAATATTCTAAATATATCTGCTATGTTTGCTTTTAATTCTACAACTACTTATTGCATAAAAAAGTTGTGAGTTAAAATTTTACAAATGCTCAAAATAATATTCCTGCTACAAAGTAATAAAAATAAAATTAATGCTTTCTAAATTTAGAGCTCATGTGTAATTAAAGTATAAGTGAGCTATGAAATTCAATTTTTCAATTTTGTCCTAAATTTAAAGGGCATGTTAGTAATTTCATATATTATCTAATGACGTTGGAATTAGTTGCAACTGTAATGAGTATATTTGAGATCTTGAAAATGTTGTTAGTAAATTTTAAATTAGGGTCAAACAAATTGGTTTTATTTGAGAAAAAACTTATAAAATTTTATTGAAATCTGTCAAGGTATGGGGCCCCTGTGCAGTTGAATTAATATACTAGTCAAATTATAAATATGGGATAGGATTCGGTATTTTTAGGCAATAAAAATAAATAACAAATGCTAAGTATACTTTTTATACTAGATTCTTTTGCTTTTTGTAAGTAACCAAATTAATTTATCAGGTTATTAAATTTGTTGCCATGAATCTTCTACTTTAGTATACTAAATTTTTTTTTTTATTCATATTCTGATTCAAGTATAATTCAACTATAATATAGGGTGTTGCAAATACACCGCTCGATTATAATTGCAAATATACTCATATAGTTTTAAAAATTGTAAATTACCCTACATGGTTTGACCATAATTTGCAAATATACCAATATCATTATGCTCCGTTACTGCATCATTACATCATAGGTATATTTGCAAAATATGCAAACTACGTGGATATATTTATAATTTTAAAAATTAAGTGGGTACATTTGTAATTTTAAAAATTAAGTGTGTATATTTATAATATTTAATTTTTGCAAATATACTCATGTAGTTTATAAACCTTTGCAAATATACCCACACCTTGACAATGCAATAATGACATTATAATGACGTAAGTATATTTGCAATTATGGTCAAACTATTGAAGATAATTTACAATTTCTGAAACTATGCAAGTATGATAGTCAAATTATATAAGTATATTGGCAAATTACCCCATAATATATGTCATGTTTACAGCTAAGTACTCGGAAATGTAACTGACGGAAAACCAATCATCTTCTACCTATTTTGGTTTTGGGCAGAGACTTTTTTAAAGTTAAACACTATTTTTAACATATATAATCCAAACCAATCGTTTTTTATATCGATTTTAGTATTTTTCTTTTAATTTTTAAAGTTATTAGCAATTTATTTTATTTTATTTTCAATGCATTTTCTCATTTCCAATACAATTATGTGGTAATGTTAAGTTTTTATTTTTAACGATGAAAATAAAATACCAAATAAATTCGAAAATAGGAAAATTTTACATACTGTATAATGCAAGTAAAAAAATTATAAAAAATAAAAAGGGTTTGAGCGCTAATGCGTCTAACGCATTGAATCGGCATCATATATAATAGCTTTGATTCTTTTTCTTTTTTTCCATTACCAATAAAATTTGTCTATTTTCTAATAAACGACAACGCTGCTGTCCCTGATAGGTATTGAAGCTTGTGAAAAAAAATATTATATAAAGCTTATTTTTTCATTGAAGGGAAATCTGTGGAATAAATTTTCTAACTTTATATATTAGCATTTTAGACCTTAAGTTTGCGTATTAGCTTATTAAGCCCCGCGAAGTTTCAACTTTTGCATTCCCAACCCTGATCCCTTACGGCGGCAAAAAAAACACGGTTAACCCAGGTAAAAAGTCAAAAATACCCATCAATCCCTCTTTCCATACCCACGAACCGATCTTCTGCAGTTTCAATACCACCACCACTGTTCATCATCGGCAACTACCGCCACCACCAGCATCATCCTCCTATAGCGCCTAGCTAGGACACCGGATAACTAACGACGAACAGCTCCCATTCGTCGTGAGTTTGTGGCAGAGCGCTTAGCCTGCACCCCCATCTTAATCCAGAAGGGGTTGGCGAAGGCAAGCATCTTGGATGCCGACGAGGTGCCTGTTGACTTTGGGTTTCCTCCCACGTGGAGATGGCCCACCCATTTGGCATCTTGCAATGATGCCTCACTTGCTCCCTTGTCTCATTCCTCTTGCTTTCGGCGCGGGAGGAGAAAAGGGGTGAGAGAGAGAGAGAAAAACGACGACGGCTCTTCTCCTCTCCCCAGCGAAATCCAGCGAAATCCATTTTTCGTCAGAGAGAGTTTTTTCTCTCCGTCTCGGTTTTTTTCAGAGAAGCAGCAGCAGCAGCTCCGACGCACGGAGAAGGATTTTATCCTCATATGCTCAAGGCTTCTACGGCAGTTATCTCTTCCGGCCATTAAGAGAGAAAATTATGCCGTCATCTCAGATTTGGTGAGATCTACCCTTGATTAATTTCTGTATTGAAATCTATCATTATTGTGATGATGAAATCCTCTAGTTTTGACTAGAGAAGACATTGTGTTGTAATCTCATTATTCTATAGTGGAAGATTTACCTGGACTGGGTCCCGTGGTTTTTCCCCTTTGGTAAAGAGGGGTTTTCCACGTAAAAATTGTGGTGTGTTTTTCCCGTAGTTTGATTGCTTATTATTTGCAATATTTATTGTCTGTGATTAATCATTCCTATTTAATCTACACAAGAAGGGGATAGGCTAAAATCCCAACAAGTGGTATCAGAGCGAGGTTTTCGTAATCTTGTGCCTTGTGTTGAACGATGGAGGTTAATACAAGTAGAATGATTAATTTGAATGGTTCAAATTATCATGTGTGGAAGGGAAAAATGGAAGACCTGCTATATGTCAAAGATTTTTATTTGCCTGTGTTTGCGGAACAAAAACCCGTAGAAAAAACTGATGCTGAATGGACTTTACTTCATCGTCAAGTATGTGGGTATATCAGGCAGTGGGTGGATGATAATGTTTTAAACCATGTCAGTGAAGAAACAAATGCACGTTCTTTATGGGACAGGCTTGAACAGCTGTATGCTCGAAAAACCGGGAACAACAAGTTGTTTCTAATAAAGAAGTTGATGGGCTTGAAATACAGAGATGGAACTCCTTTATCAGATCACTTGAATGCTTACCAGGGAATTCTTAATCAGTTGGCCGGGATGAATATCAAGTTTGAAGATGAGGTGCAGGGGTTATGGCTTCTAGGCACATTGCCGGACTCGTGGGAGACATTTAGAATGTCAGTATCTAACTCAGCTCCAAATGGTGTAATCACTATGGATTTGGCTAAGAGTAGTGTTTTAAATGAAGAGATGAGAAGAAAGTCACAGGGTCCGTCACAGTCAGATGTCTTAGTCATGGAAAAGAGGGGGAGGAGCAAGAGTAAAGGTCCGATGAACAGAGACAGAAGCAAAAGCAAGTCAAACAGGTTTGCCAATGTTGAGTGTTATCACTGTGGTAAAAAGGGGCATATAAAGAAGTATTGTCGACAACTCAAAAGAGACTACAAAAATGAAAAAGGGACAGTAAAGGAAACTGATGATAGTAATGATGTTGATAGAGTTTCTGCCGTTACAGATGACTTCCTTATTGTGTATGATGATGATGTTGTCAACCTTGCATGCCATGAGACTAGTTGGGTGATTGACAGTGGTGCCTCCGTTCATGCTACATCGCGACGAGACTTCTTTACATCTTATACATCCGGAGACTTTGGGGATGTTAAGATGGGTAACAATGGTGTAGCTAAAGCTGTCGGCATGGGAGATGTGTGCTTGGAAACCAACAATGGTACGATGTTGCTTTTGAAAAATGTTAAACATATCCCTGATATTCGCTTGAATTTGATTTCAGCAAGTAAGCTTGATGATGAGGGGTTTTGCAACACCTTCAGTAATGGTCAATGGAAGCTTACTAAAGGTTCTATGGTTATGGCTAGAGGCAAGAAGTGCTCCTCATTGTACTTCATGCAGGCAAAGGTTTCTGATTGTATTATCAATACAATGGAGAATGAAAGTACAACAGAGCTATGACATAGAAGACTAGGCCACATGAGTGAGAAGGGTTTGATGGTTTTGGCAAAGAAAAATCTTCTTTCTGGATTGAAGAATACAGTATTGAAGAAATGTGCTCATTGCTTGGCAGGGAAGCAAAACAGAGTTGCCTTTAAAACATCCCCTCCTTCAAGACAGCCGGGTATACTTGATTTAGTATATTCTGATGTTTGTGGTCCCATGAAAGTAAAAACACTTGGTGGTGCTCTCTATTTTGTGACTTTTATAGATGATCATTCAAGGAAGTTATGGGTCTATACCTTGAAGACAAAAGACCAAGTGTTAGATGTGTTTAAACAGTTTCAGACCTCAGTTGAGAGACAGACTGGGAAGAAGTTAAAGTGTATCAGAACTGATAATGGAGGTGAGTATTGTGGTCCTTTTGATGAATATTGCAAACAGCTGGGTATTAGGCATCAAAGGACACCTCCGAAGACTCCTCAGTTAAATGGGCTAGCTGAGAGAATGAACAGGACACTAGTTGAAAGGGTGAGATGTTTGCTTTCACATGCACAGTTGCCAGGATCCTTTTGGGGTGAGGCTTTGAGTACTGTTGTACATGTGTTAAATCTCACACCCTGTGTTCCTTTAAATTTTGATGTTCCAGACAGAGTTTGGTCGGGAAAAGATGTATCCTATAGTCACTTGCGTGTCTTTGGATGTAAGGCCTTTGTGCATATTCCCAAAGATGAGAGGTCTAAGCTTGATGTCAAGACAAGACAGTGTGTATTCATTGGCTATGGCCAAGATGATTTTGGTTACAGGTTTTATGATCCGGTACAGAAAAAGCTTGTAAGAAGCCGAGATGTTGTCTTTATGGAAGACCAAACCATACAAGATATTGAGAAAACAGTTAAAACAGTTTCTCAATATTATGATAATTTAACAGACTTGGATCCAGTTCCTTTGACACATGTGCCAGTACAGGTTAGAGATGAAGTTCAAGATGACCAGGATGGTACAGTTGATGTTGATACTCATACACAGGTTGAGATTAATGATGGCATTGTTGAGCAGTCACCAGTACCAGAAGTTCCACCAGATGTTCCACTCAGGAGGTCTACTAGAGATCGTCATCCTTCTACACGATATTCTGTTGATGAATATGTGTTACTGACTGACGGGGGAGAGCCCGAATGTTATGCAGAAGCCATAGAAGATGAACATAAGAAGGAGTGGGTTGAAGCCATGCAAGATGAGATGAAGTCACTGCATGAAAATCATACATTTGAGTTGGTAAAGTTGCCTATGGGCAAAAGAGCTTTGAAGAACAAGTGGGTATACAGAGTGAAGCAAGAACAAGTTACCACACAACCTCGATACAAAGCTAGATTGGTCGTCAAGGGATTCAATCAAAAGAAAGGTATTGATTTTGATGAGATTTTTTCTCCAGTTGTTAAAATGTCATCTATTCGTGTGGTTTTGGGTCTAGCAGCTAGTCTTGATTTGGAGATTGAACAAATGGATGTAAAGACTGCTTTTCTTCATGGTGAACTAGACAAGGAAATTTATATGGAGCAGCCGGAGGGTTTCGTGGTAAAAGGAAAAGAGGATCATGTGTGCAAGCTGAGAAAAAGCCTTTATGGCTTGAAGCAAGCACCAAGACAATGGTATAAGAAGTTTGAGTCAGTTATGGAGAAACATGGCTATCGAAAAACAACTTCTGATCATTGTGTCTTTGTGCAGAAATTCTCTGATGATGATTTTATTATACTATTGCTTTATGTCGATGATATGTTGATTATTGGCAGAAATTCTTTGAGGATTGACAGGTTGAAGACGCAACTAAGTCAAATTTTTGCTATGAAGGATTTAGGGCCAGCAAAGCAAATTCTTGGCATAAGCATTCATCGTGAGAGGAATGCCAAGAAGTTATATTTGTCACAAGAGAAGTACATTGAGAAAGTACTTCAGAGGTTCAACATGGACAGAGCTAAAGTGGTTAACTCTCCTCTTGCCACTCACTTTAAGCTAAACATCGAGCAGTGTCCCTCTACAGATGTAGAGAAGAAAGACATGGAAAGGGTTCCATATGCTTCAGCTGTGGGAAGTTTGATGTATGCAATGGTATGTACAAGGCCAGACATAGCTTATGCAGTTGGTATTGTTAGCCGGTTTTTGTCCAATCCTGGAAGAGAGCATTGGAATGCAGTTAAGTGGATTATGAGATATCTACGAGGTACTTCCAGTTTGAGACTTTGCTTTGGCAATGAGAAACCATTACTAGTTGGCTACACAGATGCAGATATGGCAGGAGATGTGGACACTCGTAAGTCTACCTCTGGTTCCTTGATTACTTTTGCAGGGGGAGCTGTAGCTTGGCAATCAAGGCTACAGAAATGCGTTGCACTTTCTACAACCGAAGCGGAATTCATTGCAGCAACTGAAGCATGTAAAGAGTTGTTGTGGATGAAGAGGTTTCTACATGAGCTCGGTTTCAAGCAACAAAGATACATAGTATTTTGTGATAGTCAAAGCGCAATTCACCTTGGTAAGAATTCTTCTTTTCATGCAAGATCAAAGCATATTGATGTGAGGTATCATTGGATAAGAGAAGCTATTAATGACAAGTTGTTTGAACTTGAGAAAATCCATACCGATTATAATGGCTCTGATATGTTGACGAAGGCTCTACCAAGGGAGAAGCTTGAAGTTTGTCGTTCTATCGTTGGGATGGCGAATTCCTCCACATAGTCGGAAAGGGGGAGATTTGTTGACTTTGGGTTTCCTCCCACGTGGAGATGGCCCACCCATTTGGCATCTTGCAATGATGCCTCACTTGCTCCCTTGTCTCATTCCTCTTGCTTTCGGCGCGGGAGGAGAAAAGGGGTGAGAGAGAGAGAGAAAAACGACGACGGCTCTTCTCCTCTCCCCAGCGAAATCCAGCGAAATCCATTTTTCGTCAGAGAGAGTTTTTTCTCTCCGTCTCGGTTTTTTTCAGAGAAGCAGCAGCAGCAGCTCCGACGCACGGAGAAGGATTTTATCCTCATATGCTCAAGGCTTCTACGGCAGTTATCTCTTCCGGCCATTAAGAGAGAAAATTATGCCGTCATCTCAGATTTGGTGAGATCTACCCTTGATTAATTTCTGTATTGAAATCTATCATTATTGTGATGATGAAATCCTCTAGTTTTGACTAGAGAAGACATTGTGTTGTAATCTCATTATTCTATAGTGGAAGATTTACCTGGACTGGGTCCCGTGGTTTTTCCCCTTTGGTAAAGAGGGGTTTTCCACGTAAAAATTGTGGTGTGTTTTTCCCGTAGTTTGATTGCTTATTATTTGCAATATTTATTGTCTGTGATTAATCATTCCTATTTAATCTACACAAGAAGGGGATAGGCTAAAATCCCAACAGTGCCATCATTGGTGGCGCCGTGCACTAGCTTTCCTCGCGAGATGCTCGTGCTGATCACGTCTTTGTGTGAATGCCTCAAAGCAACCACCGCAACGGAAGCAGAATTCATGCTCTAGTGGCGGTGCCACTGCCATAGCCATGATTTGTCGAACTTGATGAGGTCCACGGTGCTGCCGGGCGATCCCTCCAGCTCGTGAATTAGATCCACGGCGAACTCTGTCTTGTTCTCGTTCTCGCGAATCGGGCGGCCGAACTTGGCGAAGTAGGGCGGATGAGCGGCGGGGGAGCCGCTGTAGACGGTTTGGCCATACGAGAGGAAGATGTGGCAGTCTGGCGGTGATAGCTTCCATCACCGACGGCAGCCTCTGCGACTCCCCATTGACATAGAGGCCACAGGGGAGTAATCAACATTTAATTCTTGCTGCCATGGACCATGGGTCTTCATGGATGCTATGTTTGATCGATGGCCTGCGGATTGGTAATGGTTTGAAGATGCTGCTGCTGTTTTCAATAGAGTAGCTGCCGGTGATCGAATTTTGCTTAGTGGCATGCTCGATTTTACTGATGAATGCAGAGTTGCCTTGCCAGTTATTTAACTGCTAGCTTACTGAAATTACGTTTGTCAGACGGTGAGAAGGAATAAGATGGGTAAGGAAGACAATGGGTTCTTGTTGCACCAGCAATCTAACATTCTTATGTTCTGATGCTTCTTCGCCACCTCCGTCACTCTTCTAGATGTGTTTGCTACAACTAGCATTTGTTGTTGCTACAAGCATCTTCTCTGATATCCTTCAACGAGAAAAATCCATCGTCGTCGCTGCTTGCACCATAAAAACCACCTGCAATCACGGTTGCCATAATGATCTGTAATCGATCGTTCCTACCATCACCTGCTTCTTCATCGTTGCTCATTTGAAACAGCCATTCGTCAATTTCTCATTTGCAAAACAGATCCACCCCATGGCAAATCGCCTCTGTAAATCAACAGCCAAGTCCGTGGCTTGAATTGCATGCCTAAATTTGCTCCATCTTGTGCAAATGGGCAACTAGAAAATTTAGCCGCCTTGTTAATCTAGCAACCCGAATTTAATTCCTACAAGTGCAACCCCTGCCATCTAGATGCCAGCGAAATCCATAAGAAAAAATCCCAATTGTCAGTCTCTGCATCATAAACAGAATTTGATGACAAGCATGTCCCTGTGTCCTTGAGCCCCTTGTATAGCCTAGTGTTCTCCGCTAGCAGGGTCAAGTAGTTGATGGTGTTGGCGTAGCTCTGGCGCTTGGGGATGGTGGCTTCCGACGTGTTATTGGCGGCATAACAGTTGATGTTTGGTATGTTGCCGTGAGGTTATTTTGGTCATTTGCAAAAATCCACACATTTACGGTGATGAGAAGGCGCTAACGTTAAGGCAGGGTTTAACATGCAAAGTTTGAAACTTCTCAGGGCTTAATTTGCTAATACGTAAATTTCAGGGTCTAAAATACTAATATGTAAAGTTAAAGGGTTTATGGCGCAAATTTTTCACATCTGAACCACTTATGTTATTTTATTTAAAATTTAATACCAAAACATAAAAGAGTTACTATTTATTTAAGTTTTTAAGATTAAAATTAATAATATATTTATTTTTTAATTGGTATTAATCCTATGAATATTATACTACACTAATTTTTAATTTATAAATATAAGTTTTAATGCTGAATATAATTTATGGATTTAATTTCAAATACAAGTAACTACTATTATAAGAAATTATATCCTATATGCATTAACGGTTTAATTTTCTACTAATGACGATAAGTTACAATGATATCCATTATACTTAAAATTTTCTACAATACTTTCAATATAATTAACATGACTAATAAATGGTTTGAATATTTATCATATGTTATAAAGATTGAGTTTCTATGTAGGAGTAGATCTTACTCTACCCAATCTACTTCAATCAAATGAAAGGTTTAGATCCATCTTTCAATCCTAATTTTGTCTTCCTTCTCTAGCCATCTGGGTTGGTTGCGACGTTAGCAGATTTCCCCACTGTCGAGTGTTTGACTAGGGTGAGAGTTTGGCCTGTGGTAAAAGATTAATCTTCCATGTAAATAAGTGGGAGCTTATTGTCTCCTTTAGGAATAAGTAGGAGTTTATTGTCTCTCACTCAAATTTTTAATTTTATTATAATATGAAATGAAATATAATATTATATATCTAATTAAAAAAAATTTCTTCCTTCCTTTTAATAGCTTTTTCAGTTTGGGATTACAAAGAAACAATTCAACAATGGCCAAAGTCATTACAAATACCGGTTTCTCATGCTTTCATTTCAACGTATCTATTTTTTTTGAAAAGCTATGAGGTGTTTTCTCCTCCCTATCACGTAGGCTATTTTTTTTATAAGCCACGAGTCATTTTCTCCTCCTTGAAAAAATATCATTCAACCAAAAAGTGATTAATGTCTTTATAGGAGGCTTCCAAAATACAAGTGGAAAAACCATCCCATCATATACAAATCTGAATATGTTATGTGCTACTTGATTATCTGTGGATTCTGATCCAGTGCTCCCACGAGCATTGAGCATCAATGCTCCCGGGTGCATACGCCTATTTTTTAAAATTTTTTAAATTTTTTTAAATTTTTTTACACAAATGTTAATCTTATTGTATTTAACATGTGTATCAATTTTTACCATTATAGATAAATACGTCATACGAATTATAGATAGTTTTACCTGACACTTTGTTGGTAATTCGATGATCGAATGACTCTCTTATTTTGGGATAGCCCCAGAATAGATGAAAGGATTCTTCTTGATTTTGATTGCAAAATGAACAAGAAAGATCTAGGGGCAAACCTCTTCTTGATAAATTTTCCTTCCTTGGAGAGAACATCTAAAAAATAATCTCCAACTGATGATCAAAAAATTTAGCAGCAGTCTAAGCTTCCACATCTTTCTTAGAATACGGACACGACATCTGATTTGTGTGTTTTCATTCTCAATTTGCTGCATTTGCTCCTCATTATGAAGTAGCCTATAGTCACTCTATGTTTGCTAAGTCTGACAAATTAATAAATCTTATCATTTGTTTCATATGGTGATATAAGGATCCTCTTAACAATCTCCCACCAAGTTTCCCCTACTATAACTTTGACCAATTCTTCATTCCATCTCTGTTGTTCTCTATTGATGAAGAAAGCCACATTACCATTCTCCGTTATGCCATTTGGAAGCGGGCCAACTGTCATTATATTTTCCTCAATCCATTTGTCCTGAAGGAATTTCACCTCATCTCCCCTTCCAACATGCAGCAGCCTTCTCTGAGTAATTTCCTCGCAGTTATGATGCTTTTCCAAGTATGGGAGGCATAAGATAGGACCAAAAATCACCATTCTTAAAATATTTAGCCTTGAGCATCTTATAACAAAGTGAATCTTGTTGAGTAGCTAGCCTTCAACTTGTTTAGCTAATAAAAAAATGTTAAACTTCTTCAGATCTTTAAAACCCAAGTCTTCCCCCGCGTTGGAAATGCACATTCTATCCCGTGCTACCCATTTAATTTTCTTTTTACCACCTTATTCTCCTTACCAGAACCTCCCAATCATAGCATTAATCTCTTCACATAGCCTCCTTAGTGTTGGAAACAAGTGTTGAAATCAAAGGCAAAATAAGCTAAGCCTGTGTTTTGATGATTAACAACTCAATTTGAGTAAGTTTTGGCTACTAATATGTTTGTGAAATGTTTTAAGGTTATAAAAATGAAAAATATGAAGCATAACAGGTCAAGTCGATTCCCAAGTCGACTCAGACATCGACTTAGGCCAAGTGGATCCCCAAGTCGACTCCAACATCAACTTTAAAGACGTTTTTATGTCCGGCGCTGAAATTGGGGAGCAAAAGCTGTCGAAGTCGCACACGAAGTCGACTTCGCATGCGACTTTACCCAAGTCGCAGATCAAGTCGACTCCAGCATTGACTCAACTGACCAGCATAGAATTTGAAGATCAAAGTCGCAGACCAAGTCGACTTGACTTACGACTTGAGTGAAGTTGAAGACCAAGTCGACCCAAATATTCGACTTGGATCAAATGAAGATGAATCAAGACCAAACAAGCAAAGCTGCATGAATTCATCAATTTGGATCAAGAAATATCATTTGGACATCTCCATGAACTCTAAGATTCAAGTACTCAAGAATTCAAGACACGGAGCTTAAAATTTTCAAGCTAGGATGATCATATTGAGTTCCAAGTGAACAAAATCAGTGGAAGAACTTTTAAAATAAAGAATATCAAGCAATCAAATTCATCTCCAAGGAATTCAAGTTCATCAAGCATACAAAGAAAGTGAAGTTGCACCGAAGTCGACTCTAGCAGCGACTTGGGTCAAGTCCAAGTCCAAGTCGACCTGAAGAAGAGACTTGAAAATTGCAGAAAACCGAAGTCGCACCCGAAGTCGACTCCACATGCGACTTGGGTCAAGTTCAAGACCAAGTCAACCTGAGGAGGAACTTGAACAGCCTGCTTAAACCTGAAGTCGAGCTCGAAGTCGACTCCAGTATGCGACTTGGGTGAAGTCGCACCCGAAGTCGACTCCACCTACAACTTGGGTCACGACGTTCGAAAATTTAAACATTGACGCATTTAATACGTGCCAACCAACTCTCTAACGTTCAAATATCTTCTTTCATTATATATAGACACTCCAATGAACGTAAAAAACACAAGAAAGAGCAAAAAAAGAGGAAAGAGAAGCTACTAAGGTCTATATTCCACTTTCTTCTACCTTTGAGTGATCTATACACGTTTTGAAGAAAGGACGAGCTTCAACTTGCTGCGTACTCCAACGTTGATCGAATCGTCACTTCTACGAGTTCTTCCTCGAGCTGAAACTTGCCTACACAAACCTGTAAAGTGTAGATCTTTTTCTTTTTCTTTTATTATTTAGTTTTGATACTTGGTTTGATTTTAGTGTTTCAAACAAAGTGATAGTAAAGTAGCATTGCGACTGAGTGGAGACTCGTTACCTACTTGTGCCATGAGTTGTATATGCCCCATAGAGCTAGAATCTAGAAGAGAGCGAAGACTCTAGTTGTATTCGTGAGATACATAGTGGAACCCAAGTCACAAGGGGTGTGAGCTTGGAAGAGTGGAGTAGGGAAGGTTGCCCAAACCACTATAAAATCTTGTCCATTAATTTTTGTTTCTGCTTTCATTATCTTATTGCTTTCCATTTATTTTATTAAAGGGGACTAAACTAAACCAGGGAACATTTTCAGTTTAAAGCAAAAAATTTTAAATATCCAATTCACCCATCCCCTCTTGGGTAATTGCCATAAACTCGAGACCAACAAGTGGTATCAGAGCAGGTATTTGAGTTTAAACCAAAGAGATCTTTTGACATGACATCCCAATCAACTTCCACCCCAGCTTTTGTTGAGGGTCAGTCTTTTACTAGACCACTTCTATTTGATGGGACCAACTTCAGCTATTGGAAGTTGAGAATGAAATAATTAATCATAGCAACAGATATTGATTCTTGGATTGCTATCCAAGATGACGTTGTATTACCTACTGATGAAAGAGCCTCCACATGGTCTGAGGAGGAAGTTAGAGTTGTTAAAAGCAACGCGAAAGCCATGAATTCCCTCTTTTGTGCATTAACGGCATCAGAATATGATAAAGTATCATCATGCCAAACCGCCAAAGAAATATGGGATACATTGACATCCATTTATGAGGAAACTTCTTAAGTCCAAGGGACAAAGAGAAATATTTTGATCGGAGAATTGGAAAGCTTCAAAATGCTAGAAATAGAAAATATTTCTGAAATATTTGCTAGATTTTTCAAGATTACTAACGCCTCGAAAGGGCTAGGAAAAGCAATTTCTAAATCTAAGCAGGTAATGAAAATTCTAAGGGCACTACCCGAATCATGGACTCCAAAGATTACAGCTATTGAGGAAGCAAAAGACCTCAATACACTACGACTTGAAGACTTTATAAGCTCACTCATGTCACATGAATTGATAAAGAGAAGAAATGAGGAGTAACATAGAGGCAAGAGAGTCATCGCCTTGAAAGCCGCACAAGACGCGGATGACTCCACCTCGTAGTCACAAAACGATGATGAAATCGCCTTACTTACAAAATGATTCAGAAAATTTATAAGGAAAGGAAGAAATTTTAGAAACTTTAAAGAAAGAAATTCTAAAGAGAAAAAGAAAGAGGCAACAAAATGTTTTCGGTGTGGCGGTACGGGGCATATGCAAGCCCAATGCCCAACGCTTGAGGAAACCAAAGCAAAGGAGCGAAGAGAAAAGAAAAATCGAGGCAACAACAGAAAATTCCAAAGAATCAAAGGAAGATGCATGTATGTAAACGAGGAAGAATCCACAACATGCAGTTCCTTAAGTGAAGAAAACGAAGCAAATTATGCAAGGATTTGTTTCATGAAAAATTCCGACATATGTCTTGCAGCGACGGAAATTCTAAAGGATCAAACCACTTCAACAAACTGCACAAGTAGTCAAGAGGTAACTTCTAAAAAAAATCCTTTTCTATTTTTTCTGCAAATGAATGCCTCAAATGTGCTGAATTAGAAGAACTTCAACAAGCCTATGATTCATTATATGAGGAAATAAAGAAATTAGGAAACAAGTTCACAATAAAGAAAAGACAATTTAACACAGTAACTATTGTGAACGGAAAACTTGTAGAAAAAGTCGATCATTTGACAAGCGAAAAGAATACCTTAATGAATGAATTAGAAAAACTCAAAAAGGAAAATGAATCATTAAATAAATCGCTTGCTAAGTTTTCTAATCCTGGTGAAAATGTTAAAATATTTTTGAAAATGACTACCCAAAGCTGTAAGAAAGGACTTGGGTATACTGCATTTGAGAAGGGTGAAAATAACAAATCTAATGCTCTAAGGACTCATAGAAACAAACCAAGATCCATCCATACTAAACCTAAGATGAATCATGTGATTTGGACCAAAAGACCAACTGAGGAACCAATTACCAAATAGCTTCCCACTCCTAGACTCCCAGGAGCTTGTAATTTTTGCAACAAGTTTATCAATGTAAAATGAGAAAATTACAAAACCTTGGTGCAAAATTGGTTTGGATGCCCTATTCAACATCCCTCTCATTTTATGGATTAAGGTTCATTAGCCTGTCCAATTCTTGTTTAAGTTTTCTCTTTTTGCATAATTGCATATTTGAAAAGCCTTTTTACAACTTAATAATTTAAATCTCACATTTGCAAACATTGCACTGTTGCTTCTTGATTCTCTCCTTATCTTTTTTTATGATTTCTGATGCTTTTTTGACTTTTGTCCAAAATGCCTCAAACTTGAATACTTTAGGAGTTCTTCTCATACCATTTTGATTGTTTAGCTAGATTAGTAGAGGTCTGTAATTTGATTTCGCTAGTTAACCATGAAGACTTTTTGCCAATAGGAAAAGTTGAAGCCAATCTGTTGAAGCTAATGCCTTATCTAAGCCAGCTTCAACCTGTGTTGCACCTTACACATTATGGTCAATGTATAAGGAGAACCGACAAAACCAATATCCTTCATGTTAAATTCATCAATGGTTTGCCTGAACATGCTCATTTGATGATCATCTTTGATGTGAATGCTTCTATATTCTGAAATATCCACCACTTCGTTTAAATCCCCCAAAACTAACCATGACATGTTGTTCCTTTGCTTCAGCTAACATAATAGCCTATAAGACTCCTTCAATTGTCTATGTTCACCAACCATCTGACTCTAACTCAATAACAAAATAAGAGAAATATTTTTGAAAAAATATAATGTTTTTTTAGGATGCAACTCATCCTTTCATTCTAGGGGTTGGGATGAGATGTGGAAGGAGATTGGAATGAGAAAAGCAAAAAATATTATTATTATTATATATTAAAATGAAATATAAGATTAATTTCAAATATGCCTCGTACATTTTACCTTAATTTCAGATACACTAATTAAGTTTCAAAATTTTGGGTGTATTTGGGAAGTAATAAAACTTTTGGATGAAAAAATTTTGGTATAAAAGTTGTTAAATTAAAAGAAAATAATGTGATATGGTAAGGGTAATGATATAACGTAAAGAGAATAAAGTTAAAATAGATAGGTTAGTTATGTGAGTACTCGTATAAAAAATGATTGAAAAATAGGGCAGTTATTAGAAGATGTGAAGAAATTATTCGAAATAAGATAATTGTGAATAATGAAAAGTTTTATCTTAACATCGTTTACTATTTACTGAACGCACCTTTTATTTATACTCGCTAAGGGTGTATTTAAGAATGCGAGTGCGAAGCCAACCGGAATTAGCCCAGTTGGTCAAGACTCTTGCCCTATAGCCATGAGGTCTTGAGTTCGAGTCTGCCCCAGGGGTGGATGTTTGGTTGGTGGGAGCTTAGTTTGTTGTGTATAAGTGAGAGCTTGGTCCATCCTAAAATAGGTGGGAGTTTTCGATTTTCTCTTAAAAATTATGAAAGCTTGTTATCTCTCTTGAGCTTGATTGTAATATTAGATGAAACATAACTTGTATACCCGATCAAAAGAAAAAAAATGTATGTTTGAAGCGGGAAACTAAAAAACTTTTTGAAAATTTTAAGAATGGTGTGATGTGATAAGAACAAAGTAGAAGTAAATAGGGTAATTACATAAACAATGATTGAGATATGGGAGTAAAAATGAAAAAAGTAGGATAGTTAAGGCAAACAAAATAATTAAAATGCACAGGGAGGGAATTGTACTTCTCCTTATCCCCCGTCTCTTTACTTCCCCAAACATCACCTAAGTTTATCATAAATTTTAAATATAGGGCATATTTGGCTATACAAAAAAACTCAAATTTTTTTTCGCTCTTCACAACTATCTTATTTTTAAAATTATTTTTCACATTTTCTTATAAAATCATTTTACAGTTGAAGTATTTTTACACAAATATCTGTACAACTAACCTATCTATTTCAACTTTACTCTGTTGATTCCTCATCATTACCCCCATCACAATATATTATTTTATTCTATTTCAAAAACTTTTACACTAAATTTTTTTTGAATGTGTTTCACAATAAACAAAAAATGTCAAGCTAAAATTTTTCAATCTCCGTAACTACTCTATTTTAAAATCATCTTCTTATTCAACTATGATACTTTTCAATAATTTCCATGCAACTGATTGCACAATTAATCTTTTAACTTTTAACATTTTTACTCTTCATCATTACCATAATTATATTACATCATTTTTTCTAATTCAAAAACTTTTATATTAAAAATTTTTCATTCAAAAGTTTTATCACTTCTTAAATTCACCCTTCATCTAAAATTTTTATCACTCCTCCAACGCATCAATTAGGGTATGTTTGGGAATGATAAATTGTTTAAATAAAAAAATATGGTGTAGAAGTTTTTTGAAATGAGAAAAATTATTTCTTAAATATCAATGAGGAGAAAATTATTTTTTGGAAATTAAATAGAAAGAGACAGTAATAAGAAAAAATTAGTTAAGATCGTATAAATAAAACTAATTTAATAAAAAGTAAAAATATGGGAAATAAAAATGATAATTGTGAAAAATAATGATAATTAAAATGTGACATAGCATGGGTGGATGGGCATGGAGTTAATTAGGGTGGACTCCTAAATTACAAAAAATATTTTAATGCATTTGAATTTTTAAAATATTTTAAATTACATTTAATTTTAAAAAACTTATAAATAGTAAGGGTTTATTAAATAAAAATTTTCCTTTTTTGTAAAATATTTAATTATTATTCACAAGACAATAGTCATATCGCCTAAAAAGGAATTTTTTTTCTTAAGTGTGGTTGAGATTTGATAAAAATTTTGGTGTAAAACTTTTTTAAAAAAGAAGTGATGTTATTCGATAAGGGTAATGATAACGAGTTAAGAGAATAACGTTAAAATAGATAGAGCAATTGTATATGTACTCATGGAAAAAAGATTAAAAATAGGGTAATTATAAAAAAATATGAAGAAACGATTAAAAATATATTAATTGTGGAGAGTAAAAAGTTTTAAATTGAAAGGTTTGTGATAACTTTTCATAATTTCCAAACACTTCCAAAATGTTATCCAAGCACACCAATTTCAACTTCCACCAATTTGAACTTGTGTTTAGGTTGGTTTCAGGCTAAGGGTGTATTTGGTTAACATTAAAACTTTTCACTATGCACAAGTATCTTATTTTAATTTTTTTCATATCTTCTTATATAACTATCCTACATTTTAATTATTTTTACATAATTTTCATATAATTATTTTAACTTTATTTTCTTTACTCATCATTATTATCCTATCATATCACATTATTTTCTATCATTTCAAAAAAATTTCCATAAAAAGTTTTTCTTCAAAATTTTTATCACTTACTAAGCACACTCTAAATAAAAAATAAAACTTATAAAAGAAGGCTTAGACTAAATTCAAATTAGGTTTCAGTAGAGAAATTAGGTTAATATGTTTCGTGTTAACATTATTGGCCTACTTAATTTATCAATCAACCACGACAGATATAATTTTCGAAAATAAGCAAATATATGAGCAAAATGATAATTTTAGTTCAAAAACATATTTTTTCTATTTTTCAATTTTTTTTTTTTGCAAAATGGTTAAACTAGTTATATCTACAAATCAATTTTTACTAATTTTGGAGATGTATATATATTTATTTTGGATTTTTAAACATAGGATATTTTAATCATGTTTCAACAATTTAAATTACTAAAATATCTCTACGTTTAAAAATTCAAAATAAATATATACACATATTTAAAATTGCTAAAAATTAGATTATAGATTAAACATAACTAGAATACCAATTCAAATTAGGTTTCAGTAGAGAAATGAGGTCAATATGTTTGGTGTTAACATTATTGGCCTACTTAATTTACCAATCAACCACGACAGATATACTTTTCGAAAATGAGCAAGTATATAAGTAAAATGATAATTTCAGTACAAAAACATATTTTTTGTATTTTTCAAATTTTTTTTTGCAAAATGGTTAATCTAGTCATGTTTAATCTACAAACCAATTTTTACTAATTTTGGAGATGTATATATATTTATTTTGAATTTTTAAACATAGGATATTTTAATCATGTTTCAACAATTTAAATTACAAAAATATCTCTATGTTTAAAAATTCAAAATAAATATATATACATCTCCAAAATTAGTAAAAATTGGTTTGTAGATTAAACATAACTAGATTAACAATTTTATAAAAAATTGAAAAAAATAAAAAAATATGTCTTTTAGACCGTCTGACATTACCTTATTTCAGATCTGTCTTAAATGATCAATCCTCAATACAATCTTATTTCAGATCAGTCTGAAATGATCAGTCCTCAGTATAGAAGTGTTGGCGTTTAGCTTTTCAAAAGTGAAAAGATTAATGCAATTCAGTTGTGGCCTGGGAAAAATATATATATATTTTTTACAGTATACTTTTTTTTTTCTGATAAAGACAGTATACTTAATTTGTAATGTCTGTGTGCAGCCTTTTCTACGAAAAGAATAAGAATAAAAAAATTGTGGAATAGAAACCAACAACGAGGCATGTGTATATATGCATAATTACTTGGGCAGAGCGCTCCACCTGCGGCGCTGGGGGACGTTGGTTTAACGCGGTGCCTATTGCCTAGATGCACTCATTCGCCCGGTGCACCAAGTTTCGATGCTTATGATGCGTTTAATTCATTTTTTCATTTTTAAAATTTTTTTATACAACTATTAATTTAGCTATATTTAATATGCGTATCAATTTTTATCATTTTTGGAGATTTGTAGATATTTTTAATTTTTTTTAAAATTAGTGACATTTTAAATTATTAAAAATGTAATTGATTTTAAAAAATTCAAAAAAATATCTACAAATCTCCAAAAATGATAAAAATTAATAAACATATTAAATACACTTAGAATAACAATTAAGTAGAAATTTTTTCAAAAAAATAGGTATTTGCACTGGGTGTACAGGATCATGATCTTACTCTGAAGTGGTATTTTGTTACTAATATGCTGTTCAAATTTATTACAAAATTGAAAAATAGAAGGCCATATTAATGCCCTAATTTCATTTCATTTTTATTCATTTTATCATTTATTATTCTACAATGGGGATATTTTGAAGAGCCCTAATTTCATTTCCTTTTTATTTCATTTTATCATTTATTATTTTATAATAGAGGTATTTTGAATATTTACACAAATTTAACTGAAGATTTTTTATGAAATGAATATTTTTGAGATTAAATGAAAACATAATAGGTATATTCGAAAATTTAAAAATATTATGAGTATAGTTTCTGAAAGTAGTCACTTTTTCATTGTCTCGGGGTTTTGACTCCGTGGGCATTAGCTCCGGAATGAGTACCACGGCTATTCAACACCGATCCCCATTGTGGGTAACGCAACGACATATTTGAAAAAAGCCCCAACAAAGTATACATGTGCAAATATTAAATATTAGAATATTTGAAAAAATCAGTGACACACAAACCTAGCAAACATACCAACCCCACTCGTAATAACATTCGTGTTTGCGTGTTGGGTGGGTGCGTGGGACTGGGGATTCTTCTCACGTAGAGAGAAGGAGAAGGCAGCGTTTGTGTGTGTTTCATCCTCTCCCTTTCTACTTTCTTATGCGGCGTCGTTTGTATTCTATTCTGTGTGATGGGTCAATGCTTTTCCAGGCGATCTAGAGCCCATGGAGAAGGGTGGGAGGGATCAACGACTGAGAGAAGTGGATGCCTGGCCATGGCCAAGGAGCACCGTTCTAGACTATACATAGTTAGGAGGTGCATTATCATGCTCATATGCTGGCATAAATACGGCAAGTATTAGATGTGGTTTTGTTTTCCCCATTCCTTCTGACTTCAATTGAAGTTGGGGAAGAAATTTTCTTGATTTCTTGGGTCTTGGCAGTTTTGTACATATGGTAGGACTTCTTGGGATAGATGTCCAACTCTTATAGATGGGTTTCTTTGTTTTCATTTTGTCTTCAAATTGATTAAAATCCAAAGGACTTTGCTGCTATGGAACCGGGGTGCAGAATTGCAACCCTCCTTGGTTTCCCACTTTTTTTTTTTTTTTTTTATTATTTAAAAATCCAAGTGATGCATCATATTCTACTCCGTGAGCATTTGTATGATAAAAAAATCGTTTCAACTTGATTTGTATATAACCCACAAATGTGCAAATGCATGTAACTTTTTATATCATATTTTTCAATATTATAGATTTTATAAGATTTCAATCAAGTTGATTTTTATATTTACAATAAATAAATAGTTTTAAACACAATCATATGTTGGATCTTTAAAAAAAGTAATAATAAAGGTGGGAAAGTGCAATCTTAACCCGCTTCCACAGCACAGCCCAAATCTACATGGCTTTTTATATCTTGGTTTGATTGGTGATGGCGAATCACTTTGTTTTGTTTAAATTGAATGGTGATAAGTATATTTGTCTGGGACTACACCCTCCTTTTGTATTATATTGCACCTCTTTGTATTTTCGTATTGATTGGTTATGAGAAGTTGTGTTGGAGAATAGTTATTCATACCCTCACCTTTTGATCACATTATACCCATTTCCCTCTTGGTATTGATTAGTCATGAGTTGATATGCTGGAGAATAGTTATTTGGGCACCCCCTTTTAACTCCTCGTATTCATTTGCGTGTTGGTGTTGACTGGTGGTGAGTGCATATGCTGGAGAATAATTACTAAAACCCTGCCCCTTCTATTTCTGTACACACCCATTTTCTTCTTGAAATTGATTGTTGGTGGCAGGTATGTAATATAAAGACGCCCTATTTGATTTACTTACTACTATTTTGTGTTGAAGAAGCAGAAATGGAGCCAATGGGAAAGTAAGATAATCAGGTGCTAAGAACACATAATAGGATGGCAGATCGTTTATTAAGCTCTTTGTTGCACAGAAGCAGCCCTACATCTCCCACTGGTTTTCACTACTGTATGCATAGCTATAGCAGAATTTAGATAAAAATGAGTCAGGGTTTTATTTGATATTAACCATTCATCATTTATGCTAATTCTTAGAATCCCCTTTTCTGGTTCTTTTGTGTTAACATGTGGAATGCTAATGGTGGAAAGTTCTAATTGGCAGAGATGGAATTATCTACACATTTTGTATTCAGCTTGTTGGTTGACATAGTCACAGATTGTTTATTCTTTGTAATTTTGAAGCAAAAACGAACAAGAGAACGAAAATCTTTGCCGTGTCTTGCAACGATAGGACTAGTTCGTTTATGAGATCTGTTTCAATTTTTCTAATGCCCCTGCGAAATACATTAAGAAACGCCTTTTTATTGTACCTTCTGTATTGAATTAATGGCATGTTAACAGAATAGGAAGGGCCTGTACGTTCAAACAGATAAGAAAAATGGAAAAAGTTCTAGTTTTTGTGGGGAGGAAGAACGTTTGAATGCATCTGATTCCCTTGTTGTCAAGATTGGGGTTGAAATCATGAATATTATCCCTTGAGATGGTTTTGAAATCATGAATATTATCCCTTGAGATGGTTTTGAAATCATAAAATCATGCTCTGCCAAGGGTACTTCACTTGAAAATAGGAAACACCAATGTTGTGGTGGGGAACAAAAATTCACGAATATCATGCTTTGAAAACTCTGCGTAAGGCAAGAATCAGTCCATGCTAATGTGGCATATCAAGAAAACGGATCTAGAACCATGGGTCTAGCATCAGTCATTTTTCATCATCCAAAGCATGAGCTCCCATGGTTGATGTTCCTTCACGGATGGGATGCTTGCAAGATAACATCAATTGAAGAGAGTCTATTCTTGGATCTTGGTTATTTTATCTCTACAGTTTGTCCCCCTACGTACTGAAAAGACTTTTAAATTAAAACTGTTAAAATTTTACTTACAAGTAAAGATTCAACAGTATTTGGTCCTTGGAAGAATGGATTGGCCAAAAGGATCCATGTGTCCATGCTGAAGGGAAGCAAAAGACCAACTTAATTGGTAAAGTAATTGTGGATTCTTAAAACTCGTCCAAATTGATTACTCCAAAATCAAGTTTTCTCCCTCTAATGATGGACCCTTTTGAATCTTAATGGAAAAATCAGGCTCACTGCATTTTCGGTCCCTCGTCTTTTGGTAAGATAAACCCGGTTATATTTTCTTCAACCCTCATTTGGATCTTTACATAAAAAATCATATATTTTATCTGCATGTGGCCTTGAAAGATCCCAACTGATTTTGGGCTAGCTCCAAAATATATTGGAACTAGGAATGAAAAGTTTAGGCGACTTAGCAGGGCCTCTACTCTCATTAAAGGGGTGAGAATCATGGCAAGTCGACTAGTAACCCACCCTTGATCTGACCTGTTTTTAACCGGATAAAATAAATATTTTTTGACCTAATGTAAAGATTGTTAGAATTTTGACCTAAAGTAAAGATTGTTAGAATTTTAGCCTAAATTTAAAAGCAAAGTTAGGGTAGGTCAACTATGGCCCGATGAAAAAATCCTAACCTACCCTGCATATATTCATTTATTAAAAATTATAAGCTCATGCTTACATTTTATTAGCATTTTCTTTCAAAATTCTCACATTTCAATGATTAATTATATGAATAATATAAGAATCAATTTATCCAAAAAACAATATAAAAATCAATAAGAGGGATTTGTATATATACATAACTCTTATGTATAATTATAATTTTCTCAACATTTGGAAAATATTTATGGAAAATATTATTAGTTAAAAAATATTTTTTAAAAATGTCAAAATCTATTTTAAATTATATATTTATTAATCTAGGGTATGTTTGGAAAATAGTAAAAAATGTCAAATAAAAACATTTCACTTTTTATAATTATCCTATTTTTCAATCATTTCTTTACATTTTCCTATATAACTATCTTACTTTTCAATTATTTTTACATAATTACTCACATAATTAACATATCTATTTTAGCTTTATTCTGTTTACTTCTCATGATTTCTCATATCATATCATATTATTTTCTTTCAATTTAATAACTTTTATGCCAAAACTTTTTCATTTAAAAGTTTTATAACTTTGCAAACACACTATTTTAATAAAGGTATACTATATTAATTTATGTTTTGTTTTAGTAATGATGTATTTTTTTATTAATTAGTAAAATATTGAAACATACAGCCTTTAAATTTAGTATAGATGTATCTTTATGTTTGATAGGAATATAACTTTTTAAAATCGTTGCATTTGACTTGATTTTTTACTCGACCGATTGTCTCAAAACCAATTCAATACCAATCCAAAATTTATCTAAAGATATTGAAAAAAAGGAGAGGATTAAAACAATCTTGAATAAAATAAAGAGATAATTTCAAATATACTCATAACCTTTACTTTTAATTTCAAATATGCCCACTAAGTATGAAATATTTCATATATACCCACTAAGTAAATCTTGAAATTCAAATATACCCAAAATCTAACAGTCCTTTACTTAAATAGAAAACAAAGTAAGCTGGGTAAGATAAATCTTTCTGAATGACCATGCTACCCTTAAATCGACCATTGATAAAAAAGGAGAAGATCGAGAAGGCGATGGTGGCGTTGATGGATGGCAGAGATGAAGTGGAAGGCATGCGAAAGAGCACCCGGGAGCTGGGCAAGATGGACTCGAGAGTTGTGGAAGTGGGTGGATCTTCATATAAAAACGGAGGACAACCCATGGGAAGCGCTTCCCGTGCTTTTCTAGTGGGAAGTTGCCTATCCACCATTAATTTTGGATAGACGGCTTGGATTCATGCGGGCATTTTAGAGAGAGGCAAAAATTTGTCAGGGGCATGAATTTTGGAATTCTCTTATTCGCACGACCATCCCCTTCCACTTCATCGATCTTCTTCTTCACACAGTTGTTTGACGATCGACCGGCCGTGGAGGAAAGTTGCTGCAATGATTGGTAGAGTTGATGGATGTTGAGCTAGAGGATTTTTCGGTGTCATACCTGAAGAAAAAAATTTCGTCAATTGCCTGCTCGATTTAAGCGGTGATTGGGGCTTGACTGCTGGAAGCGATGGAGATCAAATCTAAGGCAGAAGATTAATTTTTTTGCTTTCCTCTCTTTTCTAGGCTTGAAGATCGTGGCTAGTTGTGGATGGCTGAAAATGAGGAAGATGGCAGGGGCATCGTTCTAAGATTTCCACTCTATTACGTGGCTTTGATTAACCGATTGACATTGTAGATAATGAGAATCTGAAAACCCAACAGCGGCCATGGCTGCCTCTCATCGTGTTATGACGATAGTGGTGGAGCACCAGAGATCGAGGTTGGTGCTCCAGCGATGTAGTTTCTATCCGTGCGCATCCACCTACTTTGGATGATCTGCATCGTCAAATTATATAAATAGTAAATAACATGGTTACAACAGATAGGTCAATAAGGCAAAATTGCAGATATCAAAAACGAAGAACAAAACTGGCAGTAGTTTTTTTTTCTGATTCCGGTGACCGGAGAAGAGATTAAGCCCGACAACTTGGGCACCAGAGTTAGGCAGCCGGCGACAAGTCATCAGTCGGTTCTGATCGCCGATCCAGCGGTTGGCGGCAGGTGGGTCTGGACGCAGCTGTGACGACGGCGGCGGCGGCTAGGGCTCGTTTGGCAGTAGTGGAAGGTGACGCACCGTGCATCATCTGTCGCGACGGACAGAAAATTGATTTAAATTTTGTCAAATTTTGTTTTATTTAGATCTAATAATTCTGATGTCCCATTTATGTGATTTAAGAGTCATTTTCTATGTCTTGAAATGCTCTAAATCACGTAAACAATTTGGATTTGATAAATTCATCTTGTTAAAATGTAAATAGAAATAATCATGTGGACAATCAAATTAGCATAGATGTTTATATTTAAATGTGAATAAAAATAATATAATTATTGTCGACATGAACTTAATAAAAAATACTTATGTTTATTTTATTTATCATTTATATTAATTTTTATAGTAAAGATTAAAGTAGAAACAAACTAAGTGAATTAAAATAATTATTTTCAACAATTTCAAATAAATAATTTTCTACCAATCTAAAAATACTTATTTATTAAACCTATTCCAAAAATTCATGTGTATTTATTTAGATTATTTAAATATAAAATACAGTTTTGGGACATAATTAACCTTTATTATACTTGATTATTGAATTTAGGACATATAATTAAATAATCATTTAAATTAAGTATTGTCTACCAATCTAAGCTCTGAGACAGTTTAAATTACAATTTGGGACATATAATTAAACCATTTTTAAAATATCATATATATTATTAAACTTGTCCCAAAAATTCATATATATTTATATTATTAAATCTTAATTATAGTTATATATAATTTAAATAATATAATTTATACAATTTTATTTTTAAATATCATATATAATAATTATTATAGTTTTATATATTTATTTAAAATTTCATTTCATTCAATTTAAATTAATTATGCATTTAATTGAAATAATAATTTATAAAATAAAATTGATGGTTGAAAATGTTACAATAAAAATGCAAACGTCGGTATTTTTAAATCAATCCCAAAAATTCACATATGTTATATTATTAAATTTAAAACATAAAAGCCCATTTTCATGTGCTAGCGTATGAAATTGAGCTTTTTTATTTTTAAAATTTAAATAATCAAAAAGTATAAAAGCTATATAGATATACATATCTAGAAACTTACAAAAAGGTATAGAATTTTATACATTGAAGCTTTGAGCAAACCCATGCATGAATCGAGTCTCACATCTTGGCTAGTCATAATGTATCTTAAGATATTTAAATTTATATATGTCCACTAACTAAAAAAAGTAAAAATTTCTCATACACCCATAGCATTTTCCCAACATTCTTATCATACCCACAACATTTCAATTTTTTTTTTTTTTTATACCCATAATGTTTCATCCTAAATTTCTGTCATCCTAAAAGGCAAAATCGTCAGTTTAATAGGATAATCAATTTAATTTCATAAATGTAATAGGATAATAGTGATCTTTAAATTACAGTTTTGGAAAATATAATTAAACCTTTATTATACTTAATTATTGAATTCAGTACATATAATTAAATAATCATTTAAATTAATTATTTTCTACCAATCTAAGTTTCGAGAATGTTTAAATTACAATTTGGGACATAATTAAACCATTCCTAAAAAGTCATATATATTTATTTAGTTTAAATTGTTATTTTTAATTAAACATCTAAAAATACTTAATTATTATACCAGTCCCGAAAAGTCATATACATTTATATTATTAAATCTTAATTATAGTTACATATAATTTAAATAAATATAATTTATATAATTTTATTTTTAAAAGCCATATATAATAATTAATATAGTTTTATATATTTATTTAAATTTTTATTTCATTCAATTTAAATTAATTATGCATATAATTGAAATAATAATTTATAATTAATTTTTAAAATAAAATTCAATGGTTGATATGTTTTAAAATTTTATATAAACTATAAAAATTATTAATATCAAGGTTTAATCATTATTAATAAACTACAATTGAACCATTATTAAATTAGTCCAAAAAAGTCATATATAATTATATTATTTAATCTAAATTGCAATTATATATAATTTAAATAAATATAATTTATTACGATTTTATTTTTAAAAAGTCATGCATATAATAAGTATTATAGTTAATTCTATTATATATATAGGACCTAATAATAAGAAATTTAAAATTTGAATCACTAAATATTTGTATAAATTTAAAAGGCTTAATTTGTAATTAATTAAAATAATAATTTACTTTAAAAATAAAATTCAATAGTTGATATGTTTTTGAAAGAGAAAACTAATTTCATCTAGTCATGTAGTCAAGTTTTAAATTTAAAATAAAAACTAAGATTTTATATTTTTATAAAGATTATATTTATGGCCTATAAAATAATTATTTAATCTTAAGACTTTTATTATTTTCACTTGTATTTTTGTTTTATTTTCATTATTTTACCTTATTTTATTTAATTTGAGGATCATCTTATACATTTTTTTGAAAATTATCAAATTTTTATGGTCCTCATTTACATAAAATCATACCACATTTTGTTAAGATTTTATGGATATATCAGCTATATTTTTATTTTTTAAAATTTATTAATTCTAGCAACAATAAATTACAATTAGCATATGAATATGTTAAATTTGTAATATAAACTATAATAATATTATTTTATAATTTTTTAATAAATTTTATTATAAAATTTCTATTAAATATAGTTATTTACTAAATTGATTATTTAACCAATCCCAAAAGTAACATATATTTATATATTAAATCTAAATTACAGTTATATATAATTTATTACACTTTTAGTTTTAAAGAGTCATATATAATAATTATTATAGTTTTATATATTTACGTAAATTTCTATTTCATTTAATTTAAATTAGTTATTATTTTTAGTTATAAAATTATATATTTATTTAGTTTTAAAATTATTTTTTACTGTTTTATATCTTTACGTAAATTTTTATTTCATTTAATCAAGTGGAGTTAATATTTTTAATTATAACTTTATACATTTATTAAACTAGTACCAAAAAGTCATACATATTTATATTATTAAATGTTAATTATAGTTATATATAATTTAAATCAATATAATTTATACAAAATATTCAAAATATTATTTTTTATTCTAAGGGAGAAATGTGTGAACAGTATGGATCTTTGCAAATTTAAAGCACTAAATTAATCACAATAATGATTTTCATCAACTTCGCATAAGGTATTTATATTTGTATATTTATTTCAATTAAAATAAAATTAATAATTTATAATTAATTTTTAAGATAAAATTCAATCATTGATATTTTCTATTTTTTGTATAAACTACATGAATGCCAAAGATACAAAATACATAAGTTTAAATCAATCCTAGAAATCATATATATTTAGTTTATTTAAATCTAAATTATAGTTTTATATCGAAAATTTTTATTGGACTTTAAATTTGATAGGACTTTATTTATAGGTGTTCTATAACATGAAGATTTTCTATAAATTTTTAATTCAATGTAAATATTTATTAAACTGATAAATTTACATTGATTTGACTTGAAGTAAATAAATTTTTATTTTTATTTTAAATTTATTAATTCTAGTAAATAAATATTTATTACAGTTTTATTTTTAAAAAGTCATATATGTAATAATTATTACAGTTTTGCATATTTATTTAAATTTTTTTATTATTAAAAATTTTCATAGAAACATAACCCACAAATTAGCAGTAATAGAATACGAACATTTAAATTTAAGTTTTAAATTTAAAATAAAAACTAGGATTTTATATTTTTATAAAGATTATATTGATGAGGCCTATAAAATAATTATTTAACATGAAATTTTCTATATATTTTTAGTTCAATATAAATATTTATTAAATTGTTTGTTTACATTGATTTCACTTGAAATCAATAAATTTGTATTTTTAGTTTAAATTAATTAATTACAGTAACAATAAATTAAAATTATTATATTAATCCTTTAAATTTATAATATAAACTGTAATAATATTACTTTATAATTTTAAGAAATTTTGTTATAAAATTCCTATTAAGTATAGTTATTTGTAAAATTGATCATTTAACCAATCCCACAAAGTAACATATATTTACATATTAAATCTAAGTCACAGTTATATATAATTTATCAAAATTTTGGTTCTACAACGTCATATATATAATATTTTTTACTGTTTTATTTCTTTATGTAAATTTCTATTTCATTTAATCAAGTGGAGTTAATATTTTTAATTATAACTTTATATATTTATTTAGTTCTAAAATTATTTAGTCCTCGAATAAATATTAAAGTATATACATTTTGCAAAATACATAGATTAGGTAAAAAATTCATAAATTATAAAAAAATTTGATTCGGTTAGACACGATTAGACGCGGTTAGATGCGGTTAGACACGGTTAGACTCGGTTAGACACGGTTAGACACGGTTAGATTTTGGTGATTTTATTAAATCATATTATTTGGATTCCAAATTTGGTTGTTAAGATATAAATGACCTTATAAGGGCCCTAGGATCATATTACAGGTGTTAAATTAGGATTAAATTATTAATTTTAAAAATTAGACACGGTTAGACACGGTTAGACGCGGTTAGAAGCGGTTAGACTCGGTTAGATGCGGTTAGACTCGGTTAGATTTTGGTGATTTTATTAAATCATATTATTTAGATTCCAAATTTGGTTGTTAAAATATAAATGGCCTTATAAGGGCCCTAGGATCATATTATAAGTGTTAAATTAGGATTAAATTATTAATTTCAAAAATTAGACACGGTTAGACGCGGTTAGACGCGATTAGACATGGTTAGACACGATTAGACTCGGTTAGACGCGGTTAGACACGGTTAGATACAGTTAGATTTTGGTGATTTTATTAAATCATATTATTTGGATTCCAAATTTGGTTGTTAAGATATAAATGGCCTTATAAGGGTCCTAGGATCATATTACAGTTGTTAAATTAGGATTAAATTATTAATTTTAAAAATTAGACACGGGTAGATACGGTTAGACGCGGTTAGACACGGTTAGACACGATTAGACACAGTTAGACACAGTTAGATTTTGGTAATTTTATTAAATCATATTATTTGGGTTCCAAATTTGGTTGTTAAGATATAAATAGTCTTATAAGGGCCCTAGGATCATATTACAGGTGTTAAATTAGGATTAAATTATTAATTTCAAAAATTAGACACGGTTAGACACGGTTAGACATGGTTAGACACAGTTAGACTCGATTAGACACGGTTAGATTCTAATATATTCAGAAAATAAAAAAAATTAATAAATTTTCAAAAAATCAAGAAAAATATAAGAAATTGTTATTCTTGAGAGTACCTTAATTATATTAACTTTAAATAATATAACATAACTCCTAATAAAAATTATATTTTTCAACATTACCAATTATAATGAAATCTTATTAAAAAATTATTTTTTGTACACTAATATTTTTAAAAATTGTCAAATAATGAAAAATTATGTTTACATACGTTTTACTAATTGATCTATCAAATGAATGGAATAGATTGAGATTTTGTATGTATATAATACAAAATTTATCAAAAAACCAAACATACTCACGTTTTTAAACAAACATACTCACGATAAAAAATTACCACATTGCCCCTACTTCTTTTTTTTTTTTCTCATAGGAAGCCCATGGGTTGGCCCTCATAAAAACGAAGATCAGCGGTGATTCTCGGGGCTTTTAGGGGAGACAAATGCACAGCACCAGGCACGACTGAGCAGAAGGTTCTTTCGATGGTGCACGGAGGCATCATTGGCGGGATCTTCCATGAGTGGAGCGAGAGAGGAGATAGAAGAGAATGAGAGAATAACAGGAGACAAGGATTCAAAATTTTTTGAAGGCCTAAGCATGTGCGTCAAGAATTTCTCGAAAGAGACCGAGTTCGGTGCCAGCGCCGCCATCGTGATCTCCATGCTCCTCCTCCCACTGACCATTGTCGTCAAGCAGGAGTTCATGCTCTGGCGCCTCTGCGAGCAAGTCATCCGCAACTCCACCACTCCACTCTCCATTGCCGTTGCTGATAAGAAAGGAAAACAGCCACACTTCGTTGCAAAAGCTCGTTGCGATAGAACTGGGTGTATTTGATACTGGGGGTTTACTTAAGGAGTGCAATCCTATGCACCCGGGTGCATTGAGCCTCAATGCACCCCGGTGTACTACACTTTTTTTTTGTATTTTTTTTGAAAATTTTTTCATGAAGCTATTAATATAGGTTTATTTAACATATGTATCAATTTTTACTATTTTTGGAGATTTTTAGATATTTTTTTTAGATTTTTAAAAATCAGTGGCATTTTGAGTAATTTTAAATTACTGAAAATGCCACTGATTTTTAAAAACCTAAAAAAATATATTTAAAAGTTTCCAAAAATAGTAAAAATTGATATATATGTTAAATAAACCTAGATTAACCGTTGTGTAAAAAAAATTTCAAAAAAAAATAAAAAAAAGGTGTAGTACATCCGGGTGCATAGGATTGCAAACACTTAACGGGTATATATGAAATATTTTATACTTAGTGGGCATATTTGAAATTAAGGGTAAAGCTTTTGATTATATTTGAAATTATCCTTAAAATAAAAGAATGTATAAAAGGATAGAATACAGAAGGTCTACTGAATCATTATCGAAATTTCATTTATTAACTTTTTTCGTGTTTCATTTTGGCCATAGATTGCAACAGAAATTGGCAAAGCAACTTACATCAAAAAGTTTTGTATGCAGATCGAAGCACGATAACATCTGAAAAACCATTTTATATTTGACAAAACATCCATCACGCCCCTCACCTCCATTAGTGCACAAAACAGTTATCTATGATGCCCCTCTCCTCCATTAGTATATAGAAGAGTATGTATCACGCCCATCACCTCCATTAGTGCACAAACCACTATCTATCATGCCCATCTCCTTCATTAGTATACAAAAAGAGTATCTATCACGCCTCTCACCTCGACTGGATTTAGCACCAGTCTTTCTTCGCGCCTAAAAATAAAATCGGGTGGTTGTCTCTTTGGAAATGATTGAACAGAATTTGATAGTGGAAATTTTTATGGATCATAATGCTAGAAATGAAATGAATGCCCACACAATTGTCTGTTTTGTTTGGCTGAGGGTGTTGATAATAGGCCGGGCAACCCTCATGCGGGCACTATGTTCTTTGTAACCCAATTAGTATTCCTTCTTTTTTTTTCCCCTCACAATAATATTTACAAGCAGATGAGGTAGTCAAAAGACATCTATATAGACATCCATATAGATGTGTGTGTGTGTGCAGTGATACATTTTGCACCTCTTAACAACAACGCACCACAATTAGAGGTGCAATTTTAGGGTCAAGGATCAATCCATATTCAATCTATCTAAGCCAATACGTACATGGAAATCCATGCTTTGGTATTTGATACGTACATGGAATTCTCTACTTTGGTATTTGATATAATTTTTGAAAGAAAAGTTTTTGGTGACAAAGTTTTTGAAATGGATGAAAATAATGATATGATAAGAGTAGTAATGAAAAGTAAAGAAAACTACGTTAAAATAAATATAGCACGTGTATGAAAAGTTGTAAAGAAAAGGTTAAGAAGAAAGATAGTTGTGCAGAAAATATAAAGAAATGGTTTTAAAATATAGTAGTTGTCGAGGGAAAAAAGTTTTAGATGAAAAAGATATGTTTTGGTGAATACTAAACACACTCTAAAATTTTCAAATATAATATGATTTCCAAAAAGATGAAAGGATTAATATTGTTGACCAATCATGAATCCCAACCCATATCCCAACAAGATAATGATTCGGATATGATAAAAAAGGAAACATGCTTTAATTCGTCCTATACTTTGCTAGGTTAGCCCATTTGTTGTGGTGTTCGATTATATACGTTATGATGTATTTTAAGTTAAAATATATTATTCATTATTATAATTAGTTATATTTTTAATTTTTTTCATAAATTTGTTTTTACTAAGTGTATTTAATTGATATACCAAGTTTTTTTTATTTTACAATATTTTATATTTTTTGCTTTTAATTTTTAAAAATCAAGTCTTCAAGGAGTCAAAATGATTTACAAGCCCCTAAAGTTGATGATTTTTTAAACATAAAAAATGAATATGTAAATTTATTAAATACACTCAATAAATATGTCTACCAAGAAAAAAAATAAAATATAAAATAAATGAATGATATGTACAATGGGGCTATTCTGTCTGTCACCTGGATTCTCGCAGTCTCACAAAGATCCACAGGAGGTGTTCCAGAGGGCAGCTTCGTACATCCCTTTTGTGAAAGCTGTGAAATCAAGATTCCCACATCGCATGATCATGGTGCTTTTTTGGAGGCCCAACCCATGGGAAGTGCTTCCCTTGGAAAAAAAAAAGGAAGCTGGGCATTTTGGTCATTTTACAGCGAGAGTATAATAATTTAAAAACGTGAGTATGTTTTATTTTTTGATAAAATTTGTATTATATATATACAAAATCTCAATCTATTCCATTCATTTGATAGATCAAATATTAAAATGTATGTGGACATAATTTCTCATCATTTGAAAATTTCTAAAAATTTTTTTGTACCAAAAATTTTTTTAAAAAAAGATTTCATTATAATTGGTAAAGTTAGAAAATATAAATTTTATTAGAAGTTATTTTATATTATTTAAAGTTAATGTAATCATGGTACTCTCAAAAATAACAACGTCTAACATTTTTCTCGAATTTTTGAAAATTTATTAATATTTTATTATTTTCTGAATATAATCGGATCTAACGGCATCTAACAGCATCTAACAGCATCTAACAGAATCTAACAGCATCTAACAGCATCTAACAGCATCTAATTTTTAAAATTAATAAGTTAATCCTAATTTAACACCTGTAATATAATCCTAGGTCCCTTATAATATCATTTAGATCATAAATTCAGAATTTGAAACTCATATTATATGATTTAATAAAATCATCATAATCTAACAGCGTCTAACAGCGTCTAACAGCGTCTAACAGCATCTAACAGCATCTAATCGCATCTAACAGCATCTAACAGCATCTAATTTTTGAAATTAATAAGTTAATCCTAATTTAACACCTCTAATATGATCCTAGGCCCCTTATAAGATCATTTAGACCTTAATTACAGAATTTAAAATTCATTTAATATGATTTAAAGAAATCCAACTCAATCTAACAGCGTCTAACAGCGTCTAACAGTGTCTAACGGCATCTAACAGCATCTAACAGCATCTAATTTTTGAAATTAATAAGTTAATCCTAATTTAACACCTCTAATATGATCCTAGGCCCCTTATAAGATCATTTAGACCTTAATTACAGAATTTGAAACTCATTTAATATGATTTAAAGAAATCCAACTCAATCTAACAGCGTCTAACAGCGTCTAACGGCATCTAACAGCATCTAACAGCATCTAACAGCATCTAATCACATCTAACAGCATCTAACAGCATCTAATTTTTGAAATTAATAAGTTAATCCTAATTTAATACCTCTAATATGATCCTAGGCCCCTTATAAGATCATTTAGACCTTAATTACAGAATTTGAAACTCATTTAATATGATTTAAAGAAATCCAACTCAATCTAACAACGTCTAACAGCTTCTAACAGCGTCTAACGGCATCTAACAGCATCTAACAGCATCTAACAGCATCTAATCGCATCTAACAGCATCTAACAGCATCTAATTTTTGAAATTAATAAGTTAATCCTAATTTAACACCTCTAATATGATCCTAGGCCCCTTATAAGATCATTTAGACCTTAATTACAGAATTTGAAACTCATTTAATATGATTTAAAGAAATCCAACTCAATCTAACAGCGTCTAACTGCGTCTAACAGCGTCTAACGGCATCTAACAGCATCTAACAGCATCTAACAGCATCTAATCGCATCTAACAACATCTAACAACATCTAATTTTTGAAATTAATAAGTTAATCCTAATTTAACACCTGTAATATGATCCTAGGCCCCTTATAAGATCATTTAGACCTTAATTACAGAATTTGAAACTCATTTAATATGATTTAAAGAAATCTAACTCAATATAACAGCGTCTAACAGCATCTAACGGCATCTAATCGCATCTAACAGCATCTAACAGCGTCTAACAGCGTCTAACGGCATCTAACAGCATCTAACAGCATCTAACAACATTTAATTATTGAAATTTTATAAATATTTTACCTAATTTGTGTATTTGGCACAAGATATATAATTAATAATTCATTTCATAACTATGGAAACCTTTCAATAATTTTAAAACTAAATAAATAATAATTAAAAATATTAACTAATGAAAAATAATTAAAATCAAAATTTACGTAAATATATAAAATTGTAAAAATTATTATTTATGCCGCTATAAAAGTAAAATTGTAAGAAATTATATATAACTGTAATTTATATTTAATATATAAATATATGTTTCTTTTTGGGATTGGTTAAATAATCAATTGAGTAAATAACTACGTTTAATAGTAATTTTATAATGAAAATTATTTACAAATTATATTTTGTAAATACATATATAATGAAACTATAATAATATTATTACAAATTATATTACAAAAATATAATAATTGTAATTTTTTGTTACTATTATTAATTAAGTTAAACAAAAAATCCAAATTTATTTACTCCAAATGAACTTAATGTGGACTAATAATTTATCTAAAAGAGAAATGTTGAATATAAAATTTATACAAAATTTCATGTTAACACCTCTAAAAATGATCGCTTGTGTTATATCTCATGTAAATTTTCTTTATAAAACAAAATATTTGTAGAAATCAAATATTCGTTTTTGATTTAAACTCGCGGATTTATTTTAGAAAATAAAACAAATCATTTATGAACGCCCGTGGGACGTATATTTTTAGTGGCCCGTGGGATACATATATATTTTAAGAAAATAAAATATTTATTTTTGGACGCCCGCGGGACACATATATATATTTTTAAAAATAACATATTTATTTTTTGAAGCCTGCGGGACACATATATTTTTATAAAATAAAATACTATATTCATTTTTTGACGCCCACGGGACACGTATATATATTTTTTAAAAAAAAATATTCAATTTTTGAGGCCCGTGGGACATTTATAAATTTTATAAAAACAATACGTTCATTTTTTGAAGCCCGCGGGACACGTTTAAATTTTTATAAAACATTATATTCATTTTTCGACGCCCACGGGACACGTATATATTTTTCAAAAAACAAAATATTCAATTTTTTAGGCCCGTGGGAAATTTATAAATTTTATAAAAACAATACATTCATTTTTTGACGCCCGCGGGACACGTATATATTTTTATAAAAACAAAATATTCATTTTTTGAGGCCCGTGGGACATTTATATATTTTTAAAAAATAATATATTCATTTTTGGACGCCCGCGGGACACGTAGATATTTTTATAAAACATTATATTCATTTTTGGACGCCCACGGGACGCGTATATATTTTTATCAAAACAAAATATTCATTTTTTGTGGCCCGTGGGACATTTATATATTTTTAAAATATAATATATTCATCTTTGGACGCCCGCGGGACACGTAAGTAATTTTATAAAACATTATATTCATTTTTGGACGCCCACGTGACGTGTATATATTTTTATAAAAACAAAATATTCATTTCTTGATGCCCGTGGGACATTTATATATTTTAAAAAAACAATATATTCATTTTTGGACGCCCGCGGGATACGTATATATTTTTATAAAACATTATATTCATTTTTGGATTCCCACGGGATACATATATATTTTTATAAAAACAAAATATTCATTTCTTGTGGCCCGTGGGACATTTGTATATTTTAAAAAAATAATATATTCATTCTTGGACGCCCGCGGGACACGTAGATATTTTTATAAAATATTATATTCATTTTTGGACGCCCACGAGACACGTATATATTTTTACCAAAGCAAAATATTCATTTTTTGAGGCTCGTGGAACATTTATATATTTTTAAAAAATAATATATTCATTTTTGGACGCCCGCGGGACACGTATATATTTTTATAAAGCATTATATTTATTTTTGGATGCCCACGGGACTCGTATATATTTTTAACAAAGCAAAATATTCATCTTTTGAGGCCCGTGGGACATTTATATATTTAAAAAAATATTATATTCATTTTTGGAGGCCCGCGGGACACATATATTTTTATAAAACAAAATATTTATTTTTGGACGCCCGTGGGACACATATATATTTTTTTAAAAATAAATTATTTATTTTTTGAAGCCCGTGGGACACATATATTTTTTAAAAAAACAAAACATTCATTTTTGGAGACCCGTGGGACACATATATATTTTTATAAAACAAAATATTCATTTTTGGACGCCCGCAGGACACATATATATTTTTTAAAAAATAAATTATTTATTTTTTGAAGCCCGTGGGACACATATATTTTTTTAAAAAACAAAACATTCATTTTTGGAGACCCGTGTGACACATATATATTTTTATAAAATAAAATATTCATTTTTGGACGCCCGCGGGACACACATATATTTTTTAGAAAACAAAATATTCATTTTTGGACTCCCGTGGGACACTTATATATTTTAGAAAACAAAATATTCATTTTTGGAGGTCCGCGGGACACACATATATATTTTAGAAAATAAAATATTTATTTCTAGACACCCGCCGGGCACGTTTATATTAACTTTTAAAATAAAATTGTATAAATTATATTTATTTAAATTAAATTACTATAATTAACATTTGATAATATAAATATATATGACTTTTTGGTACTGGTTTAATAATTAAGTAATATAATCTATAATATAATTTCAACATATAAACATGCATTCAAACATAAAAATAAATAATATAAAATAAAATAATTGCTTTTTTGAAATAAATAATTAATAAATAATAATTATTATATTATTATTTTTATTCACATTTAAATAAAAATATCGCACTATTTTAACCGTGTACATAATTATTCATATTCATAATTTAATTAGCTGAATTTTTCTAATATAAACCGTCTATTGTTATAAATATTTTGCAAATCAAAATAGAGTAAGGTAAGCAACTTTCTAAAAAGATCAAAATTTGTATTAAACTCACACGCCCGTAACACTCCATTAAAAAACATAAAAATTAACTAACTTCCCACCCACGCGCCCTTTCACACACATTATTATATTAATATAATATATTTTAAAAAATAAATTAGATCTTCAGTTACAATATATCTTTAAATTTTTATAATCCATGGACTTTTATTCGATTTTAATGATTCTAAATAATATAAACATATACAAAAGAAATATAAATGTATAATTAAAAATAATAGTAGCTCAATTTCGTTAAGCTAATTATTTCATCCTTCTAATTTTTAACTTTTTTCATCTTAAGAATATTTTATATGAAAACTTTTTGATAATTATATTTTATATAAAATCTTTCAATTGACTATGTTTGTGAATTGAATAATTGACATCTATATAAATCTAAAAAATTCTAACTACATAAAAGAATTATTTTTACAAGTTTATTTAAAATATATATATAGAAACTTTATAAAAAAATTACATTTTTTTTAGTTGTTTTATATCATTTTCACAAAATGTTAAGAGAAATTACATTGAAATTGAAATTTTGATGCAATAAGTATAATATTTATATTTTTTTACACAACTATTATATTTATATAATTTGGAAATTCTATTAGATTATTAAAATTTTTTTGTAAAATTGTTTTGAAATGTCTGTCCGTCGCGATCACTGGCCGTCAAATTTCTATCCGTCGCGATAAATAACGCACCGTGCATCAGCCTCTACAATCCGTCGCGACAAATGAGACACGGTGCATCACCCTCCACGAATCGCAGCCGGCAGCCGCGCCCCTGCCTCATACCCCACCAGCCGTCGGCCGTTGGATCGCCGATCGGAACAGACGGATGACTCGCCAAGGGCTTGCTAACTGTGATGCCTAACTCGCCGGACAGATCTATTCTCCAATCGCCTGAATCTAAAAAAAAACTAACGCTGCGAGTTTTCTTCTCTTCTGCCGGTCGATGCTGCCATTGCCGCTTGAATCCACCCGCTTCATTGCTGCAAAGGAACGTCGTCGGCAGCAGCAGCACATCGTCGGCAGCAGCAGTTCGTCAGCAGCGCGTCGTCTCCTAGACGGAACCCATCATCTCAGATCTCACCGTGTCTTCTCCACCTTCTCCGTACCGCCGGCTTCCAAGCAAATCCGGCTAAGCTCCACAGCGAGTCGCAAGGAAAGGGAGAAGCATGGGGTGGAAACGAAGGCAAGAGAGATGCATGGAGAAGCAAGGGAGAAGAAGAGCATGGAAACGAAGGTTACACGCATTTTCAACTACCGAAAATGCCCTGTGAAATCAAAGCCGTTGATTCAATCTGGACGGTTCAGATGAGGCTTCCCATGAGAAAACGCTAAGAAGCGCTTCCCATGGGTTGGGCCTCGCTTTTTTGCATGCTATTGTCAACATATGTATGCTCTGGTTGGACGCTTTTACTAGTCGGGAACGCCTATTAGACCAAAGCGAATACTCTTAGGCTTCAGCTTATGTTATTCTGACAGGGCTTAGTCATAAATCTGCATACACTGGTCTTGGATAACACAGAAGCGAAAGCAAGCCAAAGGCATCATTTGGCCGAGCTTCTCTCTTCAATGATGTCGTTTGTTATATGAAATTAGTTAATTTAGCTTCCTGTAAACTTGAATATACTATTTATTTCTCTTATTTTTAGACGCTAGTTTGTATGAAATTAGTTAATATAGCTTCATATAAAAGTGAATATTCTACTTATTTGTCTTATTTTTAAGATGCTAAGGTGAATTTTTGAATTACGACCCACATAGGTGCAAGTACAAGACAAAATGGATTCCACTTGATTCCAAAACGTCCAGCTGCCTAAGCCTGCCAGCAAAGAATGCGAGTGTGAGAGGATCTGAATCTGCTTGTGGACAAAGCACGTAGTCCACATCACTGGATGCAACCAATGCCACCTTCTAAAATTCCAACACAACCCACCATCTCTCTCTCTCTCTCTCTCTCTCTCTCTCTCTCTCTCTGTTTAGACTTTAGTGAAAGAAAAATGATGATCCACGCCTTGCACCATCAAAGATTATTACAACAAGACGCTTACATGTTCCTCCCAGCCAATCTTGTTCCTAGTGAGGCCAGTCCTGAATGGATGAACAAGGCCGACAACCAATGGCAGCTCATTGCCGCCGCCATGGTTGGCCTTCAGAGCGTCCCCGGCCTCATTATCCTCTATGGCAGCATGGTCAAGAAGAAATGGGCTGTCAACTCCGCCTTCATGGCTCTCTATGCCTTTGCTGCCGTCCTCGTCTGCTGGGTCTTGCTTGGCCACCGCATGTCCTTGGGGAGCCGCCTCTTGCCTTTCTGTGGCAAGCCTGCTGCCTCCCTCGATCAAAAGTACCTCCTCCAGTGGAGCACTCACGGCTCCATTCCCATGGCCACTTACGTCTTCTACGAATCCGCTTTCGCTGCCATTACTGTCATACTGCTTGCAGGTTCTTTGCTTGGGAGGATGAATTTCTACGCATGGATGCTGTTTGTCCCCCTCTGGCTTATGCTCTCCTATACCATCGGCGCTTTTGCTATCTGGGGCACTGGTGGATTTTTGGAACAGAGAGGCCTACTTGATTTTTCAGGCGGTTATGTCATACATCTTTCCTCTGGGATTGCTGGCTTCACAGCTGCATATTGGGTGAGTAGTATCTATAATTTATGATTTGGTTGATGATCTCCATCCGGCTAATTCATTCAGTACAAATTTCCATGACATCTTTATGACTCTGATGGTTATGCATCAATTCTCTCTGTTTGTTCATTCGTCTAACTGTTTGTGTTTGCACTTGATGAAGGTCGGGCCGAGGCTGTCTCATGATAGGCAAAACTTCCCACCGAATAACATAATTCACATGCTTGGAGGAGCCGGCATGTTATGGCTGGGATGGACAGGTTTCAATGGCGGATCTCCCCAGGAAGCCAATTTAATTGCAGCTCTGGCCATTCTCAACACCCATCTTTGCACCGCAACCAGTCTCTTGACGTGGATGTCTATGGACCTGATCATTTACAAGAAAAGCTCGGTGATTGGCGCTGTCCAAGGAATGATCACTGGCCTTGTATGCATTACGCCTGGAGCAGGTGAGAGACTAGTCTTTAATTTCCTCCAGAACAGTCAACATATATAGGATCTGAATTTAGTAATAATACTGCTTGAACTGTTTGCTAATTAAGACACTGAATTCTGTTGCGGGTTGCACCAGAAACTCTTAGCTAGGAGCCAGGAGAATCCCAACAATCTGAATGCAGGCTTTTTGTTCACGTTTCTCAATTCGTCCATTTAGAAACTGCTATAGAGGATTCTTTAAAACGTGTTAATTTCAGGGAGGCAGCATTCGTTCATCACAAGGGCTCTCTTTTCTTTTAGCCACATATATTTATGTTGCATGTTCATGGACTTCCATTGTGGGTGCTATGGAATAATGGTCTTTCACATGCAGACATCATTTCACATTCAATTCACCCATGAACACAACCATAGCCTCAATAGTGATACTGCTAACAAAGTTTTTGGTTGCCATTCGCAGGGATAGTTGCTTCATGGGCAGCTCTGATAATGGGGTTGATGTCTGGTTCTGTAACGTGGTACACCATGATGGTCCTTCATAGGCGGCTGCCATTCTTCCAAAAGGTGGATGACACCTTAGGTGTCTTCCACACGCACGCCGTTGCTGGCATTCTAGGAGGTGTTCTTTCTGGCTTTTTTGCCGAACCCACACTTGTAACGATGTTCTACAAAGGTGCAAAAAACTATGGGCCTGGCTTACTATACAGGTTTATCGATGGGGATCACAAGGGTGGCCTAGAACAAATGGGGATACAGCTCACAGGCGCAGTTTTCATAACAGGATGGAATGTAGTCATTACAAGCTTGATTTGTGTAGGAATAAGCTTTCTTGTGGCTCTCAGGATGGATGATGAGGAGCTTAAGAAAGGGGATGATGCTGCACATGGGGAAGAAGCCTACGCCGTATGGGGAGATGGAGATCGAGCAGTTCCTTACCATAACAGGACCTTGAAAATTCCTGCTGTTTGTGGTACTTGAGGTGAATGTAAGGTACACGACTGTTGCTGCCCCTCGGTGATGTTTTATGTGCTTTGATCTGCTTGGTTGTACATGATTGTGTACCCACAGACAGTTACTTTTTACACGAATAAGAACAGAATTGTGGCCTCTGAGAAAAATGCATATCCCACCTCTGTTTCTTCACTTCTGCCCAATTTTATGGAAATGTCTATGCCAAGAAGAACACAACAATGTCGATGCCAACATGTTTTGGAGTTTGAAATGGGCATTTGAATCGATTCAATCTCTCTTAAAATGGAAAAATACTTGAAAGCAATGTAGCAGCCATTTTGTTCTGTTCAAGCACACGGCAAGTATAAATCTATCATACAGAGAACACAATAATTTGAATCATTTGGATTCCAGCCTACTCTACTTGGATAAACAACATTCTGCCATCCGCCACGAAAAAAAAAAAAACCTTTTTATTTAGAGACAAATCCATCATCTCTCTCATATGGTTCTCTTTCCATTTCATATGGCCTCTTCATTATATGCATCTTTTAATATGATTTAACATCTTAGCTATTTAACAACCCTAATTTCTCTATTATTTCTTATATACCCTGGCCATTTTATAGTTATTCTCTTTACTCTCAATCATTACTATTATTATAGCAAATCACATTCACTTTTTTCAAAATTTTCTCACTTTTTTACCTCTTACCAAACAGACCTTATAATTAAAAAATTTCCATTTTATCTTTCCTTACTTTATTTAAATCGTCTCCTTATTCCATCGAATTTTTTGGGGGTCCATTTTCCTAGGTGGGTTTGTTTCACTTCTCTGTTTTCATTATTAATTAGGCAGCCAGCCCGCCATAACAGATATATCCCATGTTCTATGCCTTTTCATGGAACTCCTTTTTTTATCATGAAGATGGGAATCCGCAAAGAAAAACTCTCTTTTGGTTTCATTCGTCTACGGCTGCAGGATAACTCTTTTATAATTAAAAGCAAGATAGCTAGAATTAAAGCCTTCCTTGGGAGAAGACTAGCTAATAATTGGATTAAAAAACAGTTGGGTTCCACGTATAATTGAATTAAAGGCCTGATCTGAAGATTGAAAAAAAAAAAAAAGGATTCTGGTCGTCGAACATGGAGCTAAAAAATTATTTAGTTCTTGTATAAGTGGTCCACCAGAGAAAAAGGTGGCAACAGGAGCCTATGTTAAAATATAATGACGTAAGGAAGCAGAAGGAAAGGAAAACAAAAGGATTGAAGCGAAGTGAAAAAGGTATAAGGTTATCTGCACGGAATAAAGAGGGGGTAGCGCGAGATGAAGATAGCTGCATTATTTGCGCTTCCCCACATGCAATCCACCGAAAGAAAGAAGCTAAATAATCATCTCCCAAATATATTGCAGTAGTAAGGAATATGAATTTTTTCTTTTTTTTTAGAAGGAAAGGAATATGAATTGAGCATGCGTGTAAGAGAATAAGTCCAATATCTGCCCAGTTAATTAATATTGATTTTCCCATGAGGAAAACATCATCATGAAACTTTAGTATCTTCACTTAAATAAGAAAAAGGGGCCATCGTTGTACCACTTATGCTGGAGTAGGTCCCTAAGATATTAGCCCTTGAAGTGAAATGTGATGTCATGACCTAACCTAAAGATAGACCAGAGGAATTTTTTAATGAATAGCTGACTATTTTATACTGCAACCTTACAAATTAATGACTTGCAGATGAAAGGATAATTAAAATGAAATAGAGAAAAATCATCCGCAAAATAAATGAAAACCATATACATACGTTTCAGATGAAGTATATCTACAAAATATGTATATAACGTTGTAAATATATCTTCTATTTTTTCAAATGGGTAGAAATATATTCAATTAAAACTGAAACATAGGGTATTCTGACCCTTTTGAAATATGACCACATATTTTACCTGAAATTCTACATAATAAGACCATTAATTTTATTCATATGTTTCATGATGCCAGTGTTTCCTCAATCCAACGAACCAAGTATGATGAGTGGGCACCACATGGAATTACCCTATTCTTTGGGAGATTTTGGGTATATGAGAAACCCACATTGGTGCCTTTTTGGCTTGCATATCTCTTCCTTATATGAGTGCATGGTACCCCCACAACATTCTCTCACTTACTTCTTCCGCGTCCTTGACGCGGCTTGGCTTTGGAGGAATATTCTGACATGAATAATGCATGACATAGGCCCACCTCTTTTTCTTGCCCAACCAAATAATCTATCCAATGTCTCCTCCAAATCTCACTAATCCCTCTCTCCCCAATCAATGTCTCTCTCCACCTGAATCCTCTTACAAACCAAAACATACTCAATACATTCGAAGTAATTTTTGAAGCATTGTGCTTGATTCTTTTAGCACAAAGGAGGCTCAATTATTTCCTCCTTTCCTCCCATCAACATTTTAGTGGCACCTTGTCTCTCCCAAGTCTCAGCCCATATATACACACCCAATTCACCCAAACAAATTTCCGTGGCTCTTCATCTAATTTACTTCCCTTACTAGCTAGCTCCAATTACCAATCCTGAGTCCTGCCTGCCCCATGGCCTCAGACTACCTGAGGACTTCGGGGTCCGTCTCCAAACACCTGAAGGCTGTGCTGAGCTCACCTGGTGTCAAGGGGAGGAAAGTCTCCAACCTTCCAAAGAGCTCCAAAGAAGGGGTCATGGACCTCATCCAATCCATTATCAACAGCAAAGAGAATTCCAAAAATGACCCCTTCTACGTCCTGGACTTGGGCATGGTTTTCAGCCTCGTGAACAAGTGGACTCTTGCACTGCCCAATGTTCAACCCTTCTATGCTGTCAAGTGCAATTCAGAGCCCGCCCTGCTGGGTGCACTTGCAGCACTTGGGTGTGGCTTTGACTGCGCAAGCCGGGTGGAGATGGACGCCGTTGTCGCCCTCAGCGTCAGCCCCACCCGGATTGTCTACGCCAACCCATGCAAGGCGGAGGCACACATCAAGTATGCCGCCAGCATTGGCGTCAATCTCTCCACCTTTGATTCCGAGGACGAGATTGACAAGATAGCCAAGCTCCACCCGCGCAGCACCCTGCTGCTGCGCCTCAAGGCGCCGGACGACAGCGGTGCCAGGTGCCCGCTGGGCCCCAAGTATGGGGCCCTGCCGGAGGAAGTCACCCAGCTGCTGCAAGCTGCCCGTGCAGCGGGGATCTCCGTGGCCGGCGTATCGTTCCACGTGGGGAGTGGCACTGCGAATGCTGGGGCCTACCACGGCGCCATAGCGGCCGCCAAGGCAGTGTTCGACGTGGGCTCCAGGCTGGGGATGCCGAGAATGCACATCCTCAATATAGGCGGTGGCTTCTCAGATAATTCTTCCTTCAACGAAGCCGCGGCCGCGATCAAGGCGGCAGTCCAGGCATACTTCCCGGGGGGCGGGCTGACGCTAATGGCAGAGCCGGGGCGGTTCTTCGCGGAGTCGGCATTCACGCTGGCGGCGAACATCATTGGGAAGAGGGTGCGAGGAGAGCTGAGGGAGTATTGGATCAACGACGGGATCTACGGGTCGATGAACTGCATCTTGTATGACCATGCGACGGTCTCGGCACTGCCACTCGCTTGTTCTTCCAATCCATCGAATCCCAGCTGCAGAGGGTTGAGAAGCTACAGGTCGACGGTGTTCGGGCCGACGTGCGACGCGCTGGACACGGTGCTGAGCGGGTGTCAGCTGCCGGAACTGCAGGTGAACGACTGGCTGGTTTTTGTGAACATGGGTGCGTACACGGCGTCCGCAGGATCCAACTTCAACGGGTTTTCCACCTCGGCCATACGCACCCACCTTGCCCGCTCCAACCCCTCCTCATATTCCTAATATTTGGAAGGGATCAATGCTTTTTTATCTATCTAATATCTGCTTGGTCTTGTTGTATGTTAGACCAGGAATCTACGGTCAAGCAGGGGTTGGGGCCGTTTTGTTTGGGGCAGTTACTTAAAAATAAAAAGGAAAAATTTAAGGAAGGTGGGAAAATGCAAACCACGAAATATGCTTGTCCTTCAGGCACGTTACAACTATCACTTTTCTTAACGCAATATTTGCATACTCACCCCTGTTTAAGTTAGTAACAACTTGCCCTCAGGATACAAAAAGATAATCTAATTTAGAACCCTTAAAGTTGTTTAAGGTAATAACAACTTGCTGTTTAAGGTAGTAACAACTTGACACAGGATATAAAGAGAGAACCCAACCACCTTCTTTTGAGATACACTTGACGATGAAAGGAGGTTTGAATAGAGTTTGATGCAAGATACAAATTCTTTCTCCCAGCATGAAAATAAGATATGAAATTCTCTCACCTTTTCAGTAACCCATCGCACCTTAAATAGCATGCGTAATGAATAAAGTTAATCCCTTCCATACGGATTGAGTTGGACGGGTTGGAGCCTAATTTTAATCATAACTCATTTAAAATATCTTAACTTTAATCCATTTATTAACTCATTTAAAAAACCTCAATCTTAACTCATTCACAACTCATTTAATAAGCAGGTAGTGGGTTGTTAATGAGTTGTCTAGTATTTGACCTGGAAGTTTAGACTCTAATAAATTATGATTTCGCAGGGAGAGACAAGAGTGTTTCGGTGCAGAGGAAATGAAAATAAGACAGTAATAGAAAATGGAATTGGGGCTGTAGCGGAAAAATGAAAATTATGTGACAAGAGGAAGACGTAGAGAGGAAAAATAACTAAGGAGTTTACATTTATATATAAAACTTTAATGAATTAAATAAATTAAATGAGTCGAATAGGTTGAACCGGTTATATAGGTTACTAAACGGGTTGACGAGTTATACAATCTCAACCTTAATCTGTCTATTTAATTAAACGGTTAAACGGGTTGGCAGATTATAACCTATTTATTCAAAAATCTCAACTCAAACCCATTTATAAACGGGTTAGACAAGCGGGTTGATGGATTGACCATGACCATTGACACCCCTTGGCATACCACGTCAAAACAAAATTGTGCCTGAAACAAAGTTGTGGCATTAAGTGAAAACAATACCTTATAACTTAATGTGCACATACATGGACCGTTAAAACAAATTTGTGGCCAGACCATGCATTACAGCAAAACAAATTGCCTAAAACAAAACCAGACCCAAACACTCCCATACAATATTTATATGTAAGATATATATAAACATTAATTATTTATTTTGAAAATTCCCAACGCGTGTTGCATGTTGGGTTTTGTAAGGGAGTCCTACAAAACGATTCCCTTATCATATTTTCTGCTCATGGCTACTTTACATTGGATATAATATATATAATTCAGATAATATACATGGCAGAGTTCACATAAATTAACGAAAATACTACACAAACTCATAATCTCACAGTTTCAAACAAAATTCAGTTTTATGGATTTTTCATGATTTTTTTCATCAATTCTGGTTAGCTATAATGAGTTCTGTTTCAATACAACCAGTTAGAAACTCCATTTTTAATATTTTTTCGAATTTTTTTATAGAACTCTTAATCCAGCTGTATTTAACTTATGTATTAAGTTTGATCATTTTTGAAAATTTGTATATATATTTTTTATTTTTGAAAATAGAGATATTTTAGTCATTCAAAAAGTATTAAACTCCCTAATTTTAAAAATAAATACACATAAATATTTTCAAAAATGGTGAAACTTAGTTTATAGATTAAAATTAAGATGTGTTTGGGACGTGATAAAACTTTTGTATGAAAAATTTTTAATATAAAATTTTTTAAATTGAAAGAAAATGATGTGACATGATAGGAGTAATTATGAGAAATAAAGAGAATAAAATTAAAATAAATAAGTTAGTTATATGGGTAGTTGTATAAAAATAATTGAAAAAATATGGTAGTTGCATAGAAAGACGTGAAAAATAATTTAAAAATATAGTAATTATGAAAAGTGAAAAATTTTAGCTTGATATTTTTTACACATTGCCAAACACATTGCTAAAAAATGGAATTTCTAGCCGGATGTATTAAAACTTCAATGCATCTTTTTTGCACTAAAAGATCCTCCAGTCTTAACACCGTCAATTAATTTGAGAGTAATTTCCTAACCCAATATAACAAACCTTAGGGATATTAGCCAAAGCATAATAATATTGTACGCTCGGAACCTCACGTATTTTATATATTTATATATTTCTATTTTTTTCATTTTTATGTGAGCCTGCACTTATTTTTTGATATCACCCACACGTATTTAGTTTATATACCAAAATTTACCACTTTTAAATTCTTATATATTTTTCACTAAATGTTAAAAATAAAAAATTTTGACCCATCCCACTCATCTCTCATGAAAAATATAAAATTTTCAATTTTCGAAATTTTGTAAAAATATGAAAGAATTCAAAATTTGTAAAATTTGATATATAAACTAAATACATGTTGGCTCACATAAAAATAAAAATAAATATATAAAATACAAAAGATTGTTACTATTGGTTTACAGGATCATTATCCTTCTCAAAAAATGAAAAGTATTTCATAAGAAACATGCTTGCAAAGAACAAAATTATAAAGGGTCAAATATAATTTGAGTTATTAAGCAAATAATTCTGAAATTGAAGTTCAACAACAGACATTGCAAGTCTGTCCATTTATCACCCTTCGTATGTCGACTATATTCCGAGCTGCTTTTTCCAAAAGGTTACAAATAGTGCATTCCTTGCCACCAACATGCTCTGTTTCATATGGGATTCCAAAATGATCACCTATTATTCCCCGCCTCCACGAGTATCTCAGCCCTGCTCTAGAGGTTGAACTGAAAAACACACGGTTTGGATACATTTAATGCACTAGGAAAAGAAGGTCAAAAAGAATATATATTGTATAGAAACTAAACTTATGAAAAGAAATTGGGTTGGATGAAATCTGTGGTCTAGCTAATCATCAATTTCAAGGGCATTCAAGTCATTCTTCACCACTAAAAAACCTGATTTTTAAAAATAAAAAATAAATATGGAGAAGTATTGTAAAATAGTAAAATTTGGTGTACAGGTTAAACACACCAAGGAAAACATGTTTATGATAAAATAAAAATAAAATAAAATAAAATAAGCAGGAATAGCATGTTGCAATACATGCGATGCCATCATAAAAAATCAGGTTCCTCAATTAAAACCAGCCCTTCGATAAGGGCAGTAATTAAACTTTTAGTCTTGTGGAATAAATTCTTACCATATTTCATTAAAGTTCCAAACTGCACTTCAGTTCCCTTGCTGCCCTCAGGTCCAACAACGAAGAAATTAAACCAGCATTTCAAAAAACATATTTTCAGTTCGAGATTTAGCTAGCATGGAGTCATAATTCAAATTTGAAAGATGTCTTCAACCCATCGGGTCTTGTGCTTGGCTTCAAACCATATTTGCAACTTTAACTGTCATCAAATGAAGAACAACAAAGGATTTTGTTATCACTGTCGGGCTCAGAGCCTCGGACATCATTTTTCAGTAGTCGCCCAGTTTGCTAAGGTGCACAGGAGATGCTTTTGTGTCCTTTGCTTTATGCAAACACCAATTGAGGAGATGTATTTCAACTGAACACCATATCAACGAAACATAGAAGCTGCTGGGGTATACCATTATCAAACTGTTTATCCATGTATTTATTTGCATGGCTAGACCAGATTGATGTATGCATTATTATATGATTTGTCAATAACAATGAATAAATGGATTCATCAGTCATCACACCACATTATTTTTAACCAACACACATTTGATAACAAGCCAAGAAAGATAATCAATCATAAGTCGGTTCTTTACACTGGACATCAAACCGATATCCATAAACAAATCAGACATATACGACATTTACAAGCATAACAGAGAGTTGATATCTAATGAATTGGATGTTAACATCACATACAACAGAATGAAGGTCAGAATCTTGTGCATCCACTCGAATCTCTGTTGATAGGGGAAGAAGAGAAGTCACACTCTGCCAGGTGCAATTTTGGCCTGACAAGCAGAAAGGTATAAGCACGGTGTTGTATGCATTTTGGATCAAGATTACATGCATGTTGCAGGGACCACTGTATGCTCGCCCTGCAATTACCAACTCAAGCAGACACCATTAGGTGTGTCAGAGCTCCTGCAGACTCTGCCCAACAGCCTCCGATGTCAGCAAACAGAAGCTTTTTTATTGTAGGTAAAGCACGCAAGTCTTCCCACAGGTAATCCTGGTCAAGAGTTTTTATTCCCGCACAAGCGGATTATAGCAGTGGTATTAGCTTGGACGAGCACTAAGGTCATTTAGCTCACCGTTTCATTTGGGAGGAGGTATATCAAAAATAAAATTTCTGATGTCTCTCAGTTGATAGTCTAATAGGAATAGGGAAATACTCCAGCAAGCAAGAAGATGGTGTGTGATCAGGTGGTGAATACATGCTGGTTGGATGGAAATTATACCATTACTTGATCAAAAAAAACCCTGCATAGAGAAAAATCAAGATAATGAATCCATGTATCAGAGCAGCCTTGAAGTATTGCATGGAATGCTTACAGATCATTGAAGATCTATGCTCACTATAATATCTGACACAACATTAAGGTACCAGTTCATTGGTTGGGTACGTTTGTGGACTGACAACAATTATTCTGCATGGCCAACCATTGGCGGCCAGGAATAAATACAATGCTCAGCATGAAAACAGAAAAGAAAAATCTACAATCAGCAGAGGAAGACATTTCTGACAGAAAAAACTGGCCCATAGAGAGTTGGCCAGTCAATGATTAGGCAGATATTTTGTTTGTCCATCTTTGATACAGATAACAAGGAATGGAGATGATGCCCTTTCTCATGGTGGCTAGTGGATCACTGGTGTCAATTGAGTCTTTGCTTTGTGATGACAAATGAGACAACCAATATGAGAAACCAAATTCTTCCAAACATATACAATCAGCAGATGAAGAAATTTCTGACATCGGAAACTGGCCCATACACAGTTGGGCAGTCGATGATTAAGCAGATATTTGTCTGTCCATCTTTGGTACAGCAAACAAGGAATGGAGACGATGCCCTTTCTCACAGTGGCTTGTGGACCACTGGTGTGAATTGAGTCTTTGCTTTGTGAGGACAAATGAGACAACCAAGAAACCAAATTCTTCCAGACATTGCATTTCATTCAAAGTACTGCAAACCTTTATATTGAACAATCTTTCATCCAACATTGAGGTTTGGTCAGGTAAATCAGACTTGTGTTTTGTATGCTTTGCAACAACAAAGCAATTCTTATTAGCATCCTAATTCTTCAGAATACTGCATTTCCTACAAAGGTAAATTAACATTATATTGCATTACCTTTCATCAAAAGTTCAATGTAGATTCTTGGTCAAGTTTATCATACTGGCATTTAACCAATGAAAGCAACTCATGTCTGCATTCCAGTTCTTCAATAATATTACCAACAACAACAAAAAAGGGAGGATCTGAGTGCAGAAAGCATTTGCACCTATAATTTTCAGATGAGATAATAAGCTGTGGTTCATGACATGCGAAGCTTTGTAAGTTTATCTTTCCACATTGCTGCAAGAATAAGTAAACATTAGCAAATTCGGGAAGGTAAAATAATAATAATAATAATAATAATAATAATAATAATAAGATACATTAGCAAGGAGCTGATACCATAGAAGGCTACTTCTATGAAAAGTGTCCACCAACTAGAAGAAACTTCTTAGAAACCATGCTTAACTCACAGCTATTTTGAGTTTCATTTTGTCAATACCTGCATCAGTGTACCGTTCCTCACAAGCAGCTAGATTCATTTTCATTATTAAGTCAAGCTCCTCTGCAATTTTGTCAGGCCCTTCTGCAGCACTGCAAAAGAAAATGATGAAGAGATGAGAAGCACACAAAACAATAAGAACGTAAAAAATGATAAAGTTTCTGGCTGAAAAACATCCAAAGGAACATAAATTGTAGGTACCAGACTGAATCCATACCAAGCACCGATACAATCACAACTAGCTCATGCACTTTGGTGAGTTTGGTGGTCAGAAAATTCAATAAGCCATATGGCTCATATCATTGCCTTTCACTGACTATTGAATATGCCTTTTTCCATTTCAAGAAACATTGAACATCTCTAAAATTTTATCAAGAGGTTGTGATGGGAGGGTCTGTAAAAAAGTGGGGAAAAATTTTGTGGAACAAATTTCTAGAAAGTGAGTGATATGACATCATAGGATAATGATTAGGAATAAGAAAATAAAAAAATAGATAGGATAGTTGTATAAATGTGAAAAAATGATTGGACTATAGAGGAAAAAACGTAGAGTAGTAAGGTAGTTAAGATGTCAAAGGTGCAACATAAGAAGATAAATATCTTTGCCTGAATAGCATCTGATGTCTGTGTAAGACAGTAAATGCTACCACAGGTTGAAATGGTAATGCAATGGCTTCAACAAGTCAGCCACCTGCTTTCTCAGGATCCACCACTAATCCTCCACTGTCTTTTTTTGGGAAATTTTCTTACTTTAATCGTATAAGTTTCCAAGAGAGAGCTAAAATAATAAGAGAACAATTAACACAATCAATTTAAGTCATTCTTTGTAGTTAAAATTTTGAAAATATCAACAAGCTTCATTATATAACCACTAAGACACTGTCAAAAGTTTTTCGTAAGTGAAAGGAAAGTCAAAATAAGCACCATCTACCATCGCGCAAAATGCTCTTTCTTAGCGGAAGTTTATACTATTTTATTGGGATTGGATTATACAACCCCACAAAATCTGCCTTCTCTTCAATACCAAAAAAAAAAAAAAGGACGGAATTGCACCAGCTTTTTTAACACAGAGATGATTGTATTTAGTATTCCAAGGGAGACTTCCCTACAATGACAAGAAAATCTTTACCTACACTGTTTCGAAATTTGTAATATAGAATACACTCCAATATGCATGTGTGCATGCTGCACAGTTTCCAGGTAATGATTGCAGATTGCAAGAATCATGAGAACTCATTGGCCACAAGCTGTTCTGCCTCTCTCTTTTTCAATGTAGAATTAACTGCACAATTTCCAGGTAATGATTGCAGATTACAAGAATCATGAAAGCTCATTGCTCACAAGCTGTTCTGCCTACTCTCTTGTTTGGCTGCTACTTTTGCTACATCATGCAGTACAGACAGAAAACATGGAAGCATTCCATACCAGCTCTGCATTTATCAGAAACATTATAACGGCAGTTCACAATAAATACCATTTTAGGCTTTTCTGATATTAGGACCATTGACCGTGCATAAAAATTCAGCCCAAAAGCTGATATGTCTATTAAAGTTGTGCATACTTTTGGTGTAGCATTGATGACCTATTTGACCCTGCTTCACTTTTCTTTCCTCTTATAGTAGACGACAGTTTACTTTTCACCATACTTCCAAGTCCTGTAAGCACAATATTTATAAGGATTTCCTTCCAGTTTAACTGCAACATTTTTTATTTCTAGTTTGGCATCTTCTCTGCCATACTCTGGGTGAGATTTGAGCATCTACTAGGCAAACACAACTGCCAAGCTCATTATCTTAGATGATCATTGCCTTTATCATTCTGCTTTCATAGCCCTTGATTTCAAGCCATTCAGCTACTACTATTTTTTATTTTTTTTTAATGTGTGCTCTCCAGGAAGAATCTTCATATTCATCTTGCTCTGTCTATAAGCTCTTTTTAACATATATGGTGCATGAGGAGAGAAGAACTTATAATGAGCCATTTGACATCATTTTCAAGGAATACCAATTGGAATAGGGCAGGAACTGTTCCAAGGGGAACAGTTCACACCCCTTGTGATGCCATGTACCCATGCCCCCTTCCCCTCTCCCTTGATTTTCATACCCCCATGTGTGCAAGTCACACATGGGCCACAGACTGTTCTGTTGTTATAATCCAAATCCGTTTTCAAGAACCCACCCAGCATAACTTGTCGGTTTTTTGCATGGTAAACCCTCTTAACTTTGCCTATTTACATTTTAAACCTCAATCTTTGGGCATTTGTATTTTAAACCCTAAAAACTTTGTTTCTTTGCATTTTAAGCCCTAGCCAGTAAGGTGTTTAAAACCACCATTAAAACACATGAAATGTCATAAATACCCTTGTACGTAGAAAAATGTAAATGCTCACTGTATCCTAAAGCGGCAGTGGCAGCGGCAACAGCAAGGTCTTGAAAAAAATTTACAAAGATAAGAAAACAAAAACAAGATTTTAGCCATATTCAAATACGTTGATGCCAGATTTTTGCTGGATGTGATTGATAGAGGGGGCCATGGATTTCTGGCCGTTGGATTTGAGATGGGTGAAGACTTGTGGTTGCTGTGCCGGACGGTCAAGATGGGACGTGGGCTGTTGATGAATTACGGCTGCCTGGATCGGGGGAGAGGAAAGGAATGCCTGCCTTGTCTCATCCATGGCTGTTGACGGGAACATGGGGTGGCCGGACAGATGAGAGCAGTGGCGTGGCTGGATTTGGGAAGCTTTGGAACTGAGTACGATGGCTGCACATCCTGCGCTAGAGGAGATGGTTGATCGTTGGGGATGTGCACAGTGCCGGATCTGGAGGTGAGATGATGGATTGCAAATGGGTCACAGGCAGCAGTGAGTCTCTTCTTCGCATCGTCGGATCGTGACTGAGTAGATGAGAGCAGTGTCGTGGCAACTGCACCCATGGGAGGAGATGGGTTTGGGCGAAATCTTGAGGAGAGTGGATCTGCCGGAGATGCTGAACCGGGGCTTTGCAGAATTTCATGATGTTGAAGATGGGGACCATGTCTGCCGAAATTGTTACCGCCCACTGAAAATCGTTGCTGCTAAATGAGAGCTACCGAACGGGTTTTAATGGTTGCCCTATATTCGATCATTGATTTTATCTGTGGATTGATAATCATCAGATACAAATGCGATGCGTGAATTCTAACCCGAAGCACCAATGGCTGCCAGCACAGATCGATGAGAATTTTCTAGCGGAGGCATGCTTGGACAAGGAATGGGACTCAGTGGCGGACGATCTGGATTTCCATGAATCGCTGCCAGCATAGGTCAACGAGGATTTTCTGGTGGAGGCATGCTTGCACAAGGAATGGGACTCCGGTGGCTGACGATCTGGATTTCCATGGAATGCCGACCTTTGCTCGTTGGATCCGTGGCAGCCATGGATGAGCTTTGTTTCAGGACAATGGAGCACCAGAAATGGTGCTCCAGTTGTGTACGCGTATCCATGCACCTATAACATATGTGCAATTGATCTAAGTCGTGAAAATGTCTCTGGAAGGTCATTTGTGTCATTTTGAAACTATCGGCATGTGAATGGTCATGTTTCACGTGTTTTAACGGTAGTTTTAATCACCATTATAACTTGGGGTTTAAAATACAAAGAAACAAAGTTTTCAGGGTTTAAAATGTAAACGCCCAAAGTTCAGGGTTTAAAATGCACATAAACAAAGTTAGAGGGTTTACCATGCAAAAAACCTCATAACTTGTTTAAGTTGGCTATAGTTTGATACGAGAAAAAGATGGTGGATGAACTAGCATTCAGTGGGGCAGAGGTGGGAAGTGGAAGGATAATTCCTTCCCTTGCCAACCTCCTTACAATGCACTGAAAAGCCATGGAAAGCCATTGGTTTAGCTGATGAATTCATACCAAAGTAGATACCATTGTGCATGCAATTGGATCCTTCCTTAACAACATGACTACGTAAGGGAAAGTTTGACAAAAAGAAATCTAATGTCATTTAACACTAGAAAATTAGTCCTAAGGAAAGGATACACTACATTGTATGGAATACTTCAAAAGTGGTATAAGCAACAAGGAAGAAGAACTAGAACTGTTTTACCTATCCAAAAGTACATCATAGCTAGACTTCACATCATTTCCTGTCCATTTTCCATAAGTAATTTTGATAGCATCAGTGGAGACGATATTCTTGCTCACATAAATTGGTGCCTGCGTTCGATTATCAATAAAAAAGAAAAATAAGAACTTGAACTTCATCCCATAAAGATGATCAAAATATCATGATAGACGTGAGTTCCTTGGTAAAAATCATCACTCAATAATATCATGGTTCAAATCAGTTGCCATAGACATGGCAGCAAGTACAACTATTCAAACCAAACCAGGACAACCACACATAAGTTTTGAAGCGAACTCCACACTCCATATTTGTTGCCATGCCAATGGCACGTTAAAATAAGGATTCACTTTAGGTCATGGCCAAACCTAGAAGCGCAGACCTGCCAATCAAATTAACAGATTGGAAACAGTAGATGCATCATGGTGGTCCCCATTTTTCTATTCTTGGCCCTATTCATGTGACCATGCATACCAAAGAAAGATTCCCATAAGAGTACATCCAAAGTTCTCTGTCTGAAGCTTCTTTCACCAGTTTTCTCTCTTTTCTACTTCCATAGTTGTAATCCACATATGAACCATGTGAAGGAGGTTTGGCAAGTTGAATCTATAGATGCATCATGGTGGTCCCCACTTTGCTATTCTTGACCCTATTCAGATGACTGTGCATAATAAAGTTTTTTTTTTTTTTTGATAGTATAATAAAAAAAAGATTTTGGTAAGAGTAAGTCAAAAACTCTCTGCAGAAAGCCGCTTCCGATCAAACAGTCCAGTTATCTCACTTTCTACAGTCATATTTGCAAACCACATGAACCAAGACAATGTGTGGCAGATCAAAAACTGAAGATGCATCATGACAGCCCCTATTTTGCTAACTTGACCCTTTCTAGATGACCATGCATAATAAGAGAGCGTTCAGCAAGATAATTCTAAAATTCTTGGCAGAAAGCTTTCCATTAAACGCACTAGTTCTCTCTTTTATACTTTCATAGGCATAAACCACATGAACCATGTCAAGAAGGTTTGGCAGACCAGCCAAACAAACGATCAGAGTGAAAATCGTAGACACATCATGGTAGTCCTCATTTTGCTGTTCTTGTCCCTCAGATGCTCATGCTAAATAAACAGAGACTCAATAAGAGAGAGTCAAAAAAATTCCCTGAAGAAGCTTCTTTCCATCAAACAAACCAGTTGTCTCTCTTTTCTACTCTCACAGTGGCATACAACATAAACCACTTCCAGAATTCTTGTAACTATCTCGAACACAAAAGTGTTTCAGAAACTATACCATACCTATCAACAAGTGGTTAAGGAATTGAGCCTTTGACTATAGTATGCATATATATCGGGCACCGCTTCTATGTAACAATGTTACCAGATTACATAGAAGCGGAACCATATAACCTCCTTAATATTTATGATTTTGATTCTTGATGGAAAATCCAATCCATTTATTGTATTTAACATCATTTGTTTATTTAAGAGACCAAGTTTCACCCCGATCAAGTATGTTTATGTGCCACATAAAAAAAAGTATGTTTATAGGCCATATTTGATATGTGTGTGTGTGTGTGTGTGTGTGTGTGTGTGTGTGTACACACGTGTAAATTATGAAAAACGCTTAGATTCATTTACGTGCGCGCGCACACACATATATATGCTGTCTAGATAGTGATGGAGAGTTCAACAGCAAGTATAATATATGAAGTATTAGGTTGCCTCATTGAACAGGAGAATTTAGGATAATTTTTAGTGTAATCATGAGTTGACCACGAGTATGCAGGAAACATCACATATGATGAAATTGATGACAACAATGATGATGACAGAATTAGAAAAAGGGATAAACTGGGGTGCAGAAAGACTGATATCGCTTCCTGAGGCCTAAAGAATTTATTCCTGATTTAATTCCAACTAGCTTCCCATTAGAAGGAAATCTGTCAAAGATAGTCTGACAAACCCAACTGTTAAGATAGGGATCAGTCTTCTAATTTGACGTCACCCATTTTTCATTTATGCTAAAGAATGCCAGATGGAGCTGAAAAGAATAATTGAATAAAAAAACTCGAATGCTCATCCTTTGAATGTGGAAATGCTCCATGAATTATGATCTACCAACTAGTGGAATAACCAGATTAATGTGCTCATTAAAAGGTTTAGATGATGATGGGCAATATAAATTAAAACACAAGTCTTAATCCAATATGTCATAAGCCAGATGACAAATGGGGATTAAGTGCAGTTCAAAAGTATATACTATACAGTAGAACTTGATGTGTTACCATCCAAGGGATTATGAACAAAAATAATATATCTTGAAGCAAAAAAAACCTTGCATCTCTCTGCAATATTTATTGCATCAGATGGCCGTGCATCAACGCTCGTAATAGCATCTTCACCTGACTGCAATCAATAAAAGCCTTGTTATGGAAGCAATGACTCCACAAAGAGGGTGTGTTATTCGACAAATCCAAGGATATGAAGGCCATTCCATATGTCAAGATTAAACCAAATATGGTTTTGACAAATACAACGTGTTGGATTGTATGTTAAGATCTTTGTGTTTGGTTTATGATGACCAAAACAGAATGCGGAAAATGCAATTTGTTGATAACGAAAAACAGGATGTGGATGTATAGTTGTGTTACGTGCTTGATTGAATGTTAATGGTATTGATATTTGATTTATTGCAGGTTGCATAAATCTTTTACCTTGAGTTGTTAATAAGGAAATTAGTCACAGTTTGGTTTGTATAACTTCTACTCTTCTATGTTCAGAAACTGTTTGTCTATTTATTTCTTAACAGAGTTGGTTTTCTATTCATGCTCTATCATTGTATCCCGTGGATGCTTTTGTTAAAAACATCAACATTTTTACGGCGCGCAAAATTTCAGAAATGGATAAGGATGTTTGGTTGGAGACATGGATTGTCTATTGAAGATAAGAGATATTCAAAATTGAATTGAAGAATCATCCCAATTAATTATTTTATCAGATAAGACCTTGGGATTACCATAAATATAGGAGGAGACTCAAGCTTGAAGAATGAATCTAAGAGGGAGATTGGCAAGTTGAGGATTTGAGTTTTGAAATATGTTTTAACCTCTGTTCTGCAGGAGCTGATTGTTGCTGGAGTTTGGTATTGCAGATCTTGTGTAGAATCATTTGTGAAACTTCTACATGGCTGAATGGTTGTAAGATTTTGATCTGTTTCTTTTATATTCCTCATTGTTGTAACCTTGGTGTTGGAGGTCTCCAAACTAAGAAAAGATAGATCAATACAATTGTTGGATTGTGATTGATTACCTTGGCAAGCCACCTAGTGCTTGTGAATCTAGAAGACAATGTAAGACTGTACAACTGTAACTTTGGGGTGAAAGTTGACTAGCCGAACCTAAGCAAGGGCAACTTACAGAGTGGAGTAGGATCAGGTTAAGGTCAAACCATCGAACCACAATAACTCTTGTGTTGTCTTTTGTGTTTTTATTTTTATATTGTGTGGCTTGATTCACCCATTTGCTTGAGCAATAATATTTCATACTGCTCAGTATTTGCATATATTGCCATTATACGAGACCAACACAAGGGATATGTATTCATACCTTGCCAAGGTATATGCGGGCATAGTAAGTGTTTACCACTTTTTCTGTTATCCGCACCATTTTCACCTAAAATAAAGAGAATAAAATCATTGAGGGTGTGTTTGGGAAGTGATAAAACTTTTGGATGAAAAGTTTTCGAAATGGAAGAAAATGATGTGATATGATAGGAGTAATTATGAAAAGTAAAGATAATAAAGTTAAAATAGATAAGTTAATTGTATGGGTAGTTGTGTAGAAATGATTGAAAAGTAAGGTAATTGCATAGGAAGATGTGAAAAACTAATTTTAAAAAAAAGATAGTTGTGGAAAGTAAAAAATTTTAGATTGAAAAATTTTAGTTGAAAAGTTTGATAGGTAAACAAACACACCCTGAGTATGTAGAAAAGGGAAAAAGGCTCCCATACTGCTGTAATTTTCAGTGCATCAGAGAGAGAATAGAACTGCATAAAATCGTTTATTTATTTTTCACTCTAAAATAAGCACATACCTCGTACCCAAGTGATGCAATAAGATTCTTCATGAACTTGAATTGGTTTAAGTGGCCCTGTATCAAGTTCATGTTTTGCTATTAAATTGTATCGTTAGGAGTAATAAGTTGGGACGTATGAAATATTACCCCACTGTCATCCTCCTTCAATGCTTCTATAAGTTTTTCAACTGCAAATTCCCCTGCATGTGTGAAGAATTAAAAGTAATCCACAAATAGAACTCTAGAAGGAAACCATTTATGAAAGAGTAAATAAGAAATCCCAAAACATCAGCATACCTACAATGATAGGTAATAATAGGTCTCCATCACAAGCAATTTTAAGAAAAATAGTAGGACTCTGGAAATGACGAAGAAACCCATGACCTAATGATCTAATGTGGTTCTTGGGTTCATGAGACTGAAACAAAGTAGGAAGTAGATGACCAGATGACCGCCATGTTGTCTCTTCTAGAAACCCTTGCTTTCGTAAGCTGTAGTGTCTGATTATTTCTGCTCTAAAATGAAAGGTAAAAGTCAGAGTTGCACTGATATACAATAAAAAAAAATAATAATAATCAAACTAGATCATTTTAAATCTACGATGTCCAAGACAAGTCAAGAAGAAATAAATTGGAGCTGGGATTTGTTATAATACTAATTGTAATGTGTTTATTTGTTTACCAATGAACAAAAGAACCCACGTAAACTTAGTAAATTTTTCAACATCTCCAAATTAACCACGGAACTTGTACTTCAAAGAGAAAGTTTACTATTTTAACCATGATCTAGACACAAATAATGTCACATAATCACATTAGCATGAAAGAATAAAGATAAAGATAAAACTTTGCAAGGCAGTCTGGAGGACCAGTTCTTGCCACCACCGCGTTGTCTATGACTTATTCAAATTATTTGTTCAGAAGAAGCTCGAAAGGGCAGCTGATATTCAACATAACGGCAGCCCAATGGCCCACCATTTGCTAAGCCGAAAGAAATTCTAGGAAAAAATGTTTCTAAAATATGATTATGTGTAAATGCCGACCCTCACTCTCACCATTCAAAACTCATCCACATGTCATCAGCTACCTATTATTCCATTCCACTCTGTCTCAATCACAAGACATATCCTCAATTAAACTAATATATTCTCAAGCCTAGATAAAGGAAAGTTAGCATGATGGAGGCGGTTGGAGGCGGTTGGCACTTTCTTCTGAATGTAAGTAATTTCACAACGTTGGCCAAGAAACAAGGAAAACACATTGCTACAAATTGCACTACCTAGTGGAATGTGTATATAACTCCAAAAGTTATCTACCATATTCCTCCCAACAAATCACAAGAATCCCCTCTGTTTAGTGAGCATTCTTCAATTATATAGCCACAATGTGCATGATAGAGGTTTATTTATCAACATAGATAAACATAGCAATGGCATATTTTTCAGCAAAATTCACACTGCCTCAATTTTTGAAGTTCATTGAGCTAGACAGAACATCCTCTAGGAGACAAGGAACTTCCATGCTAGACAACTAACTCATTTATCCACTTAAATTTGCCAATACCGGGAGATACTAATAAAGCTTCAAGTGTCTAAATTTGGAATGAGAATGCTTTAAAAAATAGCCGGCCACAATGTGGTCCACAATTCACAGTAGCTTTCCATCATAAATCAAGTAGGTGAATAGATGATAACAAAGGAGCCTGATTATATACAATTAGTTGTATATATGATTAAAATACATTATTCATTCTTTATTTAATTTTTTAGTTTTTTTCATAAACATGTTTTCTAAGTGTATTTAATCCATATAACAAGTTTTGTTATTTTAAAATACTTTTACATTTTTATTTTTTATTTTTTTTAAATCAAGTTTTTTAAGGGGAGAAAAATAACTTAAATGAACATGTAAAAGTATTGTAAAGTGGCAAAACTTAGTATACAGATTAAATACACTTAAGAAAACAAGTTTATGATAAAAAACTAAAATATAAATAATAAATAATTAAAAATTAAAAAAAGTGTTTTAAGCACATATACAACTAGCTGTATATCATCGGGGTCTCACCAAAAAGACAGTTTACAAAATTGGAATATGAAGTAAAAAAAAAAATGTAAAGATGCTTTTCGAGTTTAGATCCACATACTTTTAACCAAGCAGGGTATGCAGGTGGACGATTGATTTTTTGTTCACTTGTTCAGTTGTCAACCATCAGAAACAAAATACTATCATGCAGGCTCAGTCTTATTCGTTTTCTACTTGAGTCGATATATATGTAAGGTTTTTCAGGTTTAATTTGAAGTCATATGAGCGTTAGTTAGGTAGAAAAGAATCAGCAAAGCTACAATTACTTTCGGATTTAGACATTAACCGAGTCACTGTTGCATGTCTCAATATCATTGAAAAAGATCCAAAAAGCCATGCTTTGCAAGATTTTATCGCTAATCAAAGCAAAAACAGTACATGAAAGTGATCGTAGCCTACAGAATCTACCGATTATTCTATTTCTATCTCAGTAATCCACGCAACAATACGCGTCCACCGAAGAAGCACTACGAACAGATCTCAGTTCACCAAGCGAGAAACCACACAACGTCAAATTCCCCTTGCCAGTAGCCGCCGTCTACTTTTCTCCGCCTCTATCAAGAAATAGGAAAAAGGATTTTTCACCTACAGATCTTCACATAAGCCATTGTCTTAAGAGTGAAAAAGTCGTCCTTTTTTGGTCTAAAATGACCAACGTCGCGGGAAATCGAGGGAGAAGGGAAACGAACGATTGGAACCTGAAGTAAGCACGAATGCCTGGAGGTATTCGTCATCGTCGCCATTCCAAGAGCTAGATCCGCCGTGAGAAGATTTGCAGGAGACAACGAGTGATTTTTCCCGACGGAGAAAGATCCGGTTGCTGGTTGGGCGGAAGCGGAGCTGAGAATTTGACGTATTCGAAGTATCAGAGAAAGCCAAGCCATTGGAGAGTTGATTGCAGGAAGGGTAGAAAGGTGACGAGACGGACGCGACGTGGAATTGCAGTCGAAGAAGCATCGCGTCAGGGAGAAAGGGATTGGGGGAAGCGAGATGATAGGGACAGTGAAGAGCTGGAGGAATTTTTCATAAACTGCAATGTCCTGTCATCGTTCGCGGCGGAGGATCTGCTTTGTTCGTTGCGAGTTGCGAGTTGCGAGTTGCGACAGATGAGTCCCGTTTTGCTGATGTCTAGGCCCACGGGGTTGGTGGCTTTGTCCCCGCTTTCTCACGCATGGTAGTGTCATCCGTTTCGCAAGGAAGATAAAAAAATGAGAGAAAAATTTACTGAATTTTTCGAAAAAGTAAAAGATTAATCTAGTAATATTAGATTGATAATTGGAAGTGAGGAAATAAAGATCAAATAGATAGAAAATTAATTCGTCGATGTGAAAAGAAAATATTAAAATATAAAGTTAATGATGGAAAAAAGAGAGTATGTGTGCCACTAAATGTCAAACTGTATCGGTGCAGAAGAAAAAATTGATAAAATTGTTTTGCCTCTTACCCAATAAATCTTAATTGTATTTAGGGCCTGTTTGGAAGAATTCAAGGGGCTTCAATGAAGTAGAGAAATAGGATGAGAATGTCGGAGGTTGATCCTATGCTCCCGGGTGCATACACCTTTTCTTATTTTTTTTGAATTTTTTTTATAAAACTGCAAATATAAGTGTATTTAACATATCTATAAATTTTTACCATTTTTGGAGTATTTTAAATATTTATTTTTTATTTTTGAAAATTAATAAAAACAAACAAAAAAAAATGTATGCGCCCAGGAGCTCAATGCTCCCAGGAGCATACGATCAGCCTCCTGAGAATATCATAATATAATGTTAATAAAAAATATATTGAAAATATAAAAAGTTATCTCAAGAAAAAAATTATCTCATATAAATCGTATTCAAGGATCTCTTAATTCTTTAGAACGCTTCCTGTATGATAACGGAATTGAAGGCATATGGATAATTAAAAAGTTTCTGAAGATGGTCGTTCACATGGGATTAATCGCATGACAGCCTTTACTTTTTTATTTTTTAATTATTTTGATAATGTGATTTCCTAAAAGCGTGTTTCAAGTCATACAATATTCTTGCATTGAATCTCCATTATTATTCCTAAGACAGCTTTTCAATTTCCAAACAATTTTTTCAATTCTAATATAACTTTCCTCATTCTCATTACACATCATTATATTCTTATCTTATCCACGTATTTGATCCAAAAATCTTCCGGAACACGCCCTAAGTGTATTGAACCTATGTACAAGCTTTACCGTTTTATAATATTTTTACATTTTATTTTAATTTTTAAAATCAAATTTGCAAGGGGTAAAATTTAACTGAAATACCCATGAAATTGATGTTTTTAAAAATAAAATACATTATAAAATGATAAAACTTAGTATATAGGTTAAACACATTTAGTAAAACATTATTATGAAGAAAAATAAAAAATAAAAAGTAAATATTGTATGAGGGTTGTCATGTAATTAATCGCATGTGGATAACTTTCTTTTTTAAAAAATTTTAACGTGTTTTGGAAAGAGGAAAAGGGAAAAATTTTCAACTTTTTCTCTAATTTTTCATATTTTTTCTATACAAATACTCTACTTTGTTGACTTTAACTTTATTTTGTTCAGTTTATGGATTCTGCTTTTATGTAACCTAATTATATAGAAGCCGTCTCATAGTATTGTTATTTTCTAATGCAAGTGTAAATAGATCTAAGTGTTTTTCATAATTTACACATGAATGTGTATATTTTTAAATAAATATGGCTCATAAACATACTTGATCGAGATGAAACTTAGTTTACTAGATAAACAAATAATGATAAATACAATGAATGGATTGAATTTTCTATTAAAGATCAAAATTTTAGATTTTGAAAAGGTTATATGGGTCAACTTCTATGTAACCGAGTTTCATAAAAGCGGAACTGTTAATCTATTATCTCAAACATATCACAACATTGTTCAGCGTATTTGAAAAACATTTTTATAAAAAAAATTTAATCCTTTTTCCCTTCTTCCCAAAAGCATCCTTTATTTTTAAGAAGTTTTCACATAGAATGGTTAAAAGTAAAAGTGAACACCTCGGTAAAAAGGGGCTTCTAAAAGTGTTTGCTTTTCTCATTTTATATAAGATTCTAAATCATTTATAATACTCATTTACATAAACAGATATGATGTCAAAAAATAAATATTTTGAAATTTATATATATTTTCTAGCTTTATTTATAAATTTTAATAGTCTCATATTGGAATGTTAAATATGAGTTGTGAAGCTTAATGCTCAGACTTATATTATCCATTTTTAAAAGAATAATGATCTTATTAACCCAAGCGAAGCAAATGTCTAACTTAGCTCATATCAAAAAACTCATTTACGACACTTATTTTTTATTTTTTTCTTTGTACACTTGTTCATCTAAGTGTATTTAACATATACACCAAGTTTTACCATTTTTAGATATATGTATATATTTTTTAATAAAATACTCTTTTCTTTAAAAAATTTTGAAAAATATATAAACATATCCAAAAATGGTAAAACTTGGTTTATATGTTAAATACACTTAGATAAACAATTGTATGAAGAAAAAATAAAAAATAAATGGATTTTTTGAGATGGTCTAAGCGAGGTATCTGCTTAGTCCAGGCTACCCAGATCACTTCTCTTTTTAAAACTTTTTCATAGGCATGTCAATACAAGAAAAATCTCTTAATTTTTAACAATTTACTTTTTTAAAAAAATTCTTTCATAGGCACATGAATACAAGAAAAATCTTTTGACTTTTACCAATTCACTTTTTTTGTGGATGGAGGTTAATGTCACAGTACGTTTTACGAATTTACTTTGACAGGACAAAGAAGTTGAACTCAACACATAGCAAGGTAATGATCTAATCTAAACCTCAACGTCCACTCACTCTTTCTAATTTTTTTAAAATTTATAAAGTTTTTCTCTAACGTTTATTTATATGTAGTTGTATGTGATTATAAAAAATCAAATATATTGGAAGTTTTAAAGTTATATTTTCATTTTTAATATTAAAAGCAATATATCTGTTCATGAAAGAAGTCAATTTTAAAACATGTACGGGTGTTTGTTTAAAGTTAAAAATTTTCAAATTAAAACTTTCCAATCTAAATTTGTTTTACTCTACACAATTATTTTAGTTTTAATCATTTATTGACATCTTCCAATACAACTATATTATTTTTCAATCATTTCTATATAATTATTCATACACTAAACTATCTATTTTAACTTTATTATTATTACTTCTCATTATTATACCTATCGGTCGTGTCATTGTCTTCCATTTCCATTTCCATTTACGCAGAAATTTTTCATCCAAAATTTTTTTTATTTCTTAATATAAAAAAAGTTTTATCACTTCTCAAACACACCCTTAAAATATATAGTATTAGTTTCAGATATGGGAAAAATTCATCGAATCATATAAGACTAAAACATTTCTTTCTTGCTCATTATTATTTTTCCAAATAAAGCATTTATTATGTTTTATAACTAGATTGCTTGTAAAATTCAAATGCGAGTAATATTTCATAAATGAATTCATATATAATTAAAAAATCAAAAAATAAATTTAAACTAATACCCAAAATGCATTCTTAAATAACGTAATTGATAAAATATACGTTTTGTTATAAAATGTATCTCATAGAGTCCCATGCATAATTTTTATACAAACATAGTTAAATTATCTCATTGAGTGAGGGTATCACAATATTTATACTATATATCACATAAAATCCCCAATACTTACAGATTCATGCTGCAATGTGCTCGGAAGCATTTAAATCTCAACAACCAGGTACAAAATCTATTTTTAAATTTTTTTGGAATTTTTTATAAAACTGTTGATGCGGGTGTATTTAACTTACATGTTAAGTTTTAACTAATTTTGAAGATATTATATATAATATTTTTATTTAAAAATAAAAAAATTTAAATGACTAAAATACCCTTATTTTATAAATAAAAAATATACACTTCTTCAAAAATAGTAAAATTTGGTTTATAAATTAAATACATCTAGATTAACAGTTTGATAAATGGTACATTTAGAAAGCGATAAAACTTTTGAAGAAAATTTTGGTGTAAAAGTTTTTAAAATCGAAAAAAATGATGTGAGAATGTAGTGGTAATAATAAAAAATAAATAGAATAAAGCTAAAATAGATAGTCAATTATATAGATAATCACATTAAAATGATTAAAAAATAAAGTAGTTATATAAAATGAAAATATTTAGATTGAATAGTTTGGGTTAAAAAGTTTCAATGATTGCCAAACATACACATAATTTTCCAAATGACATACTGTTAAAATCATAAATAAAGAGCGTGTTTGGCATTTTGTAAAACTTTTAAAAAAAATTGTTAATATAAGCGGGAGAAGTAATATAATATAACAGAGGTAACGACAATGAGTAAAAAGAATAAAATTAAAATAGATAGGATAATTATATAGATAATTATGAATATATGATTAAAAAATAGAGAAGTGTTGGGAGATGTAAAAAAAAATGATTAAAATACAGTAGTTATGGCAAATAGAAATTTTAAATTAAAAAGCTTTTATGATTGTCAAAGACACTTAAAAGTGATGTTAAATGTGTATAGAATAGTGTCTCCAACGTTCAAATGCTGGATAAAGACATAGAATAGTTCTGCTCATGATGTTAAAACTTCCCTTTTCAATCAAGTTGAACAAGACGTTTAATCTTGGTAAAGAAATGGTTGAATGATACTATACTAACGCAGCTGATCAAATATGCACCATATATCTAATCCGCTATTTGAAATTACCTTTACTTTCCTACCCCTTTGGACTATGCAAATTGAAGACTCTCATAGTGTTGACACCCCACCCTTGGGCCCAAAGATGGATAAATTGGAAAGATATCCAAGCCCAAGCAAAATCAAAGCAAAAGGAAAAGCAAGCCAAGCCCACCACTAAGCAGGCCCTTCTAATCACAGCCCACTCGAGCAAAGCTCCACAAAGCCTTGAAAGCAGACCCTTCAACCACCAGATTCGGCCACAAGAGCAAAGCTCCTGCAGGCCACCCCAACGGGCTCTACAATGTAGCCCACCAAGCCTCGAAAGCAGGCTTCTTTACAACAACTCATCAGGTCTCTACAACGGCCCACCCAAAACAACGGGCTTAGCCAAGCTCTAGCCCACCAAGGCCCATGCTCTCACCTCAAGCTCAAGCCCATGGACCAAGTCCAACACCTCAAGTGGCCCAAGGCCCATGCTCTCACCTATAAAAGGAAGTGCCCCCCTCCTCCTCAAGACACACTTGGAGAGGCATCCCAGAGGGGAGGACGGGAGTCTGCAGTATAGTCCCGGCGTCCCAGTTTTCCTGCTCTTCGAGCTCCATGCCTCTCTCCCACTTTCTCTTTTCCATTCTTTCTCATTCTCTCAAATCTTTCGTTTTCCCCCTTTCATGCCGTGTAAACCGCCTCGGGTTGGCAGATTTCACCATATTTGCTTCAATCTGAATGTCAGAACCCGGACTATGTACGATTAGTGCCTTATTTCATTAAAAACAGGGGTTGATCTCCCTTTAAAGATCAGTGACGACCCCATTTTCTTTATTTTTTTGTGCGTGTTTGAGTTAACGCCCCGGCAAGGCGGGTGCACGCGGGTCCATGGATCCCATCATAATATGCTGCCGTTATGCTGCCGGATTTGTGACTTGATCCGTGTACAGAAAGCCCCGTCTTAGTCGTTATGCTGCCGAACCCACGAGAGAACACCCATATGTCAAACTCTCTAAAGACCATAAGCCTAATGCGTTTTTCCCCATGTGGATGCAAGAAAACTAAGCCCACATTGCTGTCCCGGAGGCATTGAAGAAGTGGTCCAAAACTCATCCAATACAATCCAGATTTTCAAGGCGCGGAAAACCATTCCGAGCCCATCGTAGCGCTCGCGGTGGGTGCTACATATAGATTGTACTAACTTCAGCCAGAAGAGGTGGACAAAAGATAGCATTAGCAATAATGTCATATTGCCAATTGCCCAAATTAGCACTCCTTTGCATCAAATATGTACCAATGAAGGATTCGAGTCTTGCCAACACATGCCATGGCAACATTTAAATGAAGAGTTTAAAGCTTGTGGCATCTAAATATTAATAAATATAACACTCCAACTATAAACTAAAATGAAATGTCAATTAAACTTGTTATCTATGCCCACTCCAAAAGGATTGATGTTACTGTTGGTATTTTCAAATCTATAATAAATATTATATTATATCATAGGATAACAACAAAGGTGAAATGGCTGGGATGGTGTAGACGTTGACATACGAACAAGTGTTGCTTCATATTATAGTTCAGGTTTCATTTTTTGTATTCTGGGAGCTAACGGAAAAATTATCCTAACTAGCAAATAAGGTAACAAACAAATAAATCTTAAACCGCTGTTGGATATTCTCCAATAAAACCTTTCCAATAACCTCCATAGAAATAAAGAAGCCCCAACTTGTTTGCTCTTGACACAGTCCCGTAATGCATGTGCAGTCGATTCAATACTGCCATGACATCTCTCACAGCCATCATATGACGTTGCCTCTTGTTCTCATTAATTAACAACCAGCCATCAGCCTTGAGTCATAGCATAGTGTGAACTTGTTGAGGTGCAGTCCATTTCCAAATGCATCTCCAATGAAAGATGCCAGATGATGAAATTGGAATATCTGTGTCTTTCAGTAATTACAACGTAGAAGATAATGTAAAATTTTAAGAAGGTTTTAATTGTAGTAGCATTCATCAGCTGGGTCATCCTCCCTAGGCAGGGACATGGCACGATCCTGCCTATCATGAGTCCAACTCCAACAACAAAGCTTTAAAGTCTTCCTCATTTCATTGGCTTTATTAACTAAAATCCCTGACACAACTCATGTTGCGTTTGTGTCTCGAACCATAGTAGCACTGATTTAAGATTCAATCCCCTCAAGCCTCACCTCTTCCAATAAATTTCTGGACAACCTCAAATAAGAACGGTGGTAAAATAAAAACTAGGGATATTTTTGTGAAATCCTCTTTCTATGTAACTCTCTCTATTTTTAAGTTCTAAATGGTTGATGAAAAATCTACTTCATCTATTGTATTTAACATCATTTATAATATTATAGAAATCTTTTCGTTTGCCTAATATCAATGTATATAGGCCCCATCTACAAACATGTAAAATCAACATAATAAAATTATTTAATGCTAAATATTAGTTTTTAAGTAGTATTTTCAACATCTAAGTCATGTAAAATATCATTATTACATGGATAAATGATTACATGAAGTATTACTACGTTCCAATATATATGTGTGTGTGTAAATAGATCTAAGTATTTTTCCTAATTTACACATGAATGCACCTATTTTTGAGCAAATGCGGCCTACGCATTTATTGAATTTAGATATTTAACATTTAGTATTCGGTTGAGTATGCACAAGACATGTAATGGAACGTTCAGTAAGTTGATTTTTTGTAAGATTGTAGGATAGGATAAGGAGTGAGAAATAATATATTTTAAAAATTGTGTGATTGATATGAAATAATATGAGTAAAATTAAAATAAATAAGGTAGTTGAAAGTAAGAATGGTTGGAACGTAGATATAAAATTGTAAGAATAGGGTTGTTAACTTATTAAATTATTTGTGAGGAGATGGAGATAAATGAGACGTTTTCCATCCTATGCATATCAATTACAAAACAACTCCTAAGTTTAAGAGGAAAAATCTTGTTTATGGGTGTGTTTGGAAAGTTGTAAAATTTTAAAATAAAAAATTTTCGATATAAAAGTTGTTAAATTAAAAAATGATTTAATATGGTAGAAGTAATGATAAGGAGTAAAGAGAATAAAGTTAAAATACGTAAGTTAGTTGTGCAGGTAGTTGTGCAAAATGATTAAAAAATATGGTAGTTGTATGAGAATATATAAAGAAATAATTTTAAAAAAGTAATTATGGAGGAGAAAGGCTTTGGGTGCCCACCATCCCAATGAGAACTCCGTCCAAAAATTATTATTTTTATTTTGTTTCAAAAATCTAACCACACATATTATTTAAATTATTATTTTGATCGTTCATAATGAAAATAATTCAAACATAAAGGTTATAACTAAAATCTATGATATAAGGATATTAATGGTGTATATATTTTTAGATTATAAATAATATAGAAAATAAGATTTGTATGATCTGAAACGTCATATAATATATTTAGTTTCGGAATTTTGATAACCTGGGCACTTAGCCCGCCCATGTCCCACTGTTGTATAGCGCAGAATTTATTTCGACCATCGGATGGAATTTTTAAAATCTTAGCCTTGGTGCATAACATCATTTCTCTTAGTTTAGATGAGTCTAAAAAAGTCTCTTTTTTGTTAAAATGTTGTATACTAATTTTTATTTGCTAAATATATAAATTTTGTAATTTTTACATATTTAAGGCCATGATAACATCTGAGTTTTTAATTTTTATTATGACGGGTCAAAATTATATTTTAAATAATATGTGCGGTTAGATTTTTAAAAATAAAATTTAAAAATTAGTTTTTTGAGGGAGTTGCGGTTGAGACTGTCGGAACGGACTTCCACCGAAGCTGTTATCACGTATTTTTTTACTGTTTGTCAAACATTCAGAAAACGTGCCTTTTGTCTTTGCTGATGTCAGTTCAGTCTTCAACGTTCCTCGTCGACGTCGTCGTCCGCCCCGATATTTTCTCAGCTGCCGCAAGAAGCGCGGAGGCATGTGCGTCTTTTGGCAACGAAACGGCGATTTCCGAGAAAGATGAAACGGTGATGCGATCTTTATGATTTCCAATTCAATGTTATTATCATTTCGTTCGACTCTATTTAATTCTTAGAATTTTTTGGACTAGGCTCACATTGAATTTTCTTTTATCTGAATCACGCGCTCTGCTGCTTTGATACCGGATGCAATCTTCTACCATAGAATTTTCTATTTTTCTTTTTCTATAAAAAAAATTTCGAGCCATGCATCATGTTCTTCTCATGAATGCATATTATGCCAAAACTTATTTTAATTCTATTTGTACATAAATACATAATCCGCAGTAAGAGCAGATGCATGAGGCTATCTTAATCACATTTTTTTAATATTATAAATGACAGGAGCTTCCAATCAAGTTGATTTCTTATATTTAAGCTGAATAAATAATTTTAAATACAATACAATGATACATGAGTGATATCTGAAATCAAAATATAACTCCAAGACAAATTTCACAGACCACCCTAATAACAGGATGCACTGGCAATTCCTTGAAAAAATTTGGCAGGCGTTTTGCACTTGGCGCAGTTGGTACAGTTGATAAAATTAAGATAGAGAAGTGATTCTATTAGCCCGGGCTAAGTAAATGACCCACTTAGCCCACCTCAAAAAACTTATTTACAATAATTTTTTTTTACTTTTTTTTTCATGTACTTGTTTATCTAAGTGTATTTAATATATAGACCAAGTTTTACCATTTTTGAATATGTTTATCTATTTTTTTAAGATTTTTAAACATCTATGTGTATATATGCATTTAAAATACCCTTATTTTCAAAAATCTAAAAAAAATATATGCACATTTCCAAAAATGGTAAAACTTGGTCTATATGTTAAATACACTTAGATAAACAAGTGTATGAAGAAAAAAATAAAAAAAAGTTGTTTTAAATAGGTTTTTTGAGGTGGGCTAAGTGGGCCATTTACTTAGCCCGGGCTAATAGAATCACTCCTCAGATAGATAGGCGCTTATAATATCAACCCGACAAAATGTGCCCTTGCAAAAATCAATTTATTTTTGAGAATATAAATACCATATATTAGACACTTTGTATAAATTGTTTGATTTTGCAAGCGCATGGCTACTTTGACGAATTCATAAGCATACCCACGTTTGTTTTTATTTTATCAACCCAACAAAATGTGCCCTTGCAAAAGTCCACTTATTTTTGAGAATATGAATACCATATATTAGATACTTCATATAAAATGTTGGTGTTTTTACATCCATACTTACATTGTTTGATTTTGCAAGGGCATGGCTACTTTTGACGAATTCATAGGCATACCCACGTTTTTTCTAAAAAATTTATTGCATCGCAGGGAGACAGCTCTCCCTCCGGATTTGAGTTGGTTTGCTAAGCATACCCACCTTCTTTCGCTAAATTTTGAAGCATATTACTTCTGTAAGCACGTAAATGGACGCTTGAAATTTCGGGTACGTTTGTTAAACACAAAAGTTTTTCAAGTTAAAACTTTTCACTCTCTTAAATTACTCTATTTTTTATTTTTCATAAATTTCTATATAACTATCTAATATTTCAATTATTTCTACACCACAATACATACAACTAATCTATCTATTTTTATTTTATTTTTTTTACTTCTTATCGTTACCTATATCATATTACATCATTCTCTTTCAACTCAAAAACTTTTTCACCTAAAAATTTTGTTACTTCCCAAACACAACCACACACACATTGAAATGATGAAAATGCCTCAATGGATAAAATTTCTCTATTTTAAAGGTATTTTCTATTTTAATATTAAAAAATTGATTTTAAAATTATTTAAGTTTGTGTTTTAGAAGTAATAAAATATTTGTTGAAAAGTTTTTGGTATAAAAGTTTTTGAATTTATGGAAAATGATGTTATATAATAGAGGTAATGATGAAGAGTAAAAAGAATAAGGTTAAAATAGATAGTTTAGTTATATGAATAATTGCATAGAAATGATTGAAAGTATATTAATTGTATAAAAAGATATAAAAAATGATTAAATAATAGAGTAGCTGTAAAAAGTAAAAAATTTTATATTAAAAAATGTTAGTTGAAAATCTTTATGGTTTTCTAAACGCCCCCTTATTATAAAAAATTTTAAAATCTAAACAACAAAAAATTTATCTATTTAATATGAGAAATATTTTAAAGCAAAAAATCTTAAATATTAAAAGTATATTTTCTTGTAATTTTATTTAGCAGAAATGCATTCAATTGATTATTTTTAAATATTTATGGTTCAATAATATTTTTACAACAATTTTGACGACATTTTCAAATAATAAATTTTATTTTTCACAGAGGCATTTTCGTCAATTCAATAAAACAATTCATCAAAAGTCCCGATACACTTGCAAAATGGTTCAAATTATGTAGGTTCACATGCAAAAATCCCTAAAATTTTCAATATAACGCTCAGAGAATTCTTCGAAAGGGAAATTTCCGTTCGTAACCGTCATTCGTCCCGGTCATTTAAAATACCTGTGAAATAGGTTGTAGGACCATCAGAATACACTTTGGGTTGGATCGACCAAGCACAGTCTACATGTGCCCTAAGTTCAGGTGGGTTGAGCTGAAAAATTCAGCCCCCTTCTATGTGGGACTGCGATCCTATGCTCACGAGAGCATGCAGTACTTGATGCTCCCAGGCGCATACACCTATTTTTTTTTTTTCAAATTTTTTTTACAATAGTATTAATCTATATGTATTTAATACGTGTATAAACTTTTACCATTTTTGAAGTATTTTAGATATTTTTTTATTTTTGAAAATCAATGACATTTTAGGTAATTTTAAATTACTAAAATGCCACTGATTTTTAAAAATCGGAAATAAATATCTAAAAATCTCAAAAAATGGTAAAAATTGATATATACGTTAAATACACCTAGGTTAACAAGTTCATGAAAAAAATTTGAAAAAAAAATAAAAAAATAGGTGTATGAGCATAGGATCGTTGTCCTCTTTGCAAGGGGGAAAAAAGGAAAAAAGAAGGAAACTAGGTTAATGTGCTTGAATAATCTGCTGTCGTTTGAAATAAGGTACAATTTCAAGGCCTCGTCCTTTTCTCATCTAACATGAGCCTTTTATATTTTTGAATCACTATATATTATACAGGTTGCCATAAGGATACGAAATTAATTGGTAAAAAACAAAGTTAAATCATAATTGTATATAGATCTGAGAACTTGCTTCTATACTACCGGATTACATAAAAGCAGTTCTATATAACTCCCTAAAATTTTAATATTTTGATACTTCATTGAAAAATCTAATCCATTCATTATATTTAACATCATTTGTTTAATTATAAGACCAAATTTCATCCAAATTCAATATGTGCATAAGCCACATTTCCTCAAATATAGGTTCATTTATATATAAATTATTGAAAATGTTTAGATCAATTCACATATTGGAATGTGATAATACTTTACAGATCATTCTATCCATGTAGTAATAATATTTTAAATGATTTACATATTGAAAATACTACTTAAAAATTAACATTTAGTATTAAATTATTTTATTATATTAATTTTACATGTTTGTAGACGAAACCCATATACAATGATATTAGACAAACAAAAGAATTTCCATAATAATATAAGTAATGTTAAATACAATAGATGGAGTGTATTTTTTATCAACTATCTAGAAATTGAAAATGAAAGAGATTACATAAAAAGGAGATTTCATTGAAGCATCCCCCATTTATGCATATATGAGAGAGATGACCCCGAAACTGTAAACATAAACCACAACCAAATTTTAAAAGTACAGGCAAAGATTGAATAAAACAGAGAGATTGTTCGGACACCCGTTCAAAAAGCTTTCCTTATGTACTAACATTTTTTTTGTAAGGAAATTGTGTTTCGCAAATGAAAAGCCCCAAAATCACAACAGGCCAAATACCAGATTTTGGTTTTTAGTTCAACTGAATGGACAGGACAGTTATAAGTTTCAGAAAATATTGTGCCAAATAAACCAAGTTTCAAATGCCATACAAAATGTACAAATCTCAAACTAATGGAAATAATTCATCCATATCATCGCAATAGATACCGAAATTCACGATGGTTGACTTGTCTGAATGATTCCACGATGCCCCTCTTCCTCATTGCTAAACAGATGCAGCCTCAAGGAACCAGGTTATGTGCCGGAGAGAATGGCCATGGCTTCGACCAGTGTCATGTCGAACTCAAAAATGCATGCCACGGATGGTAGCTGCTGTAAATCTTGTCATTCGGAGCAGATTTCATTGGCTTATGAGGCACTGTGAGGCTTGTTTTTAAAACACTACAAAGACACGAAAAATCAGCCTGGTTCAGTGCCTGTCTGCCTGCAAAAACCATAAATTACATAAATCAGCACAATGGCTCAGGTCAGGACAGCTTGCTGAACATGGTTAATCAGTTCATGTCTGATCAGCTAACCATTGATAAACACAATTTGGCAATAGTCGTAACCATAGATAAACAAAATATGGCAATAGTTCATTATAAACAGTGCGGCAACTCAAGTTACATGGAATTCAATCAGCCCTGTCGAAAGAGAATCATTTCCTGGACTGCTAACTATGTAGGTCAGTCAAAACAGAGCTTGAGAGTGAGGCCACTAGCTAAAAGGCGAACTGACCTGAGACAGTGGCCACACTGGATGCTAGTTGTAAAACATGTCTTGAAGGAACAAAGAAGATGCCTAGTAAGAAATCTCCATATTAGAAGTCCCGAGCAAAGAGTAAGCACCAGAGTAATAGCTTCTCTTCTGAGTAATTATTTTGATCTGGGTAGCTCCTTCAGTATCTGAATGAGTTCGTATGTCCTCACATCATGGCCCAAATGGAGGCAGAGATCCAGTGGGGTCAAACCATCCTGAAACACAACTGAAACCTGAGTATTCATAAATCCTGATAATAGTAATGAGAACAATTCTAACAAGATAAGGGCAGACTGATGACAAGTGATTAGATTTCAGCTTTAGAAATAATGTCATCATCAATTATGGTTACGATAACAGATAATCCATCATTTGACTTCTTCATGGTAATGGGTCCTAACCAGCCAACAGTTAAAATATTTAACCATTGTGAATAAGTTTCAAGCAGTTCATGTAAGTTTCATAAGTTTGATTAAATGACCCGAAGTACTAATGCTATTGTGAGCTTTCATAACAATGAAAATTAGAACATGAACTGCTTGAAACCATATCAAATTTTTTATCCAGCATCGTCAGTTTCATATCTATTTCCGAAAGGAGCATGCTGAAGTGAACGCATATTATAGCTATTGTAAATCACACAAACTCAAAAATAACTCTCCCAAAATTAAATGGCAATAACCAAGATCAGCAAATTTGCAGCCCACAGCATGAAAAAAGAGGCTAATTACCTTATTCTTCAATGACTTGTCAGCGCCTTTAACTAACAAAAGCTTAACCATGTCAGTTCTCTCGGTTTGCACTGCAAGATGCAGTGGTGTCCATCCATCCTAGAAGGGACCAAAAATGAAGATATCTTAACTGATTATTACATTTGATGAAGACAGAGAGTAGAGAAACCATTAACCTTACATCATCAGATAGGTTAATGTCAACATTATATAATAGGAGAATCTTGACTGCTGGACTGAATGCAACTTGTACTGCATAATGCAACAAGGTGGCACCTTCCTGTTAGTTTCAGAAATATGATGTCAATGAGCAACCTGACGTATAACAATGCACGAAGTGAAAGACAACTTTCTTAATCTATACAGACGTTTATGGGTTAAAGAATAACATCAATATTCCCTCATGAATTATTTTCAAAAAAATGCTTCAAAGCACCCTTGCACTCCCCTGAAAATTCTCTGTTTGACAAGTTAATTGGGATGATGCAATTCATCATGAAAACGATTGAATGGTGCAGCATAACAATTCACACCTTTAACTAGAACCATTAACCAAAGGACAATTTCAACAGTCAAGAACGCCAGTGTTTCAATCATCTGACCAGGGTGATTTTCAAGATACATCTCCTCTGAATCCTCAACAATCCTACTATCAGTAATGTCAAATTGATACATTGAGCAGGAACTTATGCGTACAGTTTTTAATCAATAACCTTGAATAGAATTGGAAACAAAGAAAACTGGAAACGGAAGTAGCATGTGGTTCAAACATTACTGGGATGTAAACCTCCAGTAACAGGTTCCAGTGAAGGCAAATGCATGATTCTTAGGAACTAGCATTAAGATTCCAATGGTCTAAGATTCTTAGTTAAGTTCAACTTACTTTATCACGGACAAGGGGATTTGCTGATTCTCTCAGAAGATAGTTCGCAATGGCCATTTTCTTACCAAGTATTGCTTTGTGAAGTGCAGTCAAACCATTCTGCAGAAAGGACTTGTGTCATTTACCATAAAGCTAAAAAAGTTTAGAGGTTAAATTAGTTGAAAGCACCACAGAATCAACACCAAAAAGGACAAAATGTGTAACAGAATAAAAAATAAATAATATACTATACATAGAAGCAAAAGATTATTTTATTTGATAACAGGATATCTACCTTATCAACAGCATTGATATCATCAATGTGTTTTAGTAACTTGTCCATTAGATAGAACTCTCCTGATGCAGCAAGAGTATGCAGAGGTAGCCATTTCCTCTGGAGAAACACCATGTCAGAACAGTCAATAATAAGTTGAAATATATTAACAAAGTCAAGCCCAAGAGCCACTTGGAGGAACAATTGCTCCACCAGTCTGGCAATGTCGAAAGATTGGGGGCAGGTAAGTAGAGAGAAACTGCAATCAAAGAAGTGCAACCAAAACAATGAATGCTCAAAAATTGGACTCGAATAATCATTGGTTGGACAAAATTAAATTCTGATGTTTTTGATCAGTTGTGCCTCGTTAAGGATGGAGCAGATGTAGCCCATCCAAGGATAGACTGGACTTCGCTGTGCCTATGCAGTTAAATATGCCTACTTTGTGGGTGACAACTGTAGGAACTGAAGAGTCTAAACATATCACTTCAAGCTCTAGCCATACCGTAGGGATTTTAAGAGCGGTAAGCTTCTTCTAAGCAGAGTTTTTCTGATAAGAGGAGCTTAGATAGGTAGGTTATCAGATACCTTGATGAGCTTAGAGTTCTCCTTTATGTAGGAGTCATAATCATTACCAATTTTTTCTCCGCTAACCATTTGTAGGATTTCACTAGGTGTTTGAGTGGCATTTTGCTCAATCTTATTAGAACATTATGGGAAAAGTGATGAAATGGCCTATGCAGGCCAACGAGATTCTTGATGATCATGAGCAGTCTTACACTGACTCCCCTTTTGTCTTGCTAGTAGGGCATGGGAAGTTTTTTTTATAGCATTTATTAGATTTATTTGATTTTTAACAGAATTTTATGTTTTGAAAATTAAATTGGGATAAGAATCAATTGTCCGTTTTGAAAAATGTGTCCATGCAGTACTTGTTCAGAGATGCCTCCTTTAAGAAACCCGCATCCTGATATTTTTCTTAGCTGGCAAGCATTTTGAATACGGTTTATGCATGATTATGTTCTGTTTGCAAATGGCAGGAGTAGAAGTAATAAGGGTTTAGAATGCCTCTGACAAATTCAATTCACAGGACATCATGTGCCTTCTCATTCTATTGAAGATCAAATATAAGCAACTCGAATTCATTTGGTGTATTGTCTGCCTAAGAGGTTTGTGATTATATCATCATGTAGTGCGCCGTAAAAAGAACCCAATATAAATTATCTTACTCATGCCCGCATTTCCCTTTTCCTTTCTTGAGATTAAAGAGTAGAGACATCCTCTGCGCTATGTGTGCACACAACAAAATTCTAACTCCCCCCGCCCTTCAAGGACTTTTCAAACATTCCACGTCTTTCGATTCTAATACGTCTACCACTTCATTCACTACTCTCTTCTTCATTCCCTAGGACGACTAACGGCCTTTTTACCAATGATATCTGTAGTAGGATATGCAACATCTTTAAATATTGCCTCCAATTCCTCTTCATCCCCTTTAGCCCCAACAATCGCTCAAAATGCCAACATTACTTTCCTCAACTACCCTACTGGTCGTGCCAGCAACTCGGTTAGTTTTACAACAGCGCCAACTGATGTCTTTGCAGAAGGCGAAAAATTCCAATGGTATGGAACCCCCTAGGTTTCATCTTCCAAACATAGGGCATGTTTGTTTTTAACAAAAACTTTTCAAACTAAAATTTTTCACTCTTCATAACTACCATATTTTTTAATTATTTCTACACAACTACTCATACAACTAACCTATCTATTTTAACTTTATTGTCTTTATACCTCATTATTATCCTTATTCCATCACATCATTTTCTATCAATTTAACAAATTTTACACCAAAAATTTTATCACTTACCAAACACACCCATAGTTACAAATATAAAAACTAACCCTTCCACCTGCAATTAGTCATAGTATTCTTTCCAATTGGCTTCATCACACCATTTGCTGGATAAAAATGGCAAAACCCAAATCTACCAAGATTCACTAAAATAGCAAACTGAGAAAAGACATTCCAGTTCATCAACATCATACATTGCTTCCCCAGTATATCAGAAGCCAAAACCCAGTTCCAAATATCAGGCGCTAACTACGTTGGACATATGTTATACACATTCAAAATCTCCCTGACAAAATTTAAAAACAGCAACCTAATCCCTATTTAAACATTTCCTCAAACACTGGCAATATTCCAACAGGATTGTGATCAACTCTATCATTTTCAGTAGGGAGTATAATCGTATACCTCTTGGCTACACAATACACTTATCAGATTCGAGATGCATATGTTTCATCCTCAACAAAATCAGAAAACATGAGGTCCAGTGGACCAGTCTTACCAAAGGCATTTGTTTCCCTTACCACTCTCATTCCTTTCGTCATCTGCAAATAAAACACAACAAGATAGAAACCAGATAAAGGACACACAAGTTCCTTAAAGGAGATTTAATAGGGCATGACACCTTAAAGACAGCCAAGGTCACCTCGACCTCTAAATAAATACCGTATAGATTTACAATGAACAATTAATTCTCATCCTAATTTAATTTTCAAAATATATGATTCTCCTGCCAAACAAACACAAAAAATAAACCTAATAAAATCTATTAAAATAAAAACTCATTATACCCTGCCGACAAGGTAAAAGGCCGGGCCAATGTAAAAGTCTCTCATGACCACCAAGAATCTCTAGGCCACGACATCACTTTTGCCATAACGTTCTAATAAAAATGAATAAAGAAATACCCATTAGGCCATTAAAGCCTCACAAAACAACTAGTGAAGAAGAAATTGGTAATTGTTTATGATTTCTATATAAAGAAAAACCCTAACCTAATCAAAGCATCTGATAACCTACCTATCTAAATTCCTCTTATCAAACAAACTCTACTTGTAAGAAGTCTAATGCTCTTACATTTTCAAACTCATTTTGAATTTAGAGGAGGCCGTGAAAGTTGTCGCCATCTGGGGAAGAGTTGCATTCTTTTCTATCTTCCCCAATGTATCCCCCGATACTTCTTTCTTTCATGTCTCTTCAAATATGGAGCACAATCATTCACAAAGTCACCAGGACACCACTGACCAAAGGGAGGACTCGCGACAAATTACATAGGCGGATTTGCAGCAATAGAGAGGTCAAATTCGAATGACTCCCTCAATTCTAGAGAAAATCCCAACAACACTAACAATGCCACTGGAGAGGTCCCACAATGCACTAACTCAAGAAAAATTTCAGACCATGATGGCAGTGATACAGGATTGGATGGCCTAGAAACAACTGATCTCATTCACTTCACTCTCGAGTCACATACTCCTACTTTCCTTGCAATGGGATCCTTTGGTAACTCTTCTTCTCAAACACCCTTACAAGTGATTCCCAAAACTGTGAGACGGCCCCCCTTTGTTTTAGAAATTATTAATGAACCATTTCCTCACAAGTGTAAGGCTATGAACATAAGATTATGTGACAGTCAATCTGACCCGCAAGGCGATTTAGATGCTTTCTACATGAATACAGATCTTATGGGTCTCACAGACAGGATAGAATGTCATGTTTTTATTAGCATTTTAGATGGAAAGGCTCAAGCATGGTTGTGGAGCTTACCCCCTGCTTCTATTGCACCCAGATCCCTTAGCTAAAAGCTTCTTAACGCAGTTTATAAGCCATGCTATCCATGCAAAGAGGCTATTGGATCTTATGCTCATCCGCCAAGGTAAAAACAAACCATTACAGGAATATAGTCTACACGAATACAAGAGCTAGTCTGTATTGTTATCAATACAGCTTTCATAGCAGGGCTACGCCCAGGAAAACTTTTCATAGAACTCAAAGAAAATTAGCCAGACACGGTGATAACCTCAGCAGACAAGATAAGGTTGCAACAAAATATTGGAAGAATTATAGAAGCTATAACTGTACATCATACACTCTGCTATTGAACAGTGATGACGTTAATGCATAGAAAGCTTACTGAGGTAGCATCTGCCAAATTAGGTAGTTTCTTGTTCAAGAGAACCTTTTCTTCATCTGTGAACAACCGACGGCGACCTGCTCATTTAAGAATGTAGATGTGTTCATACACCATCTGAAGACCAATCAAATATAGAAAGCAAGTACAAAAAGGAAGCGTGAACAACTCTAGAATATCAGAATACGGAAAGCACCAAGACATTACCTTGGGAATTCTTGTTCTCATTCTCCCCAGCTTGGTACTCATCGCTGTCGAAAAACTCTGCTATGTCCTTCAAGCTACTGCCTGCGACTGCCAGCCTCGGGTCCTTAGGCTCCACCCTAACTCTCGAATCACGTCCCCATTCCTCCCCATCAAGATCGATGATCGTTGTAGCCGTCTTCGCCTGCTCTCCAGGAAGTGGATAACGGGGCTGGTCGAGCACCACCGGCTTGAGCTTCGACAGCATCATGGACCGATAAGCTTCAGCATCGAATTCCACGGGCGGCAAGCCCGTTCCTTTTCTCTTCTGAAAACGGCTGCCGAACTCCTGCTGCTTGGCAATCGCCCTCTTTTCCTTCTTCGTCAAGTTGATTTCGGATTGCACCTCCTTCCACCCGTCGGGAACCAAGTTCTCTTGTTCGACGGCTGCCGTCTTTTTTTGCCTGCTGCTCCGAAGGAGGACTCCAGAGTCGGTGTCGGAGTTGACGAAGGGATCCTCGAATGCGCCTTCTTCGAAGACGAGGCAATCGCCAATGACATGTTCTTCTTCTTCTTCAGCGTCATAGTCGTCGGTGTTTTTCCGAAATGAGGAATTCGAAGAGGAAAAGAGAGGGCTTAGGGTTTTGAGGACAGGAGGACGGATCTGTGTCGGAAATCGAGTATTAGAGGAGTGGCAGGAAGCAGGAGGAATGGCAACCGAGAGAAGGAAAGAGGCCGGCAGTGGAGATTTCAGCAACATGGCTGGTGGCGGGTTTATCTGCAACGAGCTGTTTTAATTTAAAGCCGGCAATCCCATGCTCAACCGTAAACCGGGCGATTTACTGGGAAAAAATGACGGTGATGATGATGATGATAAACTTTTTTTAAAAAATTATTGATGTACCCTTCCTACGTAGATCTTTTAACCCCATGAAATTTCATAATTCTTTAAATTTATTTCTTATTTTTATTTTTAAAAATTAATAAACATGCTTCAATACAAAATAAATTCAAAAAATGCATAATTTTTACAAATTGGAAAAGTAATGGAATTTAATAAGGGTAATAATGATTAGTAAAAAAATAAAATTAAAATAGATTGAGCAACTGTATGAAAGTTTAAAGAATGATGAAAAAGTAAATAATCATATACAAATATGAAAAATAATTAAAAAAAGATGATTATGAAGAGTAAAATGTTCTAAAATAAAAATTTTAGGATAAGTTCTATATATACCCACAAATTTTACCTCTAATTACACTTATATCCATGAATTTTCAAAAATTCCTCTTATACATATAAAGTCTCATCTTAATTCCACTTATACTAATGGCGTTAGATATCCATTAAATAGGTCATTATCCCCCTACGAAATGACGAATATGTCAAAGCTCTAATGTAATTTAATGTTATTTTGCTTAAATTAAAAATTCATGTTCAAATAATATATAATTTTATAGTTGTAGAATTACTAAAAATTCATTATAATATATTTTTTAGTTATAAAATTATAATTAAGGATGGGCATATTTGTCATTTCCTAAAAAGTTAACGGCGGATCCTTAATGACATAGGTATAAGTTGTATTATGATGAAAATTCATGGATATGAGAGTAATTTTTGAAATTTCATGGATATAAATGAAATTATGGGTAAAATTCATAGGTATATAAAGAAATTACCTAAAATTTTATGTTAAGAAGTTATATGATCGCTAAGCATATCCTTAATAGGATGTAAGATCTAAGTAGAGTCGTGAGTAAAAAATCAAAAAATAAAAAATTATTATTATTATTATTATTATTATTATTATCATTTTACCTTCAAGTCTTCAACAAGTAAACTGGGCAATCTATGGAATATAAGAAATGAATTAAGTAGATCATCCACAACGATAGGTCGGGCCTTTTTCCTGGGTGCCCATCTCATACGGCACCCTGAGATCCGGCGATATATGAGCAGATTTTTTTTTCCTTTTTTGGGAGGACGGAAAAAAAATAAATTTGAATAACGTATATTCGGTTCGAGGTTGATTCTATCATTTAGCATTTTTTAAAAAATTTTGATCCCATGCTATTTTAAATTTAGTTGGTTCATATACAATTTTATTTTTTATAAGTAGGAACAACGATAAAAAATAAAAAATAAAAAAAGTAAGACCAATTATTATTAAAAAAATTACGGTCGGTTGAATTTCAAATTAGTTCATTAAAATGATTTTTGTATTATATTTGAAAAATTATAATTTCATTGTAAATATTACTTAAATCTTATAATTAATGAATGGCGATCTTTTACAAGCGGGCATTAACAAGCCCCATTTTCAAGTGCCCATCAACACCGTTTGATCGTGCGGGATCGATTTAATGGAGGAGACGGTCTAGTGGAGAAGGAAGGAGGGGAAAGTTGGATACAGAAGGAAAGAGAGTGAAGAGACGGGGAGGATTGAAGGAGCAGCGAGAGAGAGGAACATAAGACTAGAGATGACCGAAGATAAAAAGGGATAGGAGAAAGAGTGAAGGCAAATAGAAAAGAGCTTATCAGCAGCGATAAGGAACATGTATAAGTGAGCAATGGCAACACCACTGCAGAAAAGAGAAGGAAGATAGAAGGAGGAAATCGAGATAAGAAATCAATTTAAGGTTTAAGATGATGTACCCTTTCTTAATGGGCTGTAAATGGGTTGATAGGTTAACGAGTTGGTTGTGGTAAAATCTTAATTTTAATTTTTTATTTATTTAAATAGTTAAACGGGTTCAATGTGGTAAAATCTTAGTTTTAATTTTTTATTTATTTAAATGGTTAAACGAATAAACAGATCATAAATTATTTCTTCAAAAATTTTAACTCAAACTTATTGAATTGACCATAATCATTAATACTGCATGTAGGAAAAATACACGATTGCAAGGGACTAAGAGGATTAGTGTGTTCTCATGGATTGACATTGAATTTATGGAGTAACAGAAATCGCTGAATTTCATGCCTTAGTGACATGAGCTCCAAATAGTCAAACAAGTCAAAGATATTACTAAGCTTAAAGTATAAAATGAGTTCAATCATGAGTCTCACGCTTTAGTGACATGAGCTCCAAACAGTCAAACAAGCTAAAAATATTACTCAACTTAAAGTGTAAAATGAGCTCAATCATAAGTCGGAGTTAGCTTTAGAGCTTGAATCACAAACCTCGGTAATAATAACCCTCAAATTCTTACTACTTGAACGCTCTATTACATTGTCTAACTTGCTTGTTAGAATCCCATGATTAACCAATTGGAGGAGCCCCATGTCTAACAAGTTTGACTGATCTCGGCAACAATATTTCTACGTCAATCACCATCGAAGCCATCTAGATTGATAGTAGGGATTAGAATTTGGGGGCGTTGTTTTGTGTAGCATTAAGCATTAGAGTATCTTCAAGAAATTGAAGATTATGTTTATTGTATCATTAAGCATTGGAGTATCTTTAAGAATTCACGTGAGAGAGGCATTAATGGATCTTCGCTTCCAAAATTGAAGTTGAAATCCAGTATCCTTGCCAACGAGGTGTATTCTAGCCCACATTGTTGTGACATTGATGGATGCCTTCCTCATCATCGTCAGCAATTTTGATTGGCTAGCAAACAAAGGTAAAATCGGAGAAGGAGGAAGGAGGAAAGAAAAAAGAGAGAGTGGACAAGAAAGAGCAGTTGCCGATAGGAGATTCCTCGTTTGAGAAGACGGGAGCTATGGGAAGAGAGAGAAAGAAAAGTCTAGTACACTGGACGCACTTAACTTCCGTGCACACAGGCGCAAATACCCATTTTTTAATTTTTTTTAAAAAAATTTATATGACTACTAATCTAAGTATATTTAACATATGTATAAAGTTTTATCATTTTTTGAGATTTGTAAATATTTTTTTGAATTTTTTAAAATCAGTTGCATTTTTATTATTTAGGGTAATTGAGAACAAGCCCTAATAATGGTTGAGCATAAAAGATCAGCCCTTATAATTTATTACGATAATAACATAATTTTACAATATATTATTAAATGTCTTAAATAATAGATATATTAAATAAGTTTGAGGAGTGATTCTATGAGCTCAAGCTAAACAAATGTTACGCTTAGCCCATCTTAAAAAATTCATTCACGACAATTTTCTTACTTTTTGTTTTAACATATAAACTAAATTTTACCATTTTAGACATGTTTATATATTTTTTTGAGATTTTTAAACATCTATGTATATATATGTATTTAAAATATTCTTATCTTTAAAAATCTAAAAAATATATATACACATGTCCAATGGTAAAACTTAGTTTATATATTAAATACACTTAGATAAATAAGTGTATAAAAAAGCAAAAAAAGTTCTTTTAAATGGATTTTTTAAGGTGGGCTAAGCAAGCATTTGCTTAGCCCGGGCTAACAGGATCATTCTTCAATAAGTTTTTATATTTTTTTAAAGATATATTTTATATCTTTAAATATATAGAATATTTTATAAGATATATATTGAATAATTTGCATCAGTACCAAATATCTGGACCTTAGAACTTAAGCTATAAGAATTTATTGGTAATGATGTGCTAGGATGGGAAAAAAGTTGAAATAGAAAAAAAAATACTTTATACAGTGCAAGATTGTTCCAATCCACATCCTGGAAAAGAAGGGGGGGGGGAATCTGCAAACAGAGAGTCTTGCCAAGACTACATGTCTGCATTGTCCAACATATTTAATCATTCAATTAATGGTAGTAGCACAGAAAATAACCTCACATACATCTCATCAAATCCTAACATCAAAATTTCCTCTACGGACTTACTTGACTAGATCATAAAATCATAAAATCATAAAATACGAGAATCATTGCCAAAGTATATGCCTTCATACCAAGCAAGCATTAAATCATAAGATATTAAATTAACGCAAAATACCTTAAATAATCAAAGCACAATATCCGCTATTTTGTATACATATTACATCTTAAACCTTAGATAACAGGTTTAGCTTAGCGTATTTATAATAAAAATCAAACACAAAATAATATTATGTCTGATATATATCATAAATAAGACAATTAAAATTAAAAGAAAAAAAGAAAAAAAATTATTGATTGGAAGCCCTGATGGTGGCTTAACCGCTCTAGCAACTCACTGTCTTGCTTTTCGCCTCGTGCTTTTCACTCCTCTCACTTATGGACCTAAATCCTAGCTGCAAGGACATTTTAAGATGCTTTGGGATGTGCCCAAGATGTGTTTAAGCTTAGCTTTGTGCATGATTTTGCACAGTTTCATTTCATTTCGCTTCGATTCACACCAAAACTTCCCTGACATGTTCTATGTTACTTTGATCCTTGTTTTAACTTCTTCAAAGCCTTAAAAATCATCAAATCTAATGTTGTTTTGATCATTGAGTTTTGAACTTCTCGAACAAAAACAACTTCTCTCACAATATGCTAAAACAAATAGACCAACTTCAACTGATCATAACTTTTGATTTAAGAAGAGTTGTAAGAGCTACAATATATCAACCAAAAGTATTTTTCGAGCCCGTCAACATGGCAACTTGGGCAAGTCCAGTTGTACTCATTTTTTATGTCAAGATTTGCTATTTCTATATGATTTAGGCTCCAAAATTACACATAGTTCCTTGCTTTGCACAAATTGCATCAATTGTGAGTATTTTGTGCTAGGTAAAGCTAAATCAATTAAAATATGATTCAAAATATCTTAAACACTCAAATTCTTCTCGATTAATAATCAAAATATATAATATAAAAGCTACTGAACAAATATAACCTCACACTTGAACCTGTGCTCGTCTTTAAGCAAATACAGAATAATCAACTCACAAAATTTTAAGAATTGACCTTCAAAAAATTTTGAGCAAAAGTGAGTATAAATCAAAAATCTAGTGGGAACATTAAATCGAAACTTTAAAACATAACACTTGTAAAAATCCCAAATCAAAAATCTCTTTTCACTCAACTAACACGGTCCACACTATTACCTTTTCTGCTTTCAATCATTAAAGGTTCAAAAACTCCCACGATACAAACTCCTTTTTCTCAGGTATCCTTCTCCTTTTTATCTAGTTGTTCAATATATTTTGTGATTTAATGCTTGCTTAGTGTGAAGGCCTATGCTTTGTAATGATTTTCATATATTAGGTGATAGAACCAAAATGTGAAAATTTAATATACGAGAATTAAGATACTAAACCTGAAAATCTAAGACTATGAGAATAAGCATAATGACCTTGAGGAATCCAATAAACAGCTACAGAACTTAATGGATCCTAATTGACTTAATCCCATGAGAATAGGTGATTAAGAATACATTAGGGTTAAACCTTGCATGTTTCAAGAGAGTGTGCAAGGATAATTTAGAGTTTGTTCTCCTTTAACATGTACCTACGCAGAATTGTCGATTTGATCTTTTTTAATTTTTCATATATGGGGTCAAATGTGATTCACACACTTTTGGCAAATACTTTTTTTGCCACAATCTCATACAATGACTCATAAATTGTAAAAAGTCATTTACTCTTTTAGGAGTATGTGTCACGCCTAGACTACATTCTATAAACTTTAATTTTTATTTTGAAAATAAAAAAGATGAATACATGAATCATGCTTTTATTTTATAAATGAAAAATAGAAAATAGAAAAATTGCCAAAATTTACTAAACATTCAAACATTTATAAAAATATAGATTAGCGGAGCTTATGAACCAAGGCATAGGCTAGTGGTATTCAGTTCCTAGGGGAGCACTATCTCCTTGTATTGTAATAAAAAATTTGACAAGACATGTTCACTTGAATTAGCAAAAAAAAATTGGGGCGATAATGAAATACTGATGAGATGAGTATGAGATGGAATCTCACATTTCTTTAAAAAAAATTTCTCATCCACAACAAATAATAACCAAAATTTCTTTTTCTACACAACTTTGTTCAATTTTTGTATGACTTGATCCATTTCTAATATACAATAATACTATTCGATCCAACAAAGAGATGTCCTCGTCTCACTTTATCCCATCGAAGTCATGAACAAGTGCCTAAGAGTTAAGATTAATAAGATTAAATAGACTTTGAAGGCAAGTAAATCATGGCAATGCTTACTGATGGCTAGCTAGGCAAATTCATAATAACCTGAACACATTTAAGCCATACCAGATATGTTAACCTCTTCAACTAAGTTAAAGAATGGATCAGTAAATTAAGGATGTGTTAAGAAAGTAGTAAAACTTTTAATAAAAAGTTTTTGGTGTAAAAATTTTTGAATTGAAAGAAAATAATGTGATATAATAATAGTAATAATGAGGAATAAAAAGAATAAAGTTAGAATAGATAATTTAGTTGTATGAATAATTGTATAAAAATGATTGAAAAGTAAAATAATTTACATAGAAAAACATATGCAAATAAAAAAAATTGATAGTTATTGAGAGTAAAAAATTTTAGGTTGAAAAGTTTGATGGTGAAGCAAACACACCCTAAATGGAATAACCACCATTCTAAACAAATCATAGAATCATTTTCTATTGGACTTTATCGAAGTCATAACAAATAATAATTAAAGAAAAAGACAACACTAGCTAGTACATAAAGGCAAAAAAACTACCCCAAATAAAAGAGGACATCTACTGTAATTATTTTATTCAAGATGGTGAAACTTTGCATTCCCATAGTTTTTTAAGGTTAACTTTGGAACTTGTAATGGCCAGCACTTGAGGGGGAAGAAAGTCGTTTTAAATAATTAAATAAATAAATGGTGGGATTTATGACATTTAATTCTAGCCGTTTAGCAAATGTGTTAGTGTAAGAAGGGGGCGTAGGAGATGGATTATGTTATTTAAAAAAAAAGGAAGAAACGAAATAGAGAGATCGCCCGAAGAAGAAGAAGAAGAGGAAATTGAAGGTATGTTGCGTATAATCATTTTTTAGTTAATTTCATTCATTTCACAATATACGCAACTTATTTCTTAGATCTAAGTCGTTCATGATATTTTTAGCATAGCTAATTAGTAACAGAAGTATTATCAGAGTTTTTGGTATTGCAATTTTTATTTATTTCAATAAAGAGTAGCAAATAAAGGGTATAAAATATTATATAATGAAATAAACATATTTCTACACATGATCAGAAAATTTTGACCGTACAATAAGAAGAAAATTATTTGTTTAGTTTGCCTGTAAAATTTCAGTTTGATCAAATTTATAGATTTTTAGATATAACAATTTTTACACATAATGTGGAGTGGTGAATATGTATTTTAAGGCAAAACACAAATAAATAAATACAGTAAAATACAGATATAGAAGTAATTATCTGACCCATTACAAACATTAGTTGAGAGATTTTACAGTGTGTATGATGGATTAATTTTGTTAAAAACTAGTTTAGATAGTTATTTGAAGTGATATTTAATTTTAACCTTTTATTAAACACATTATGTTAAATCTGATGACTGAGACATTATGATGATAAATGGACCGTCCAGATTATAAAATATAATATTAGAATCTTACTCCAAAAATTTCAGATCAAATAAACACTAATATTAAAAGATATAAGCTATTGTATTCATATAATACAAACCATTGAAATAAATAAATAAATAAACTTCTGGACTGGTGGGCTAAGCCCATCTGGACCAGTCAAGTGAACCAAGAAGCCTAAACTCAAACCTAAGCCCACAGAAACAAAACCTAAGCTCACAGAAACAAAGTCTAGCCTGCATAAACAAGCTAGTCCACTTTCAAGCAAACATCAAGCCCAGCCCAACTTCCAGCTCACCAGCAATACCCACTGGTAGCCAATTGCCGGCGCCAGTGGTCAGCGAGAAAAAAAAAAAAGAAAATTTTCAAAATAAATACAGAAAAATTTTAAAAATATATAGAAAATTATGAAAAATACACAAAAAATTAAAGTCAATATTTAGAAGCTTAAATGAGTTTAAACTTATAATTTTTATAAGAAATGAAATTATTAAATGTGTGATGCTATAAAAATAAATAGAAAAAAATTACAAAAAATTGCAAAAATATAAAAAATTTAAAGTAAGTATTTAAAGAAGTATGAGTCCAAATTTATTTTTATATATAAGAAATAAAGTTGTTTAAAAGTGGAATAATATAATAATAAATAGGAGAAAATAGAATTTTGATCAATTAAAATTATAAGAAATTTTGGGAAAGTCGTAAATGAAATTTTAAATAATATTTATGAAAACCAAAGTGAAATAATGAACATATTGTGATGAAAATTAGGAAAAGAGACTCGAGGCTATTACAAAAAATTTAAAAAGATGAGTTTTAAAGTCTACTTAAAGGTAAGTAAACTTTTGCCAAAGCATGATTTTGAAAATATTATATGAATATTGTGATTTACTATGAAATGTGATTATTTATTTTAATTGAAATTTTTTTTTAAGTTGGTTTATTCAAATATGAATATTATTATTTTGAAATCATGTTAAGTGGCGAATTTAAGTGGTGCATTAATCACAATGCATGAGCATGATGCATAATTGCATATTGGGTTTGTAGCCAAGAAGTAAAGTAGTATTGTAGTACCTGGGTAGCGACCTCAGGACTACCATAGAAGATGAATTAGCTCATGAATGTGTAGCACGACTAGGGGTGTAAATCGGGTCTGGTTGACTCGGGTTAGGACAAATACAACCCTAACCCACCTTGTAAAATCTCAACCCAACCCTACTTTCAACCCTACTTTTCACACCTTAACCCAACCCTATTTCAACCCACCTCAAATCGGTTCGGTTCGGGTTAGAAATCGGGCTAATAGATTACACATATTATCAATGTTAGTTAAGCTTTTGTTCACCCAAATTTCTAAAATAACAAAAAAGCAACGATAATTATAAAAACAATAAGTACTAAAAAGTTCTATGTAACTCAAAAGTGGAGGATAAGTTTTGTAATTGATTTATTTTTTTGCTTTCGTATTCTTTGAGCAATTAATGTCCCCTGCAAGTCAAAAAGTGAAAGTCAAGTAAAAGTATTGCAGTAAATTATGCAAAATGAAAAAATGAATATCATAGTCTTACTTACATTCTTAGTTGGCTTCCGATCAAAGCTACAAACATCTCAAATTCCCAATTGACCTGTTCGTTATTTCAAATCACCAATGCAAGCGAACATCAAAACAACCTATTTACAATGCAATATAGGGTATGTTTGGCAATTGAAAAAAAAAGTCAATTAAAACTTTTCAATCTAAAACTTTTCACTCTCTACAATTATCATATTTTTAACTATCATATTTTTAAATTATTTTTTCACATTTTCCTATACAACTACCCTACTTTTCATTCATTTATATATAACTATCCACACAACTAACCTATCTATTTTAACTTTATTTTCTTTATTACTCATCATTACCCCTATCATATCACATCAGTTGATAACTTTTACTCTCCAAAACTTTTCATCAAAAATTTTATTCATTACCAAACACACTCATAACCAATAATCCAAACATAATTTCACAACTAATTAACCAAATATATTTCCAAACCAAATAAATTCAAACAACATTTCACAACTAAATTATCAAACATATTTCCAAACTCCACACAATTTTATTTAAATATCCAAATAACATGAATGAAATACACTCTCATAAACATATCCAAATACATATCTTATGAAATCGGGTCGATTCGGGTCGGTCAAATCGGGTTGGGTCGGGTCGACCTACCCCCTAACCCGGCTTAACCCGATTTTCAAAAACTGAATTTCCAAAACATCAACCCAACCATGGTATAAATCGGTCCGGGTTGATGCGGGCTCGGATTGAACCCGACCCTATTTACACCCCTAAGCACGACTGCTCGTGAGTACAAGTAGATGATGATACCTATAGTGTGAATGCATGATTTAAAATTGACATATGTGTGTACATGTATCTAGACGTTTTAATTTTTCATTAACTAGAGTTTATTGTGCATAAAAAAAGAATATATATATATATTGTGTTTGTTGTTGAAAAACCAAAATGATTGCAAAAATGAATTTAGAAAAAATATATTTTTTTACTTATTGAGCTTTTAGCTCACATAGTTTTGTTTTCAGTGGAAAAACATGGATACAATACTAAACTAGAGCGTATATGAACATGGAAAAAAGATGAATCTAGTAGAGTAAAAGACAAAGAAGTTTAGATTTTATTGAAATTATCTTATGATGTTTACTTATTTTAATTATTGACAATGAATATGTATAATAACTCGATGATGAGCAAACTTGAGATATGATAGATAAAAATTTTATAGTTTTGCATCTTGGTATTTATTTTCATCTTGGGAGATTTTATGTTCAGCTTTGACATAGTAGACTTTATTCTTCCATTTTGGGAGATTTTATGTTCAACTTTGACATAGTAGACTTTATTCGTGACACCTTAAGGGTGGGGTGTTACAAAACCATTCATGTTATCCCACTTGCAAGCTAGTCTAAATTTGTGCTTTGTCACAAATCATAAATAACAGAAAAGTTTTCAAATATACTCAAAAATTTTCAACATAATTTCTTAAATGCCCAAGTATTTTTAATAATTTCTTTCATATCTATAAATTTTTCTCAAAATCCCTCCTATACTCCTGCCATTAACGTTCATTATTACCACAAATGTAAAATGACTAATATACCATTATTAATTTAGGATGGAAGCATCTTTTTTATCAAAAGCATAGACGTTCATTACTAGCATTTTTATTCTTCATAAAGTTGTAAAACAAGTGACAATTTTGTTCTTATTTGTAGGGGTTTATTAGTCATTTCACATGTGTTAACCATTGTTTCTAACATTCTATACGGGGAATTTTAAAAATATATGGGTTTGAGAGAAATTAGTGAAAGCACATTAATATATAAGAAATTATAGTCAAAATTGGTAATTATATTTGAAAATTTTCCACAATTATAAATAATTTCTTAAGGTGCTTGTAAGACAAATGATTTGCAGGTAGTTGTAACCATAAAGGATCACAATCCTACTTTTATTTTTTTCCTTTTCCGATCTTTGCTTCAAAATAGCATTATATCCTCTAGGTCGTACTAATATATCCTCATTAGTGGTAAGTTGTAACAAGATGGTTGTAGAACTGCACTCTAGCTTCTAATTGTTATTTGGGAGAGTCAAAACTCATGACCACACTTACTAATATTTTTTTTAGTATGATTTCTTAAAATAGACCTTATAAATAAGTTTAATTGTGAGTTTAAACATTTTACCCTGTTTCGAAATTGTATAACACAAAGTTTAAAAGCTTCAAATTTTTGTGAAATAGCTCCATGTGCTTATGATTTTAATAAAATTAGGAAAAACTACTTTTTAGATGTACTTTAAAACATTTTCAACTTAAAGTGACAAATGAGATATTATTTGCAAGAGTTCCAAAATTATCATTTTTGGAATCATAATATCAAAAAATTAAAAGGAAGTACATAGAGAAGTGCTAATAAGTATTTGCAATTAAATAATAATAAATTTCCATTTTAAATAATGATTCCATAGATATACGCCAAGCCTCAATACATAGAAATATTTGAGCCATTTTGTATTTTTAAAATTTTTTCATTTTTATGGGAGCTCAAGTGTCATCTTTATATATACCAAAAATTTAATAATTTAGATTTTTAAGATTAAAATAAATAAATCTTCACCCTATTACAGGGTGAAAAGTATTATTTTAAAATAATAAAAATACATAAAAATCTAAAATGGTAAATTTTGGTATATTAATTGAATATATGTGGGGAATGATCTTTTACACCTAGCCCGAAAGAGACAAATGTTCAATCGTCTCCAACTTAACCACTGGATTCAATTTAATAGAAATCCTAAAGAAATTCTTGCATATGATTTAACATGAAGATTTGAAAGCCCTAGACCTGTTGGCTAAATATTCACAAATAACCAATCAACTGGTGTCACCCCATAACAAAAATTTGACAGCATCTCTCCAGGACCTATAGGGGATGACATAGACTACAAAACCTATTAAGCCTGATTAATACATTAACCAATCATGATAGGTAGCAATTATACCACAAGAAACTATACTCATCTACGTAAATCATAGGAATCTCACATCATAACCCACCACCTGGTGCATACATATTTCATTTCCTATATAAAAGTAATCTCCATATCATGCCAAAAATCACAATGCATGATTCAAATAACTTACATATCCATATCATCACATATGCATAAATTAGCATCCAAAAATATAGAAGTAGAATGTCTAGCTCAAAAAGAAACACAATTAGGCATATACATCTGTAAATTCAAGGTAATCATGGTTAATAAGTTTTTTTTTAAAAAAAAACTAAAATTCTAAAAGCAACTAGACTATATTCTTGGGTTGGGCCCTGCCTAGCACCATCATGATTTTTATCATCTGGCCTGCAATCTAAAACATAACAACAAAACACGCGAGTGTAATAATTTAGTAAGTAGGTATGGTTATTGAAAAATAATAATAAATATAATAAATCATTAATAAACATGTCATGACCATAAATAAAATTTTCTAACCTAAATATTCACATAAATGCACGCAACCAAAATCCTGCACTGAGTCATATTATCAACCGCATTTATCCTGACCTTGATCCCCCTGTGTGAGAATCCGAGAATCTGATCTCCACATGAGGCGACCTGCCATGTATTAAGCTGCCACCACTTCAATCTTGTACTCATTGCCAAGGATGGTTGCTTACCCAACTACCTGGGACGCGTTCACTCGCTAATAGCCCATGCACCAAGCTCAAAAGAGTTCACCCACCCCCAGTTGAAGTTGGGACTCAAGTTTTCCATACCATTGTATTGACACCCCACCCTTGGGCCCAAAGATGGATAAATTGGAATGAGATCCAAGCCCAAGCAAATTCAAAGTAAAAGAAAAAACCAAGCCTCAAAAGCAGGCCCTTCAATAACCAGATTCAGCCCATAAGAGCAAAGCTTCTACAGGCCACCCAATGGGCTCCACAATATAGCCCACCAGATCCAACTCACTAGACACAATAAATGGGTTCTACAATGCAGCCCACCAGATCCCGCCCACCAAGCCTCAAAAGCAGGCTTCTCCACAATAACCCATCAGGCCTTCACAACGGCCCACCCAAAACAACAGGCTTAGCCAAGCTCTAGCCCACCAAGTTCCAGCCTACTATGGAGGAAGTCTACCAAGCTCAAGCCCATGGACCAAGTCCAACAACTCAAGCGGCTCAAGGCCCATGCTCTCACCTATAAAAGGAGGTGCCTCCCTCCTCAAGACACACACTTGGAGAGGTATCCCAGAGGGGAGGACGGGAGTCTGCGACAAAGTCCCGGCGTCCCGGTTTTTCCGCTCTTCGAGCTCCAAGCCTCTCTCCCACTTTCCCCTTTCCGTTCTCTTCCTTTTCTCAAATATTTTCATTTTCCCCTTTCCACGCCGTGTAAAACCGCCTCGGGTTGGCAGATTTTGCCATATTTGCTTCAATCCGAAGGCCGGGACCCGAGCTCTATACGATTAGTGTCTTATTTCATTGAAAACAGGGACTGATCTTCCTTCAAAGATCAGTAGCGACTCCATTTTCTTTATTTTTGCGCACTTGTTCGAGTTAACGCCCCGGCAAGGCGGGCACACGCGGGTCCACGGATTCCAGCATAATATGCTGCCGTTATGCTGCCGAATTTGTGACTTGATCTGTGTATGGAAAATCCCGTCTTAGCCATTATGCTACCGAATCCACGAGAAAACGCCCACATGCCAAACTATCTAAAGACCATGAATCCTAACTCGTTTTACTCCACGTGAATGCAGGGGAACTGAGCCCGCACTGCTGTCTCAGAGGCATTGAAAACTCATCCGGCACGGCCCAAATTTTTAAGGCGAGGAGAAACCATTTTGAGCCTATCGAAGCGCTCGCGGCGGGTGCTACAGCTTGGCGACTCCGCTGGGGACAGCGTTGCTGGTCTACATCGGGCGCAAGGGAGACAGAAATATGAAGATCGAAGCTTCTTCCTCGCTGAACAGCGAGTTCCAGGAGCTTTCCCATCTTCCGGCAGCGAGTTTCTGGCGTTTCTGCCCAAATTGAGCAGAAACCTGACAAGTTTTCAGGTCCAGAGGCGTTCAGCTCATAAACTGGAAAGAACTCATAAAAGGGGAAAACTGTTAAACATCGCCTTGTAACTGTCCAGGCACTTAAAATGAACCTAAAGGAAGGACCTCCGGCAAATCTAAAATCAATTAACGCTAAGAAAAATTCGGCATAAAAATCACGCTTTTTCAGCAACCGGGTAGTTTTCTGGTCACACTTCCAGAAACGCTTCAAGCGAACTGGTCATCCCTACAGAAACTCTTCAAGCGAACTGGTCACTCTTCTAGAAATGCTTCAAGAGAACTGGTCACGTTTTCAGAAACACTTCAAGCGAACTGGTCACTTTTCCAGAAGCGCCTCAGGCAAACAGAACCCACGAATCCCGAACATTTTCACGTGTGGAACTTAAAACAAATAAAGATTGCAAAGAACATAAAAGGACCCAGATTTGCAAGAATCCATCCAAAGGTTTATCTTTTTAGCATTTGTTTGCAAGTGCTAACCATTTTCATTGATTACTCAGGTTTTTCACCATAGCTCGAAGGCAAAACAAGTCAACCGTGGATCGAAGCCCTGTGGTTACCAGATTAAGAGCAGCTAGGATGGAGTCCGAGCAGTCTTCACACCATGAAGATCGGGATCACCAGTTCAAGCAATCCATTGAAGCCTACATGGCGGCAATGGACAAAAGGATGCAGAAGTTAGAGGAGGTCCTGTCAAACATGGGACTACCTCTAATAGGCAGTCAGAATACGGCTACACCACCATTCTGTTCTCAAAACCCAAATATGGAGCAAGACGAAAGACCTCAACAATCTTCCCACAAATCAAGGAACGATCACTACAAAGAAGAGGAACTGGTCTTAGAACAAGGCCGCAATGAAATCCAAGACCTCAATAACTAACTCCAGAGCCAACTGAAAGAAATGGAGGAGCGAATCTGACAACATCAAGGGGAGGGCCTACCCTCGCCCAAAATCGAAGACCTATGCACGTTCACCGACACCAAGTTACCCGAGAAGTTCGAGATACCGACTCTACCCGCATATGAAGGAGACTCATGCCCAAGGGCTCATCTCAAGGCCTTTTGCGGCATCCTATACCCCTTGGTGAAAAGTGAAAAAGTTTTAATAAGGCTATTCCAACATAACTTAAAGAAAGACGCTTTGGAGTGGTACACATCACTTGATTGCCGGTTGATTAAAATATGGGAACAACTCTCCTCGGCCTTCATGGACTGCTTCTCATCCAAGCTAAACATGGCTCCCAAAAGGGCCGATCTAGAAGCACTAAAACAAAAAGGGGATGAAACATTCTCCGAGTATGTGGCTAGATGGCGGGGATTGGCGGCAAAAATGAAGAGTCTGTTGCCGTTAGACGAGCAAATCTCTATCATCATCAACTCAGCACACCTGAGCATCTCGGGATACCTCATCTCTCACCTTATGTTAACTTCACTCAACTCCTCCAAGCCGGAGACCAAGTGGAGGCGGGAATCAGGCATGACACCATCTCTCCATGGCCTTACCAAGGGAACACAACTCGAAGAAAATAAGAACCCAAAAATGGTAATTCTTCGAAGAAAACAAGAACCCCTAAGCCTTTTCAAAGAAAAGCACCCAGAGATTTCACACCTCTCTCCCAATCTTACACCGACATCCTCAACTTGCTCATCTAAAAAAATATACTTGCACCTCTAGCTCTAAAACCTCCACCCAATCCTCTTCCAAAAAACTACCGGGAAAGTGAATTCTGTGTCTATCACCAAGGGAGAGGCCACTCAACTGAGAGATGTTATACCCTCAAGCATGCCGTTCAAAACTTAATAGATGAGGGAAAAATCAAAATTTCACCAAACTCTCATGAGGATGTGATCCAGAATCCCCTACCTATGCATGAAGCAAGGAATCCTAATGCAACGACCATAAACTTCATCGAAGTTGCAAGAGGACCCGCAAGGCCGAGTCATGAAGCCTACATGATTACTCTACAACGGGCTAAGCAAGAAATAATCACACTACAAGGAGCAGCTCCCCGAAATGTTCATAAGCCTCAAGAAGGGTATGGCTAAGACCACCTCATGTTGCCGGCCGTGAACAACTTGAGGATTGCTCCTACTTATCAAGAGCCTATGGTGCTAGTGGCCAAGCCAAAGCCAACATACGACTCGCACAGGGTCCCACGGGAATATCCTCAATGCTCGGAGATAGGCAATATTTATCCTAATGGCCGAGTCTACCGACGGGAACCGGTTCGCAACAGAATCACCAACCCGGAGAAAGAACCACCATATGACGTTGCTTCACAGCTCAAATCTTTGCCGGCTCAAATATCCATATGGGAGCTATTATGTACTTCAACAAAGCATAGGGAGGCTTTCACCAAAGTGTTAAACGAGACTCACATAACCACGAAGGTAACTCTCGATGCGGTGTCTCACATAATCGGGCAAATAATGGCCCCTAACGCCATCATGTTCACCGACGAGGAGCTTCCCACGGAAGGGCGCAACCATGGATACTCCCTAAGCATCACGATCAGATATAAAGACTTGAAGATTCCTTTGGTAACTATCGACAATGGCGCAAGTCTTAATGTTTGCCCACTGCGAACAATCAAGAGGTTCGGGATCCCCACAGACCAAATGAGACCCAGCGACTTCTACATAAGAGCCTTTGATAATTCTCAAAAGACGGTATTGGGTGAGCTAGACATAGAAATTCAAGTGGGACCCGACACCATGATCGTTTCTTTTCAAGTCGTGGATATCCCGACATCTTTCAACATGTTATTGGGAAGACCTTGGTTGCACCAAACAGGAGCCATCTCGTCCTCTCTCTATCAAAAGCTGAAGTATATATCGTCGGGAAAGCTAGTGATCATAGAAGCCGACCCCGAGATCGTCATCCCAGTGGAGATTGAAAACTGTCATGAGATTCCTCTTATTGAAGTGTATGAATCTTCGAATCCTCTCCCTTTCAAACTAGACGATATGCATAAAGTTCATCACATCCCCACAAAGCAAAAGCTACCGCTCTATTACGTCATACCTCCGGCCGAGAGGCAAATAACAAGATTCAACATCAAATACAGAGGAAAAACGGTGCTGTTCAATCCTCAACAAAAGAACAACAAATGGGGCCTTGGATATAGGCCCGAGGAAGACAAATTCAAGAAATCCAACAAAGCAACTCGGTTCATAAGCGCGGGGTACATACTACCCGAAGCATTGAAGACCCAAGAAGTCTTAATGATAACTCATAATGGCCCGCATGAAAAAAACATCATTATACAAAGACAAGCCAAAAACTGGTATGCTATACCAACTTGCTTAAGACCCGTTTCTAGCAACCACACCACGCATACGACACTCATTCAAAAGAAAAAGAAACAAACGGAGCCAGAAATGTGGGCCAGCATCTGCTGGTCCCATAAATTGCTAGAAATCTCCAAAGGGAGTGGAGTTGATGAGGAGCTGCGCAGCAACATAGCAAGGCATGAAAGCAAAGACACGACTTTGGACTACGAGATCGTCAACTTGGGAACCCCGGAGCTACCCAAATGTCTTCGCATTGGAAAAAACTTATCCACTGAAGAAAGGAATCAAATGCTCACCTTTCTCAAGCCTCGGCTAGTCAACTTCGCATTCTTTTACGAAGACATGCCCGGAATTGACAAAGATTTAATTACTCATCAACTCCCAATAAAGGATGGTGTCAAACCGGTGAAGCAAAAACTAAGGAGGCTCAAACCGGAATGAATACCCAAGATAAAAGATGAAGTGATCAAGCAATACAATGTTGGGTTCTTGGTCGTATCGCACTATCCACAATGGCTAGCAAATATTGTTCTCGTGCCCAAGAAGGATGGAAAGATCCGAATGTGCATCGACTATAGAGATCTCAACAAGGCTAGCCCAAAAGATGACTTCTCACTGCCTCATATCGATGCTCTAATCGACAACAAGGCGGGCCATACATGGTTCTCCTTCATGGACGGATTCTTCGGGTATAATCAAATCAAAATCGCCGAGGAAGACAGAGAAAAGACCTCTTTCATTACTCCTTGGGGGACATTCTGTTACGAAGTAATGTCATTTGGTTTGAAGAATGCTGGAGCCACATATCAACGTACTATGACGACCATCTTCCACGACATGATGAGTAAAGAAATAGAGGTTTATGTGGACGACATGATAGTCCGATCCTACACACTTGAATATCATCTAAGAGACTTGAAGAAATTATTCAATAGGATGGAGAAATTTCAACTAAGGCTCAACCTGCAAAAATGCGTCTTTGGTGCTCAAAAGGGGCGCTTGTTGGGATTCATCGTCAGTAAAAATGGAATCGAGGTAGACACGGGAAAAGTCAAGGCAATATTAAGAATGCCGCCTCCCACAACCGAAAAGGAGGTAAGGGGATTCTTGGGCAAACTGCAATACATTAGTCGGTTTATAGCTCGACTAGCATCCACTTGTAAACCAATTTTCAAGTTGCTAAGGAAAGACTATCCGAAAGAATGGAATGAAGATTGCCAAACCGCTTTCGACAAAATCAAAGCTTATTTGGTTAACCCTCCAATCTTGGTGCCGCCTAGAGCGGAAGATCCCTTGTTGTTGTACCTCTCGGTTACTTCAACGGCATTGGGAGCGGTACTAGGACAACCAAATGAATCAGGACGTAAGGAACAAACTATATATTATCTGAGCAGAAAATATACCCCGACGGAAGTCAAATATCCAGAAATTAAAAAGGCATGTTTGTCCCTTGTATGGGTTGTACAGAAATTAAGACAATATATCATGTCCCGAACCATATTGCTCATCTCCAAGATGGATCCTTTGAAGTATCTTTGCCAAAAGACCGTGTTGACGGGAAAGCTAGCTCGGTGGCAATTACTCCTCACAGAGTTTGATATAATATATGTCACAAGAAAAGTTGTTAAGGGACAAGTTGTAGCGGACTATCTAGCCGCACAGGCGCTCTCGGACTATCAACCGCTACAAGAAGACTTCCCGGATGAAGAAATATTACTTGTAGAGCGAAATGAAGAAAATGATGCTTGGACCTTATACTTCGATGGCGCATGGAATGCTTCGGGCAATGGGATAGGAGTAGTACTTTGCTCTCCTGACCAAGCCCCGATCATGATATCAAGGAGATTGATTTTCCCGTGCACAAACAATATCGCTGAATATGAAGCATGCATAGCCGGAGTATGAGAAGCCTATAAGCTGGGGTTAAGGAAACTTCAAATCTATGGAGATTCGTAGTTGGTAATCAATCAAGCCAATGGAGAATGGGAGACCTGAGATGAAAAGCTAAAGTCTTACCATACGGCATTGTCTCACTTGGTTTACTCATTCGAAGAAGTCACTTTTACCTACGCCCTAAGGGCTCAAAACCAATGAGCAGATGCACTAGTAACCTTGGCATCTATGGTTGAAATACCATATGGGAAGGGAACTCAAGAAATCATAGTTCAGACATCTTAACAACCTGCATATTGCTTACAAGTAACGGTCGAAGACGAAGAAACTCAAGTGGAAGAAAAGTCATGGTATCATGACATAAAGCAGTTCTTGAAGAGCCAAGCATTTGATGAGCCTCAAAAGCAGGCTTCTCCACAACAATCCATCATGCCTTCACAACGGCCCACCCAAAACAACGGGCTTAGCCAAGCTCTAGCCCATTATGGAGGAAGTCCACCAAGCTCAAGCCCATGGACCAAGTCTAACAACTCAAGCGGCCCAAGGCCCATGTTCTCACCTATAAAAGGAGGTGCCTCCCTCCTCAAGACACACACTTGGAGAGGTATCCCAGAGGGGAGGACAGGAGTCTGCAGCAAAGTCCCGACGTCCCGGTTTTCCCGCTCTTCGAGCTCCAAGCCTCTCTCCCACTTTTCCCTTTCTGTTCTCTTTCTTTTCTCAAATATTTTCATTTTTCCTTTTCCACACCGTGTAAACCGCCTCGGGTTGGCAGATTTTGCCATATTTGCTTCAATCCGAAGGCCGGGACCCGAGCTCTCTATGATTAGTGCCTTATTTCATTGAAAACAAGGACTAATCTCCCTTCAAAGATCAGCGGTGACTCCATTTTCTTTATTTTTGGCACTTGTTAGTGTTAACGCCCAAGCAAGGCAGGCGCACGTGGATCCATGGATTTCAGCATAATACGTTGCCGTTATGCTGCCGAATTTGTGACTTGATCTGTGTATGAAAAATCCCGTCTTAGCGTTATGCTGCCGAATCCACAAGAAAATGCCCACATGCCAAACTATCTAAAGACCAGGAATCCTAACTCGTTTTACTCCACGTGAATGCAAGGGAACTGAGCCCGCACTGCTATCTCGGAGGCATTGAAAACCCATCCGGCATGGCCCAGATTTTTAAGGCGAGGAGAAACCATTCTGAGCCCATCGTAGCTCTCGCGGCGGGTGTTATACATTGTAACAGCACCCATGACATCACTCGTCTAGATAATGAAATAAAAAACTCTCACATCATACATTGAATGCTCATATTATGCCAAATGTTATGTACATATCATTACCTATCAATGTAAAATATAATATTGCTGATGGGGGCCTAATTTGGATAAGTGGAGCCCACTTTAATTACACAACAATTGATTTTGTAACATAAAAAAATTCAAGCCATGGCTGGATGCATCTCCATCAAGCCAAGCTAACTGTCTCCACCAACGTAGGCCAAAGAAGAGATAAAATTGCAGAAGACAGGCGCAGATTTAATTTGATTGAAAAAAAGTGCATGTGGATGAGCGGCCAAGCAAACGGAGGTTGGCAATATTGGAGGCACGAAGCCTTGCCACGAGCACCATGGATGGCCACAGTTAAAAAAAAGGGAAAAAAAGATATATGCATAAAAGAACAGCTGCAAATGGCAAGTGAGAAAAGGAAGAGAAGTAGATGCATAGAGAAGCACACAAACATTTAAAAAAATGGCAAGAAGAGGCCAAGGCTAAAGAAACACCAGCAGATTTGAATCACAAAGACATTTTCCTTCACAAGTGGATCGGGGGTGGTCGATTCAAGAAAAAGAGACATCCATCTAAAAAAAAAGTGGCCAAGGCGTGTAGCATAGTGCTAAGATGCAACCACAAATACAGGGAAGACAATTTTGAGGAGACTCTGTGTTGGAGCCTCGATCAGGCAAGATGGCGGAGCTTTTGGTCGGAGCAAAGCTTGAGCAAGACAAGCTGCTTGGCGCGCTTGATCCTGTCTACCACCGTTTTCTCTCGGCTAAACTGGTAGCTCCAAAGGAAGAGCTGCTGCTTCCCCATGTAGACAGAGTCTGAGAAGGTGAATTTTGGCCTCAACATTTGCTGCCCAGTGAAACCCATTTCAACTTCTTCACTTCAAAAAAAAAAGAAAAGAAAAGGGAGGTGCAAGAATGAAACGGAGCAGCAGACGCGATGTGAAAACCAAAATATAGATGTCATATATCTCATATGATGGTCTTAAAACTCCAGCAAGTTTTAAACATGGCAATTACTAATTCTCTTACCACTCCATGCACCGATGGGAGCATAACTGCTAGACGTCTAAAAGCCATCTGGCTTGGAACCAATTCAAAAAAAGGAGAGGCGGGAAATCAAGGTGGCTAGATAAGTACTTTCAAATCAGCCGAGCAAGTGAAAAGGCTATGCATTAAAGAAAAAAGAAAAAAGAAAGATCGAAGCTGCTGGAGATGAAAAGAGAAAGGCAAGTGGATAAGATGAATCGGTGATAAAAAAATCCCGGATGATCAAACCTCCACCGAAGACAGACACACAAGTCTGTGGCCATCTCCAAAGTAATGAAACCAAAGACCCATCAAATCTGGCTGCCATGAAAGCTTAAGATCTGCCAGAGGGATTTTGGAAATTTTTTATTAAAAAAATGCAAAAAAGTAGATCAAGCAATAGACAGAAAGAAGCATGCAGGTACGCCAATTGCAAATTGCATGCAAAACGAGTCTCTCAAGTTGCCAATGCTGGCAACTTAGAATTTTTCTAAAATCATTAAACAACTGAAAATGAATGAATGGAAATGAAGAAAGTAATGGCGGCAAGTGGCCCATGAAGCTGGATAGAATCCAGACTAGCAGCAGACGCATTTTGGAGACCGAGACGCTGTGAGCTAAAAAAATTCCCGGAAAGAGGAGAAGGTGCCTCAAGCAGAAAACCCATCAAAGGAAGAAGACGTGTAAACTAAAGGTGAAGTGCACACATGGCTTAGTGTTAGCTGCTCCGAATGCATTACTAACGGATCCCGATTTCTTGCTCCCGGCAATCGTTGACCGTCGGATCGAACGCGACACGCAAGGGCCGTCGGATGAAGGTGCTGGCGTTGAGGTGCGTCTGACTTGCTGGCGCAAGCGTCGATGAGGGAGAAATTGCAGGCAGGCCCCTCTGACGGGCTTAGCGTACGGGCGAGAGGTTGCCTCAACGTCATCGCCAGCATCGAGTATAGAGGAGAAAATTTGGAAAACGAAGAGTTCGCGTGCTCCACAGCTGTCGACCCCCCCCTCTCTTCTCGCCGTTCACGATCTCCCCTTGCTCATCGTGCTGTTCGCCGTTGGACCGCACGCCGCTCCTCCCCTCGCTGCTCCTTCGCCTATCCTCCAGGTACGCCAGCCCCTCCCTTCTCTCTTCCTCTCTTCTCCCCCTGCTCGCTCCTCCTCACTCCTAGTCGCCCGCAGCTCCGCGTCCCGGCGCCGCCCGCCCTTCTCTCTTCATCTCTTCTCCCTCCTCTCTCCCTGCTCGCCCGTCTCATTCTTCCCGCCGTGTCAGGCCCTCTCTCTTCCTCTCTTCTACCCCCTCTCTCCCTGCTCGCCCATCTCCTTCTTCCCGCCCGTCAGACCCTCTCTCTTCCTCTCTTCTCCCCCCTCTCTCCTTGCTCGCCCGTCTCCTTCTTCCCGCCGCGTCAGACCCTCTCTCTCCCTCTCTTCTCTCCCCTCTCTCCCTGCTCGCCAGTCCCCTTCTTCCCGCCGCGTCAGACCCGACCCGCCCTCTCTTCTCTCCCGGCTCCTCAGTCTCGGCTTCGGCCCCGCCCGCCCTGCTCTCTTCCTCTCTTCTCTCCCCTCTCTCCCTGCTCATCAATCCCGCCCTCAGCTCCCGCCCTCTATTCTCTCCCCTCTCTCCCGGGACCTCAGTCTCCGCTTCGGACTGTTGAAGTGCCTGCATGCAGATTGGTCTCAAGGATTATAGTGAAAACTTTAAGCGAACGACTATTTTTTTTAGTTTTGTTTTGGGTAACAATTTCAATAACATAATGAGGCCACATTGCATAATTTGATAATGTTTTAACTGATTATGGAAATTCTACAGAACTGTGACAGACTCCTATTTTCCTTGTCCAAATTCCATTAGATGTATAAAATTGAAATCCAATAGATTTGAGATATGTAAAAATTCTATAATGTCAGAATATCGAGCAATATATCTTTTTTTCATGCGCTCATGACAATTGAAACTTTTATCTGAAAATTTCTTAACTTGGCAGTGATGATTGTCTTACTATGTAGGGAAATATTTTACTGAACATGCAGTCAAGTTTGAGACTACAACTTCTTGCCCCGTTTTAGATTGACATTGATATAGAATTGAATAGTGCATCTTGAAAAGAAATATATATTTGCATATTGCCTTATTCGGACTGGTCCTAGTACAACTGAGTAGCCCTTATTGTGGTTTTTTTGGTGGTTTATATAATGCAAGCTTGTTAGGATCCACTAAATGAATCTGGTTGCGAGGATTGCACCAAACCGTGGATATGACTGTAAAAACGATTCCTGCTCTCATGTCAAATTAAAGTGCAGAGAGCCCAGGCTCCTATTGTTGTTTTTCAGACGAAAAAATTTCTCCTAGGCTGATTGTGTCTCTACATTTTTAAATCTTTGCTTGTAAATGATGCTAAGAGATTATCACAGGTAACTGTGTATGTCTCTTACTTACAAATTGATCTTTGGACATGCTTATGCTTTCTTAGTTTCCTAGGTAATGCACGTATTCCTGTTACTTACATCAAATCTTTGGAGCTTTCGAGTATGGAATAATTATCGCTTAATTATGATAATTTATAATTCCTTTTGTTTGTGTTACATATTGTATAAACAAACCATTTTATTATTTCACATGTCATGGAGATACTTTCACTTTATAGAGCTTATATCTGAACATCATTAAATATAATTTTACCTCGTTTTGGATATAAAGAATAAATTTTAGCTTGGACCTTTGGAAAAAACTGAAAACATTTATTTGGTTTTTGATAGGACAAAGATTTGGTCTGAGGGAAGGAGGGAGGACAGTTGGTGCTGGGGTTGTTTCAAAAATGATCAGCTAAGCTCTTCCAGCCTTCTCTGTCGATTTTTTTAGTTTGTAGAAGAATGATTAAAATGGAGAACCAAGTGTGCTCTAGTTTTCATAGAAACATGCCAGATGCATTTAATGTTTGCTTAAAATATTCGTGGGGCATGCCGTGTGTCTTTTTGGTGGGGTTGGGTGGGGGAGCCCCGGATCCCTTACACACGCATGCAGTTTTGCATTGCTATTAAGATGATTTAGTTCTCTTGATTCAGTTGTATATGTTTGGAAATTATTGCTCGATCTTGATAGTTTTATTATCATGCAGGAATATGATGGACATCATGGAAGAAACGCTGGTTCATTCTCACACGAACATCCGTGGTCTTCTTTAGAAGTGATCCTGTAAGATGCATTACCTTTTATTATCTTTCATAAAAGGCTTATTTTCTTACCCAAGTCACAAATTCAATTAAATTAATAATGTTAATATGGTATGGCTTTTTCATAATCTCATGTGCCGGGTAGTGTATAGTTACTGTTACTGTCTTTTAGGGACTCCTTATCTATTATAGTTTGAAGTTGCATAATTGCATGACAGGATTCATGTGATTGTTTGCCATTTGTTGGGACAAGGTTGAATGATGGTGATAATAATATTTTCTTGTATTAAAAAAGTAAAAGCCTGTAATGTATTGAAGCTAAAAGATGAGCTGACCTTGATTTACTGATAGATTTTGCCCATTATCTCTGTTATTGCCAATTGCTAGAACTCTGTGGCAATAGATACTCAGTGGTGTCTGACAGTTCCGAATGGTCTCCCAAATAAAGGAAGTGAAGATTTTACACTAGGAGGCATCGATCCAAATAACTCTGGGAGGTGGGCAGTGTTACCTGTTTTTCATCGTGGATTTTGATAACTTTGGCTTTGGCATCTCCTTTTCGAATCACCTCAATGAATTCTTCATGACCACACAAGGTTGCATCCCCATGTCCAGATGGCGCAAGCTAGATGTTTTACAAACTTTGATTTTAGAATATCTTTATTGGGTTTTTCCTTAACTAAGTTTATGTGAGAAAGGCTCAGATTGTACTTGGCCATGCGATGCATGTCGCTGGCTCCATGAACTAGAATTTTGAACTGTGAGATGGGCGTTTGGGGTACAAAGCATTATTCGTGTTCTTAGCTTTCGGATCTTTGTACTTCAATTTTCATATACATCTTAGTATTTTCCATACTTATTACTAATATAGGTATTGGATGTTGTTATCATGCATAACATATGAAACAATTATCATATTGACATTAATGACGTGCAACAAAGTTGCAGCTAATTGATCAGTCTGGAATTTAGTGTCCTTATCTATACCTAGATAAGCTTTATGACAGCTGTTCTACCTATTAGTGTACTGAGGAACATCTTTTAGCTATGTATGTGCCTGCATGTCTGAAAGAGATGAGGATTCCACAACTGTTTTCACATACTATAACCACAATTGTCTATTACTTGATATGATTTGGATGTTATATATTGTTCTATGAATTTTATCGTGAACATAACATATTCATATATGTTCATTTAATTTAAACATTTGTTTCATTCATGTGATGTATAGTGTTCATATTATAACATGGATGCCAATGAGGGCGAAGCATGATAGGGCAACTTATCTGTCCAAATGAAATGCGTGTACCGATACACCACAGAACTATAGAGGGGGGACAGGCATCTGATGTGGGTATAGTCATTACAGACGATGGGGCGACGATTGGTAGCGGAGGTTCTAACTCGAGTCCGTTAAATGTGATTGCGCCAGATGACGTGCCAAATAACTTCATACCCGTGACTCCACTTGAATTGAAACCCATAATTGGAATGGAGTTTGAGTCGCTTGAAGATGTGTTCAAATTTTGTAATGAGTATGCCTGGTTCAGTGGTTTCAGTGTTAGGAAGGACAAGACGAGGGTGCTTAAGTCCGGAGTTATCTCCATGAGTATCCTTCGGTGTTGTAAGGCTGGAATTGGTGAAGAAAAACATAAGGACGTACATAACCGAAAAGCGTCTTCACGCCGTGTTTCACGTTGCGATTGTCAAGCGAAAGTTGTTGTAAATCTAAAATCCAAATCTAATACGTACCATGTTACTCAATTTGTGGAGGTTCATAACCATGTCATGGAGACCCCTAGAAAGAGGCATTGGTTGCGATCACACAGAAAATAACAGAGGAGTAGTTGAGCATGATCTCAAGCTTGAATCATCAGGTATTGGAGTGTCAAGATCTCTTGATTTCATGTCTACTGAATCAGGAGGCCATGATCAACTTGGATTCACGGAGGTAGATGCGAGAAATGCGTTGAAGCGGAAAAGGCAAGAAATGCATGGGAATGATGCAAAAGAGCTCTTAAGGTACTTTCAAACAAAGAGTATAGATGATCCTGATTTCACATGGCGTGTACAAGTCGATGAAGAGATGAGACTGACATCATGTTTTTGGGTTGATGGCCAATCGAAGGTAGATTACATGGCTTTTAGTGATGTGGTCTTCTTTGACACGACATATAAAACAAACGAATATGACATGCCATTTGGGCCATTCACCGGCGTCAACCACCATATGCAAACTTGCCTGTTAGGCGCATGATTGCTATTTAGAGAGACCATTGAAGATTTCTAGTGGCTATTTAGGACATGGCTTGATGCAATGAGTGGTGTATATCCAAAGGCAATTGTTACCGATCAAGATGCGGCCATTGGAGCAGCAGTTGCACAAGTGTTTCCAGACACTCATCATATTTTATGCTTGTGGCATATATGTAAGAAGTTGCCTGAAAAACTATCTCATGTTTACCAAAAGTACCCAACATTTAAAGCTACTTCGGACCATTGTCTATACGGTGTTCAAAGCATTGAGGAATTTGAAAATAGTTAGTCAGCAATGATGGAGAATTTTGAACTACAAGGCAATTCTTAGCTCCAAAACATGTATGAAATCCGACAGAAGTGGATTCCCGCTTTCACCAGGAAGATATTCACAGCCGGGATGAGAACAATGCAATGTTGGATGGTTTTGTTAACCATAAATCCAATTTAATTGACTTCACGAATGGGTACGATAAATTGCTTCAGCGGAGACGACAAGATGAAGGGAATGCTGAATTCCAGTCACAAATTCACGGCCAGTATTATCCACAAGATTTGAGATTGAGGCTGAAATGGCGACAATATATACTTTCAAAGCATTCGAAATATTTCAGAGAGAAGTTGAAGATAGCATTTACCTGATAGCACAGAAAATAGGGGGTGACCACCACAAAGAAGCATGACATATTTTCAAATCGAATGAATCGGATGTGATGAAGCAGAAGACGGTGACATGGGATACGCTGGAGATGAAGGCATCATGCCCCTGCTTGAAGTTTGAGTTTAGTGGAATTATTTGCAAGCATATATTTATATTATTGAATTACAAAGGGATAGTATCCATGCCACCAAATCTTGTGTAACTCGTTGGACTCGACAGGCAAAAACGTTATACATTCAACCAGGTTCGACCAACACAAGGGAGAAAGCACAATCAGTTGTACTTCGTAACCATGTTTTGTCACGATCATGGGGATATATTCGACGAGAATCTTTGAAAAATGAGAGTGTATACGAAGTAGTGAGAAGTGCTTTGCAGAATATAAAACAGGCACCCTCCAAATATGCAGCATGTGACGAGAAGAAGTAACAAACGGCTTAAAGCGCCCTTGAGCTACTACGCCCAACTCCGAAGATGTGTAGCTGTTGCAATAAATTGGTGGTTGGTCATGATAGACGAACGTGTCCTACTATCAAAGAATGGGCTTTGACTTAAAGCAATGCAGACATGAGTGAAGTAGGGTCAGCTAGGGGGAGAGGCCGTGATCGTCGAGGTACTTTGAAATAAAAAAAATAGCTGGTCTAAAATCCTGAAAATGTTTTCTCAAGTACCACAAAAAAGTTTTTTTCTAGCCATCATTGCATTTTCATTCACTATTCTAGAATCTTGAATCTAGACACAAGTTATATGGAATTTGACATGTTTTGCCCATTGTATATCTTTGTACGAGCTATTTATAATTTGTCATGTTCTAATCATTTTATATCCCCTCTTTCAGGTGGTTCAACATTAAAGAAGTAGAATGACATCTTCTAGTTGTACTTCCAGGACAAGCAGTGCCAAAAGATGTGTTTGCTTTTGCAAGCAGCCAACTGTGTTGTTGACATCTCGGACTGAAGCAAATCCTGGAAGGCAATTCTTCCGCTATTGACATTACAATGTATGCATCACGCTAACTTTGAAGTAATAGGCGGTTGGCAACTCTATCTACCTCGACATGCCAAGATCTCCTAGCACAAGTTGTGAGTGTGCATTTGAGAGGCAAATTATCAACAAATTTATTTGCAAAAGCCGGTGGTATATGTTGCCAAAAGAAAAGGATTAGTCTGACAAAAAATTAACATATGAAATAAATCCAAAAGGTAAGGACCAATGTAGGTCATCCTTGCTAACGTGGAAAGGAGCACATTGTCACTGCATATAGTAAGACCATAGCCACTAACACATAAGAACAACATCGATATTTGTTGATGCGTAGTGCTCGGTCAATGAACACAGGTGGACAAGGGTTTTGTGGGGGACGGTAAGGAGAACAAGAAAATCCAATGTATATCATAGATTTGAACATGCAGTTCCACAGGGAAAGAGATGGGCATGTTTGTATTCAAGCAAGGGGAAATACAAGAAAGCAAGGCATTGCAGGATGATAGCAAGGAGAGGTACCAGCTTTTCTTTGAAATCTCCGAGCAGAACTTTGAAGAAGGAATATCCCTCGCCATCCTTCACTCTAGCTCAAGCAAATGGGCGTGTAACCTTTTATGAAAGATAATAAAAGGTAATGCATCTTACAGGATCACTTCTAAAGAAGACCACGGATGTTCGTGTGAGAATGAACCAGCGTTTCTTCCATGATGTCCATCATATTCCTGCATGATAATAAAACTATCAAGATCGAGCAATAATTTCCAAACATATACAACTGAATCATTTTAATAGCAATGCAAAACTGCATGTGTGTGTAAGAGATCCGGGGCTCCCCCACCCAACCCCACCAAAAAGACACATGGCATGCCCCATGAATATTTTAAGCAAACATTAAATGCATCTGGCATGTTTCTATAAAAACTAGAGCACACTTGGTTCTCCATTTTAATCATTCTTCTACAAACTAAAAAAATCGACAGAGAAGGCTGGAAGAGCTTAGCTGATCATTTTTGAAACAACCCCAGCACCAACTGTCCTCCCTCCTTCCCTCAGACCAAATCTTTGTCCTATCAAAAACCAAATAAATGTTTTCAGTTTTTTCCAAAGGTCCAAGCTAAAATTTATTCTTTATATCCAAAACGAGGTAAAATTATATTTAATGATGTTCAGATATAAGCTCTATAAAGTGAAAGTATCTCCATGACATGTGAAATAATAAAATGGTATGTTTATACAATATGTAACACAAACAAAAGGAATTATAAATTATCATAATTAAGCGATAATTATTCCATACTCGAAAGCTCCAAAGATTTGATGTAAGTAACAGGAATACGTGCATTACCTAGCAAACTAAGAAAGCATAAGCATGTCCAAAGATCAATTTGTCAGTAAGAGACATACACAGTTACCTGTGATAATCTCTTAGCATCATTTGCAAGCAAAAATTTAAAAACGTAGAGACACAATCAGCCTAGGAGAAATTTTTTCGTCTGAAAAATAGCAATAGGAGCCTGGGCTCTCTGCACTTTAATTTGACATGAGAGCAGGTATCGTTTTTACAGTCACACCCACAGTTTGGTGCAATCCTCGCAACCAGATTCATTTAGTGGATCCTAACAAGCTTGCATTATATAAACCACCAAAAAAACCACAATAAGGGCTACTCAGTTGTACTAGGACCAGTCCGAATAAGGCAATATGCAAATATATATTTCTTTTCAAGATGCACTATTCAATTCTATATCAATGTCAATCTAAAACGGGGCAAGAAGTTGTAGTCTCAAACTTGACTGCATGTTCAGTAAAATATTTCCCTACATAGTAAGACAATCATCACTGCCAAGTTAAGAAATTTTCAGATAAAAGTTTCAATTGTCATGAGCGCATGAAAAAAAGATATATTGCTCGATATTCTGACATTATAGAATTTTTACATATCTCAAATCTATTGGATTTCAATTTTATACATCTAATGGAATTTGGACAAGGAAAATAGGAGTCTGTCACAGTTCTGTAGAATTTCCATAATCAGTTAAAACATTATCAAATTATGCAATGTGGCCTCATTATGTTATTGAAATTGTTACCCAAAACAAAACTAAAAAAAATAGTCGTTCGCTTAAAGTTTTCACTATAATCCTTGAGACCAATCTGCATGCAGGCACTTCAACAGTCCGAAGCGGAGACTGAGGTCCCGGGAGAGAGGGGAGAGAATAGAGGGCGGAGCAGCGAGAGCTGGGGGCGGGATTGACGAGCAGGGAGAGAGGGGAGAGAAGAGAGGGAGAGAGAGGGTCTGACGTGGCGAAGGAGACGGGCGAGCAGGGAGAGAGGGGGGAGAAGAGAGGAAGAGAGAGGGTCTGACATGGCGGTAAGAAGGAGACGGGCGAGCAGGGAGAGAGAGGGGAGAAGAGAGGAAGAGAGAGGGTCTGACATGGCAGGAAGAAGGAGACGGGCGAGCAGGGAGAGAGGGGGAGAAGAGAGGAAGAGAGAAGGGCGGGCGGCGCCGGGACGCGGAGCTGCGGGTGGCCAGGAGTGAGGAGGAGGGAGCAAGGGGAGAAGAGAGGAAGAGAGAAGGGAGGGGCAGGCGTACCTGGAGGATAAGCGAAGGAGCAGCGAGGGGAGGAGCGGCGTGCGGTCCAACGGCGAGCAAGGAGAGATCCGATCGGCGAGAAGAGAGGGGGGGTCAACCGCCGTGGAGCTCGCGAACTCTTCGTTTTCGAAATTTTCTCCTCCATACTCGATGCTGGCGATGATGTCGAGGCAACCTCTCGCCCGTACGCTGTGCCCGTCAGAGGGGTATGCCCACAATTTCTCCCACATTAACGCTTGCGCCCGCAAGTCAGATGCACCTCGACGCCAGCGCCTTCATCAGACGGCCCTTGCGTGTCGCGTTCGATCCAACGGTCAACGATCGTCGGGAGCAAGAAATCGGGATCCGTTGCTAACTCGTGGTAAAAGCATACTTGAGGAAGTCGGAAAAGGCACCAATTAAGAGGTGACATGTGGAAGGCACCCCCAAGCTCAAAAGCAAAATGGCCCACGGAGACAAGAATATACACGAAACTACACGTTCTAGCCTGGCGAGCAACTGGGTCGGTGTGGTTAATGGTCTACCCAACACATATTTTTCTTTTAAAAGTTTATCTTACTCTAATCACTTACGGTATCAATTTTTATTATATTCTATCCTAACCATTATTCATAAAATTGATTTTAGTTCCAGTTCTAATTCAGTTCCCTTAATACTCAATGATAACATTTGAAAAAAAAATTCATATACTGTTTTAAATAATATAAAACATTATTCATTTATATTATACATATTATAGTTTACAATTATTTCATTTTGTTTTTGTTTAATAAATTAACACAAAGATAGTACCACAACAGTTAAAAAATTTGATGTGGAAGACAACTACACATTTTATAAACAACAATGGAATCCAATTAATTTCAACATATGGAAGTGTTATCATGATTTTAGCATATTTTACAACTAATGACGATGAACATAGAACAGTATTCACGTGATAGAGAACACAATCTCCATATTTTATGGCCAATATCACGTATATCAAACTTGTGAAAGAGAGGAGTACAACTATAGATCATAGAAGGAAGGACGAAATAGAGAACAATTACATTGATAAAGGGGAAAAACAGGCATCATAAAATAAAGAGCAGCATTTGAAGAGGGAGACATTATCGTTCCTTATGATTGATTTGCCAAACAAGCTGGTTAAGAGAATTTGTGGACATGTGAGATATTAAAAGAAATTTTGTGTGGGAGGGCGTGCGGTCGTGCAGGTCAAGAAAGAGCAGGGTTTGCACTGGTTTTTGCTTACGACTTTTCGGCATTGGATGGAGATGCAAAGGAAGAAGAGTTTCGACATTGGAGGGAGTTGCGAAGGAAGCAGATTTCGATGCTAGATAAAGTTGCCCAAGAGGAAGGGTTCAACACTTTCAGCACTGGGTAGTAGTTGTGAGAAAAATCTAGTGTTCTTAATAGATGTAGTAAACTGAGTATGTGATTCCCCGCGGAATGGGAAAATTGACTTCCCATGTGCCACATAAGCGCACACTCTCAAGTCTCATGCGAGCTAATGCGAGCTATGGGCTTAAGATTATTTGCCGTTTGGATCTTGTAATCGTCATTTGCCTAGTGGAAAGGTCGTTAGCAAAGAGAGGGAAGAGGTAGAAAAGATTGTTTAGAATGTGACGTTAGTCAATTCTCACCAATTTCTATTGTTGAACGAGACGGAAGCTAAAAGTTAGTTACATATGTAAATTAATACATATAGTTATACACATAAATAAAAGTATTTACCCATGTGGGTTGGTACCGGGTACCCAGCATTCCTACCCTACCCTTAACCTATTTGGAGGGTCGGGTAATGAATCATGCCCTACCTCTATTCATGAGTAAAATTTTCTATCCTAACCTACCCAATGTAGGATCGGGTCAGTGAGAACTCACGGGTACCCTACCGAAGTTTCACCCCTAGTTCTGGCACCCAAATATTACTTATCTGCAGAACTATACATAACTGCAGAATCGCATATGTGGGACTTAGTTATGCACCAATATTACTTGGCACCCAAGATATTTTTAGCAGTAGAACTCTACCCTAAGCCAGCCAAAATCCTATAAATAGAACCCCTTGCCTCCCATTTTGAGAACAGAACAATCGAGCTTTCCTCTCTCTACAAGCCTCTCGGCTCTCAAAACTTCTATAGTTTTCTTTGGAGCCATCTTCATTCAAAAAATTAAAAAAATAAAAAATTCTCAAAATTCTTTCTAAAAAAAGAAAAATCTTTTCCATCCTCCTAACTTGAATACAAAGGTAGAAAATTTCTCTTTATCCCATTTAAAATCTCTAGGTGGCGAACGATTTAGAATTTGGGATTAAAGTGTTTCTATTTTATTTTCTTAAAAAATCATTTTTTGAAACTAATATTTCCTATGTAGATACTCCCCGGGTGGTGGGTTGAATTGAAATATGGGGTTAAATATTCTCCTCCCTTTTTTAAATCATTTTCTAAATTTTTTTTTCTATGTAGATACTTCTTGAGTGGCAGGTTGAATTGAAACATGGGGCTATTTATTTTCCTCCTTTTTTAAAAATTATTTTCTAAAATTACTTTTCCCCATGTAGATACTCCTCGGGTGGCTAGTTGAATTGAAACATGGGGTTAAGTATTTTGCTCCTTTTTAAAAATCATTTTCTAAAATTACTTTTCCCCATGTAGATACTCCTCAGGTGGCTGATTGAATTAAAACATGAGGTTAAGTATTGTCCTCTTGATTAAAAAAATCATTTTTATTTTCACCCAACCTTCGGTGTCCAAACAAAGCCATTGTGCCAACATGTTATGCTATAGGAGCAGAATCTACAAACCTCACCTGGTTTTCATGATTTGAGCAATCAAATCATGATGGATCTACATGGACCTTATCCTCGCTTTAGCAAGAGGTTTTTATAGTGGATCTATTACTAGCGTTTTGCCCTCACTTGAAGAATATGCGTGATCCATAAGACCTGCTAGGTGGTAGCAACCTATGAACATGCAAATTCAAAAGAGGGAAGATGTTTTGCATTGAAAAACTATGAAAACTCTTTTCTTAAGCTAAGATGGGAAATTTATAGATCCATTGCGATTCGTACATGTGCAAATTCTACGCAGCTCACATCTGAAGGCTAGGTGGGTAGCTTGCAGCCATGTCTCTCCACTGGGCCTAAAACTCCACATATTGGGCCCATAACTTTTAGTTTGCCCACTTAGACTTAGAATACTTCACTTAGGCTCAGCCTTACCCATTTGAATCAAAACCCTTCGACTGGCCCAATTGGACCCGAATGCCTTTTAGTAAGCCCGGTTGGGCGCAAAATCTACCAATAAACCCATTTGAGCATAAAAATCTCCAAACAACCCAGAGCCACCTCAAAACTTCCTAATGAACCCACTTAGGCCTAATACTCCACATTTTGGCCCATAACTTCTAATGGGCCCATTTGGACCTAGAATACTTTGCCTTGGCCCAATCTAGGCCGCTTGAACCCATTCGAACTAAAGTCCTCTAATAGGCCCACTTTGGGCCGAAATTTGTTGAGCTAAGCCTAGTTAGGGCCAAACTCTTTTCAACAAGCCCAAATTAGTCTGAACCTTTTTAGTTGGTCCAAGTTGACCTAAATATATTTTCAAAATTCGATTAAACCCAGTTTTCTTAGTAAAACCACCGAATTCAGAGATTATATATAAAACACACTAACCTGCTCTGAAATCCAGAGGCTATACGGGAAACATGCTAGCTTATTAAGCTAAACGCAGGAGACGTTGGTCTGCTGTGTAAATCTAAAGGTTGAGAGTGCACTTAGCTAGTTGTGTAGGGTCGCTAATGTAGTCAACAAGCTTCTTACTAGTCCCAAACCAAGTCATCATTGATCAACAGGCTACGTAAACTCACTTTGAGTTATGGCATGTAGCATCATGTACTCCTTTTTAGGTCACAACGCATGACGAAGTTATCTACATTTTGTTAGTCATGTCGCATGGTCAATATACAATCCACTTTAATTCATGGCATATGGCGTCATGTACTATCCATTTTTGAGTCACGACGCGTGGTAAAGTGTACTCATCCATATTTGTATTTTGGTCAGACATGATTATTCGTGCATTTGTAAGTCGTAGAAAGACATTCTATGCATTTTATTATCATTTCGATATAATTATCATTTTTATGAACAATTGTACTCAACTCTTTTAAACAAGAATTTTCTCGTTAAAGATGTAAAATCAAATTGTGGAACACAATGTAAAATATTTCTGTAATACATTTTTCAAACTCAGTTAAAAGAATTAAATGTTTTAAAATTTTACAAGGGTAGAATAATTGGCATTTATACTCTAAAACTACCAACACAAATGATTCGATCGAAAATGAGGCCAAAACAATTACTCAAAAGAAGTTTTCATAAAATAGTTTACTATTTTGAGTAACGAATCAAATGTAAAGTCATGCTAAATATATATTAAAAATAATAACCAATACACCAATAATTTCACAAAAAGATTAACTCACCATGAAAACCCATATCCTATCTCAACCAAAATCACCTCAAACTACTCCAAGGTCCATTACTCCAAGACAACGAACCATCACTCCCATACCTTTCTACACAAAAACTATATAAAAAGTTCGAAAGCTTTATGTCATAATTGTATTCAAATACTCTCTTAGACATTTTATCAAACATTCAAGAGGCAACACAAAAAAACTATATCAAACTCAAATAATTTTAAGTGTCTTCAGTCAATACACATTAAACCCATGAAAAATGACCTCCATCATTTTTCAATACGTCATTTATGTGAGTTTCCACAAAAGCCCCCCAATCCCAACTTAATCCCAAATTCTCCACACAACCACAACTCGTATTATATTTAAAAATCATTTAAATAAAAAATTTTTGCTTACAAATAATAATTAAATAACTCATTTACAAGTAAAATCGATAATTTATTTGAAAAGAAAACCACCTATTTACCTAGAATAAAGATTTCTTCCAATTTCTTCCAACTCAAGTTTAGGCTCTTGATTCCCTCTTGATGCTTAAACCTCATGATACCAGTAATGGTTTTAAAAAGCCTAAAAAAATATAAGCCAATGCCTTCGAAGTCATCCTCAAATCCCCCTTCTTTCTCCTCTCTTCTCTTATCTTCTCCTCCTAATGTTTTTTTTTTCAAACAATGCTGTTGGAATTGTGAGCTTAAGAAAAGGAGGGATACGAAATGGGCTTGATTTTTGGAAAAAATTTATAATATGTCATTCCACTGATTGAGTTACACTATTTTGTTAATATCTTTTGTTATAAAACTCTAATTGATAAACCATTTGTTAGGTTGGATTCTAGACTTCACAACGAACCCAATGATATATGACATGCCTCATAACTTCAAAGATATAAATTTTGACACTATTAAAATTTAGTAAAGCTTAAATTTTCTTGTAGAATTTTGAAATAAATTAATATTTTAATTTTCTCACCCATACCATTTTTAAAATATTAGTAATATATTTAAATTATTTTGGGGACTATTCGTGCATTTACATTTTTCAAAATTCATACTTTAATCTTTTTTTTGCACAATATACATAAAATTTCAAAAATCTAAAATTTTGGGTTTCACAGATTTAGATGAAGACATCATGACAAGAGAAATTAAAAAAATTACGAATTCTCTCTCTCCCAACATTGATTCACTGCCCTTTCCTGGATTTCCTAATATATTTATAAACCTACCTTTATCTTCTTCCAGTTGTGATTTTCTTCCACTTTAGCTTTTTTTGATAGATAGGATGACAAATAGATGATACATTTCAAGCTCATTATGATAGATTTCAAGCTCATCTCACTGCATATCTTCCTCAGAGAAATAATCCATCATTTGCACTAAATCCTCAATCCATTTTTCCAAATGCCTTTAAACATTTTCACCAATACCACTCCCTTCTTTTTTAGCTTTGAGTCTCAGAACATAATTTTGTTGTCAAATTCATAATCGATTCTGGTGTAGATAGACTTTAATATTTCTAATTAGTCGATCAATTATTTTTGGTGAATCGTTATAATTTTTGGATGACCCATGGCATGATTATCAGATGGCTTTTGGTATCTTATTGTGACTTGTGGGTATTTTTATGTACTTATGTTGCACAATGTTTAATATGCAGGTGACTTACTGGTTGTAGCTTATGAAATATTCAAGTTCTATATGAATTGATGAGTAATAACATCAAAAGTAGAATCATTTTATTAATTTTTATGTTTTATTTGATATGAGATATTCATTTAAAATGTGTTGAGGTAGAAAACTCAATCATCTAATCTTGATTCAACTCACATCTTGGAAGTAAGGTTGAGTTAGGATTGAAGCTTTGGTAATAAAGTTTTATGTAAAGGATGTGTTTGAAAAATAATAAAACTTTTGGATAAAAAATTTTTAGTATAAAAACTTTTGCAATGAGAAAAAATAATATAATATGATAGAGTAATAATTTGAAGCAAAGAAAATAAAATATATATGTGATTATGCCCTCTAGATACACTTTATGTCACAAGCGAGTATGTGATTGTATGTGTATGGTGAGAGGGGCCAACTAAGCACACACGTGAGGGCTTTTGCATTTTGGTCCCCTTAACTATGCATATTTGCTTTTTAGTGAATAAGTTTCACCTATTTGCTTTTTAGGCCCTGTAAGTTTGCCTTCTTTGCATTTTAGCCTCTGTCATTAATGCACATTAGAAACTCTGTTATGAATTGTATATACAGTCGACTCATATATGCAGTTAACGACACATCATTAACAACAAGAATTAAAATGCAAATAGGGCAAACTTATTTAGGGTCTGTTTGGTAAAATATAAAACTTTTGTGATGTTTTTTAGCTTGAAAAATTCCAGCGCATTGAATCCATTGTGTAGGCCTTGGGTTGACGATTGCATGTTGTCTTCATTAATGCACTGTATGCATTTAATGAGTTATTAAGCCTCCAATGGGTTATTGGGCTCACTGTTAGCGAGGATGTACACGTGGACCACACATTGTTGTCTGTAAACGAGCTTACGGTTAGTTATTAGGCCCACCTTGGGCGGGCCCCTCTCATCTCCCCGCAGCATTGTGGCCCTCTCATCGGCACCGCATTCGAAGCTTTATCCATGACAGTCAAATTTGCACGAACGACATCGGCGTAGACGATTTGACATGACATGTTTTCAACTTCCAGCATACGGGTATGATAAGTTTTACACAATCGGTCGAGTTTTCTATTTTACTAAACAAACCCTTAGTCTAAAAAGCAAATACATAAAATTCGTGGACTAAAAAGCACATCATATAATTAGAAAGACAAAAATGCAAAAAATCCGCACACATGCAATAGGCATGTGGCCAACACCAAAGGGTAAATAGTGTACAAAAGGAGTCGATGTACGAGCGCGATTTTATGCGACATGGCGCATAAAATGGCTATACGCGACATCTCATCCACACCGTCGGCGCTTAGCGAGATCAAATCCAGCCGTCCAATGCCCATTTAATGCGTTGGGAAAAGAGGAGGCGCATGCGCTGACGTGGCTCATGAACTTCAATGTGCCAAGGAGAGAGAGGAGTCATCCTGTTGATGTGGCACTTACCAGAATTTAACGCATCAAATACGATGTCGAGTAACGTGCCGGCTACAGCGTTGACAGGAGGCGCATGCGGAAATTGTTCATCAGTGAGAGATGGTTTGAGCGGGAAGCAGTGGAGGGAGAGAAAGCGCGAGGTGCAATCCAAGTAGCGAGAAACCCGCAGCAGAGATTGGGAAGTTGCATCAGGAATCTCCTTCCTTCTTTAGCTTCATAAAAGAGAGTCGATTTTTTTAATATATTTTTAATTTTTTTCATGCCCAATCACTATTATCTTTACAACTTTCTCTGCACTTTTTTTTAATCAAAGGTTGAGGTTTGCAATGCATTTAGCCGGAGATGGGTTTAGAGAAATAGGACAACAAAGACGTAGGTTACACTTTTCTACTTTGTTGATACACCATTTGGCTAGCGATGAGTTTTTTTTTCCATTTTTAGATCTCTCCTTTTTGTTGGATTTTTTGAGTTTCTTATCTCTATTTGTGGATGGAAAGTAGAGCGGATGCATGGATGGTGGAGGAGCCTTGCATGTTGTTTATAACTGAAAATACATCATCTTCTCTAGGGTTGGCGAATGTAATGTCTAGTAGAGCAATACAAAGCATACATCATCCTCTTCATTATTTTTTTTAATTTTTCTTCCATTTTCTCAAGTTGGTTTCATTGTAATTTTTGAGGAGTTAATTACAAAATAGTAGTATGCTTAGTCTATTATCTCATCCATCATCAACAAGTATGAACATTGTGTATGTGGAATGGATAGATTAAATATCCTTTTTATACAATTTGGTTTTTTGTTGGTTTAATGGTATTCATGTCTATGTACATTAGGTCAAATGGCGTCTTCTTGAGAAAATCATCAGGTTAAACGCATGTTATGTCAGTGTGGGCAAGGTTTTTGGGAAATATTTATGTCAAAGATAACGGAAAATCCAGGTAGATGGTTTTATCATTGTCCAAAAAGGGTAAGCTATCTATAATATTCACATGTACTAATTTTTAGTTAAATGAATTACTTCTATCATCTAATTCTTTTTACACACATTACAGGGATCAACGACATGTAATTATTTCTGCTGGGTAGATAAATATAACATGTCAAAAGTGCAAAGTGCTCAAGGGGAATGTAATCGTGATGCTGTTAAAAGCTTGAAGAGAGAGGTAGAGTTGTTGAAGCATGAAATTGCTCTCGCCAAAAAAGAGATCGAACTCCTAAAAAAGCAGGCAAAATTTGAAGCAATGGTGTATGCTCTTCAAGCAATCCGAATGACTTCTTGAAACCAAAGCCTAGTCTTTTTGTTAAGAGCAAATGATGTTTAGAATATTTTGTAAAACATGTTTTGAATCTCTTATGGATATGTTTGTAATGACTTCTAACAACATTTTTCTTTTATGATGATTTGTATGTTATGCTTAAAAGTTTGGGGAAATTAGAATGTTTTCTATTAGCTTCCATCTATTCATATGATCGGTTTAGCCACATAATTCATGAAAAACAGATTTATATTAGTTTGGATCAATGTGTTGTGAAATGGAATAAGCAGGAAAAAGAGGACCCAAATCAAGTTAGCCATGACATGTACAAGTTTCAGATAGAAATAGGCCAAGAAGTGACCAGATGGGTTGACTTTTATGCAAATAGCTGAAATAGGCTTAATACTATTGGAAGTGGCTCTTTGCCTCTACTTAAACAACGCATGAAGGGGTATGGAGTTAGCTAGTGCTTAACTATCGGGATGGATTTTTAGAGTGGTGATTTTGTCACTTTTAATAGCATTGCCAGATAAATAAGGTTAGGTAGAAAGCATGGTTACAGTGCTCTTCAGTGCAAAATGATGGCCATGTCTCTGGCCCTTTCCACCACTTTCATTCCAAATCAAAATGCTTTCTCTGTATTTCCTCCTACTTGATACCAATCGCGCAACAAGAATTCTAGTTGAGACAACAATCTACAAAATCCTATCTTGTTCCTTATTAGAGCAGCAAAGCTTACTCTTGCAAAGCTACCTCCAAGAGTAGGCTTCCAAACCCGCTTCTATATATTTTCATTTCTTGTTCCTGTTGGTGGCAAAAATTGAAATAGGACTGATGTTTTCAGGTAGAAAACTAATGGCAAGCAATCCTTTCCAAAGCTTTACATACACAGCAAAGTGCCACAGAAATTTCAAGTTGCAAGAAATTGGGAATAATTACACAAACCAAAAAATAGCATTGCCAGCCAAGTGTTGAATGTTCAAGAAATAAACTGGAGAACATTTGCCAATTTTTCAAGACACATCTTGCTAAGTAGTAGTCCTTTTCAAAGCTCTACATACATATCAACTCAAAAAAATCAAGACACAACAACCAAATCCAGAAATCTATCTTCTTCTTCTTTTTGTCATGTATTGTTGACATTATTACTGCACCTATTACAACCAAATCAATGCATTAGAACCAGCCCCTCTAATAGGATAAACAACGAAGTTTCAGTGAGATGTACCTGTAGGAGCACAAAAATGACAATGGCTTGGTATTCAAAGAAGTGTCTTGACATTCTAAGCCTGTATAAATGAATAAACTACATGTCCCCTACATTCACAAAAAAGCACATTATACTAATCTCAATTTGAAACATAAGCAAATTTCAAAGTGATCCTACTTATCTTCATGAACATAATAAAGAGAAAAAGTCTACTAAATTGGATTCTCATGCATGAAATATATAATTTTAAAATGTATGAGTAGTATAATTTAGCATGCATGAATATATTATATAAACAAAAAGTTTTCCCTTGCTTGTCCTGCCTAGCATTTGTTGGCATTGGTTTTCTTATTTTAGGACAATTTCTTCTATCATGTCGAACAACCCATTTCTGCATCCACTATGGTGTCTTCTTCTAGAAGTCGGTAGCTCAAGGAAACTCTTGAAATGTTTGGATGATCTTCCTTTTGTTGAACTCTTTTGTGGGGCCCCTATACTAACTTGAGGACTTTGGATAACATTGAAGTTGTCAATGTTAGCCGGAGTAGAATTTGATTGCCTTCGTCTCCATTGGTAGGAGCCCCATCCATTCCTTGTTCAATCATTTCATTCACTTCCGCTGCCACCCTACACAAATGTGATTTGACAACTTCATATATTGAGTATTTTTGCAATGCTTGATGCTTGAGAAATGACCATTGCAAAGAAAGAAGATGATGACGTATGATAAGGTTGTTCCGGGCATCACATGACGAGGGACGAGATTGACATTTGCATTCACTTTTAGCAAACCGTGTCTAACGAGGGAGAATGTATTGAGGAAGCATAGACATTATCTCTTTGAACTTGAAAATTGTGAAAATATATCTACAAGAAAATCTAAAAAATTCAAATTTTCAACAAGAACATGATGTCATTGCTCTAACTAATGACCAAGTGACAATATGTCGCGCACTGTGTTCCTTTTTTCCAAGCTTATAAACTTGCCGTTGTTCTATTTCTCCCTGAACAGAGATTTCTTTTGCTCAGTAATGGGTGCTATTGTCTATTGGTCCCGAGTTAATGGCAATTACCCAAGAGGGGAGGGGTGAATTGGGTATTTAAGAATTTAAAACTTTAATTAGAGATTTTACCCCGGATTAATCTAGTCCCCTTTATGAAGAAACAAAATGGAAAACAATATAGTGTAGAGAGCAGAAATGAATATCAACACACAAGATTTTATAGTGGTTCGGGCAACCTCCCTACTCCACTCTTCCAAGCTCACACCTCTTGTGACTTGGGTTCCACTATCGTATTTCACAAACACAACTAGAGCCACTGCTCTCTTCTAGATTCCAGCTCTATGGGGCATCAACAATTCACAGCATAAGTAAGTAATGAGTTTCACTCCAATCACACACTATTTTGCTTATCCTTGATCTTAGTTACCCAAACTAAATCAAGTTCAATACAAAAATAAATAACAAAAGAGAGTTTCTACACGTTACTGTTGTGTAGAGGCAGATTTGGCGCAGAGAAGAACTTGTAACGTAGGCTTAATGATTCAGCAGGCAGCTCTTGGCAGTTTAGAAGCAAGGTTCTTCTTCTAGATGTTGGCTTGATCACTTAATGCTCTTAGAAATAGGAGTTATGCTCATTCAATGATTTCTCAGCTACCCTCCTCGTTTATATTAAATGCCTTATATAATTTGTGAGGGAATCCGAATGTTTGGAGGTAGGTGGCGCGCATTTAATGCGCCAATGTTCGAAAATTTTCCGACCGTTGCGACCCAAATCGCAGGTGGAGTCGACTTCGGGTGCGACTTCACCCAAGTCGCAGATGGAGTCAACTTCGGGTGCGACTTCGCCTGTCCACAACTTCTTCAAGTTCTATTCTAGATCGACTTGGTCCTCGACTTGACCCAAGTCGCAGGTAAAGTCGACTTCGGTTGCGACTTCACTTCTTCAGCTTGCTAGTTGAACTTGAAGTTCTTGGAATGTCTTGCTTGCTTGAATTTCTTCATGTTTGGTTGTTCTTCCTTTGATTATATCTTTTGCAACTCAGTATAATCATCCTAGCTTGATGTCCTTTTAGCTTCGTGACTTGCAAACTTTGAATCCTTGTAATCTTGAGTATTTGAATCTTAGAACGCCTAATGATGTCCAAATGTGTGTTCATAATCCAACATGATGAATTCATGCTACCTTTCTTGCTTTGATCTTCATTTGATCTTCATTTGAGTGTTTGAGTCGTCTTGATCTTCATCTTCACTTGAATCTATCATTGAGTCGTCTTGATCTGCAAGTTCCGCACTGGAGTCGAAGTTGGAGTTGACTTGGTCTGCGACTTCACCCAAGTCGCATGCGGAGTCGACTTGGGATGCGACTTCAGCAGCTCTCGTCCCTGATTTCAACTCTGGATGAAAATGAAGTCTCGAAGTCGAAGTTGGAGTCGACTTGGCATGCAACTTCACCCAAGTCGCATGCGGAGTCGACTTCATTTGCGACTTCGGTAGCTTGGTTCCCTGTTTTCAACTCTGGACGAAAATGACGAGCTGAAGTCGCTACTGGAGTCGACTTGGGGATCGACTTGGCCTAAGTCGATGCCTGAGTCGACTTGGAAATCGACTTAACTTTCCATGCTTCATATTCTTCATTTTTATAACCTTCAATCATCTTCACAAACATGTTAGTAACCAACACTTACTAAAATTGGTTTGTTAATCATCAAAATATAAACTTGGCTTATTTTTCACATGTTTCCAACATTGTCCAACTCTTCTTGAAATTCATAAAATGATTTCAATGTATACACCTTTGCCATATCTGCTTCCATACTCCATTGAGCCTTCAACACTTGTATTTCATTCAAAGTGTCAAATTCACCCCGATTCTCATCTTCACTATGCCTTTGAACTGCTTTTTCATAGTCATTGATAAAATCAAGCAAATTAGATCTATGAGTAACAACATTGTCAAATATAGTATTCACACTTTCACTTCATCCTGTTGTTCTCATGCTAGCTATAAATATTGATTTAGTGAAAGGAGTCAACTTCTCTCTTACACTATTGATAACTCGTAAAAATACGAGTTATCATGGCCTATTTCAGACTATTTTTGCATGTTAGTCCAAGAGATTGGGTTTAGTTTGCATCTATTTAGCTAAATTTTCACTCGCTTTGCATTTTAGGAGCATTATGTAGTTTTTATGCATTTTTAGTATAAATTAGGCATTTTTAGTCAATTTATTTAGTTTATGTAATTTTTACAGAAAGGACGGAGAATTACAAGCACGTGAGCGAGTCGAATGCAGAACAGAGCCAAGTGAAGGAGCACGGGGTTGGCGCCCAGGCGCCGCCTAGTGGTGCCCAGGCGCAATTCTACAGGCCTTTATCAGAATCTCCAACACGCAAGCAAAGTTCTAAAGGTTTTTAAAGTCATAAGTCACATTGATTCCAGGGAGTTGGCGCCTAGGCGCCAAGGCATGAAGTCCTAGGATTTTCAGAAACGTTTCTAAGTTACGCAACTCTAGAGAGTTGGCGCCTAGGCGCCAATACACATCCATATGTGCGCAGATTTCTGCACATGTGCTGCACAGCTACCCATTATAAATAGAAACCTAGGGCTACTTGCAAAGGAGTTCTGGAGGCCATACAAGAGAGACCAAAATAGAGAGTAGTTGCTGTGGAGAAAAGGAGGAAACCAAAGCTTCAAAGAAGGAGAGAAAAACAAGTGGAGATCCAAGTCATCACCGCAAAATCCATTGAGTTTCATCTCCTCTTCTCATCTATCTCTACCTGTTTGTTATTCTCCTTGCTTGGGATGATTGTGTTGGTCCCGAGTTAATGGCTAAACCCAAGAGGGGAGGGGTGAATTGGGTTCTTTAAAATTTCTTTGATAATCTCAAAGATCTTAACCCCTTGAAAAAGTTAATCCCCTTTTTAAGCGAATGGAGAGCAAATAAGATAAAGCAGTAAAAATAAGTAGAACACAAGATTTATAGTGGTTCGGGCAAACCTTCCCTACTCCACTCTTCCAAGCTCACACTCCGTTGTGACTTGGGTTCCACTATGTATTCCACGAATACACTTAGAGTCACCGCTCTCTTCTAGATTCAAAGCTCTAGGGGGCATACACAACTTAGATCCACTTGCTCTCTTCTAGATTCAAAGCTCTAGGGGGCATATACAACTAGAGCCACTTGCTCTCTTCTAGATTCAAAGCTCTAGGGGGCATATACAACTACTTGCACAAGTAGGTGATGAGTCTCACTCCAATCACACCCTACTCTGCATATACTTGATCTTAGCTACCCAAGCTAAATCAAGATTTATACATCAAGACAATGAAATAAATGAAACTACACTTTACAGATTTGTGTAGGCAGTTTTGAGCTCGTGGAAGAAATCAAAAGTGGCTTGAATGATGATTGTTGAAGCAACTTGCAGTTTGAAGCTCTTTCTTCCTTTTAAACACTCAAGTATAGAGAAAAGGTATTTGAAAATCTTTCTTGCACTTCTTTTCTCTCTTTGATCTTTTGAGTAGTGTCTCTTGTGTTTTCTCACGTTCATTTGAATGTCCTTTTATAGATAGAGGAAAATATGAACGTTGTAGAAGTGGTTGGCGTGCAATAAATGAACTCCAACGTTCAAAAATTTGACCGTTATTTTCCAAGTCTAAGATGAAGTCGACTTGGCCTGCGACTTGGCTTCCAAGTCGCACATGGAGTCGACTTGGCCTGCGACTTGGGTTCTTCAGAAACTCAAGTCTGAGACTTGGGTCGACTTGGCTTTCAGACTTCGACTCAAGTCGATCCTGAAGTCGACTTGGGTTGCGACTTGGCTTGGTCTATTGCAGAAACGCCTTGATCTTCTTGAAATGTCTTGAATCTTGCAAATCATTTGAAAGCTTTGAGTTCTTGCACAATATATGTATGTTCCTTGCTTTGCTTTTGGACTCACTTGGTCATCATGACTTGAATTTTACTCCATTTGGAAGCTAGCTTGAAGATTTACTTTGAGCTTGATAGACTTGATTTGAATGTAGAACATGATTCTTAACTTTGAAATTGACTCATTTATTTTTCATCTTGATTCCTTGGACTTGAATGATAAATCCTCTTGAATATCTTTAAAACTGTATCTTTGAAAGTTTGAACATCTCAAGTCGTGGATGGAGTCGACCTGGCCTGCGACTTCACCCAAGTCGCACCTGGAGTCGACTTCGTTTGCGACTTCGTTATGTTCGTTTCCACTTTTCAGCTCTGGATACTCCAAGTCGATGCTGGAGTCGACTTCGTCTGCGACTTGACTTCCCAAGTCGCAAGTGGAGTCGACTTGACCTGCGACTTCACCTGTTGCCTTTTGGGATTCATTCTCAAGTCGATATTTGAGTCGACTTCGGGATCGACTTCACCCAAGTCGAAGTCCAAGTCGACTTGGAGATCGACTTGACTTCTTTGCTTTCCTTAAACATTTGTCAAACATGTTAGTACTCCTTATATACTCAAATAAGTCCTTGTTAATCATCAAAACTCAGGCTTTGGTCAATTTAAATTATTTTGAACATTGTTTCCAACAATCTCCCCCTTTTTGATGATTGACAAAACTTCATTTGAGTTGATACCTTTCAAGCATTAATCATGTTCATATGTCTTTTGAAAAACAGAGCATTTGTCTTATAGGTCAGAGCTTTTTGAATACGTTTCAAGTAAATCATGTTGAATACTTTATTAATCATTAAGAGTACTTCGTATTGTAATCATTGATCAAATATATCATTCATTCAAACTCTATATCAAACATATATTAATCATAAACCAGTTATCATATCATATCAAACATCATTTCATATATATGAAGTTTCATTACAGAATACAATGAAGCATAAATATATCATTCATTCAAACTCTATATCAAACATATATCAATCATAAACCAGTTATCATATCATATCAAACATCATTTCATATATATGAAGTTTCATTACAGAATACAATGAAGCATAAATGAAACTATCCTAGATACAAACTACCCAACCCAAAAATAAAAACACTCAAATCTAACCTATCTATCTTCCTCCCCCTTTTTGTCAATCATTCAAAAAGTACCAAAGACTTGGTAAATTGAAATTGAGAGATAGGATATGGAATAGGTTTGATGGGACAATGATGGGCCGAGGAGTAAACAAGAGAAGCGTGATCGGGGGTTGCCTCTCTATGAACTGAACCCGACTCGTAGGGATCGAGTTCAGGCATGGGTCTCTTTTTATGATGGCCGGAGGCAAGATGATAGCGGATATGTCGCATTTCCCGCTCGATTCTATCTTGTCGGGAATGCATATCTTCAAGCGCATTAAGGACACCGGTGACAAGACTTGTCATCCGGTTTTCTTGTTGTCCCATTTCAGCCCTCATGGCTATGATTTCATCTTTCAAATCCTTTAGGGTGACCTCCTCAGAAGAGGTTGGAGGCACCCGTTCTCTTGCAGCGGATCCTTGTGGGGAGTAGGAGCCGTGGGATTGAGGCGATGGTGGCTCTTCTGGAACAGCCGGTGCCTCGGGAGGTTGCTCCCCCTCAGCTTGTGCTTGGTCCTCTTGATGCTCTTCTTCTGAAGCGTCATGCCTTAGTTCAAGCAAATTGATCTTCATTCTTTGTATGAGAGCTTTATTTATGGCATTTGTGGATTTGAGCACTTCGAAAGGCTCGCCTTCAATATCCACTTTGAAGAATTCAAGGATCTTTGTGATCCATGTGCCATAGGGAAGGACTCCTCGTGGGTTGTCCTTTCTATTTGCCAAGGCTTCTAGAAATAATTTGGGTATGCTTACTTTGACCCTGTTGGCCACTTTCCATAGTATCCCAGCTTCCTGTGGATTCAATTGATTTCTTCCACCGCCCTTTGGGTAGATGCAGTGGGCAATGAGAAGCCTTAGTACCCGTAGCCTAGGTGACAAATCCATGTACCGAAGGAATTTGATTCCCGGATGGTACTTGTTGCTCCGGGTGAGCTGATTATACATTTGATCCAAGGTGAGGTCTTCTGGGATAGGCTCATCCTCATATGGGACTCCAAGTATGTGTCCTAAATGACTCATTACTTCAGTCGGTCCTGCAACTATCCCGATTCCAATATCCATTTCGACTCCTTTGACGAATGTTCCAAAGTATTCTTCATCCCAAAGATAATAAAACATCCGAGTAAGATCTGGATAGACCCTTTCGTCTTCCTTTAGCAAATTAGTCCATCCTTGAAAATCCAATAGATCTTCTATGTCGGATCCATATTCTTTCAGGAAATTAAAATCTATAATCTTGGGTATGAATACCTTCCGTTCGTAGAACTTTTTGTAGAATCGGCTATGTTGGAGCTCGGTTTTGAAGTAGGTAGTGGGCATCTTCAAAACTTGGGCTTTCCCAGCTGCAGTGCCCCTTCTGCTTGTCCCGGATTGTGTGCTCTGTGAGGTTTGTTGATTTTCTGACCTGGGTGCTTGATCAGATGATTGAGTGGAAGTTTGGAACCGAACCCTTTTACCCGTAGAAGTTGAAGGTTCTTCTCGAACCCGTTTTGCAGGTGTCCTAGCTCTCCTAGGGACTTCTTCCTCAGTGTGAGATGTGGGAGGTCTAGGCACAGGCTTTTTTGATGGTTTGGAGACGGCTTTCTTCGGGGCCATTGAGATGGAAATTTTGGATTTTGGAATTTATGGAATCTGAGAGGGAATGCTTGTGTAAGAGAGAAAGTTTGAGAAAAAGAGGAGAGTTGAGAGAGAGATATTAAGGAGAGAGGCAGTGAGAGAGTAGAAGTTGCCGGAGAGGGAGAGGATTCCCGGAGAGGAAAGGGGAATCGCCGGAGGAAAAGAGGAAAACAGAGAGGCCGGAAAAAATGAGGAAGAAAGAAGAGAGGAGAGAAGAAAAAGACTCGGAAGTCGGACGGTCGCGCGCGCGGAGTCGACTTGCCCTAGGCGAAGTCGACTTCGGTCCTTCTGGAGTCGACTTCGCCTGGGGGCGGAGTCGACTTCGACCCTAGCGGAGTCGACTTCGCTTCTGAAGCGGAGTCGACCTGGCGTCCCTGGAGTCGACTTGACTCATCGACTTAACATTTTCCAATTTAATTTTCTTATGTATTTTTCCTTAGTTAAGCTCTATCATCCCCATATCATTCCTAATCTTACAAAATGAATCTTTGGCTAGAGGTTTGGTAAAGATATCAGCAATTTGGTCTTCTGTTTTCACATATTCTAAGCACACATCATGATTTTCAACATGTTCTCTAATAAAATGATGTCTCACATCAATATGTTTGGTTCTAGAATGTAATACAGGATTTTTAGTCAAACAAATTGCACTTGTATTATCACATCTAATAGGAATATCAATATAATCAATACCATAATCCTTTAATTGCTGTTTCATCCAAAGTAATTGGGCACAACGACTACCGGCGGCTATGTATTCGGCTTCCGCAGTAGATAGTGCAACACTTGTTTGTTTTCTTGAATGCCATGAAACTAGCATATGTCCAAGAAATTGACAAGTTCCACTGGTACTTTTTCTATCTACTTTATATCCGGCAAAGTCTGCATCCGAATAGCCGATTAGATCAAAGGTTGACCCCTTTGGATACTATAGTCCAAGGTTTGTAGTTTTTATCAAATATTTAAAAATTCTTTTTACAGCAAGTAGATGTGATTCTTTGGGACATGCTTGAAATCTAGAGCACATACAAACACTAAATAAGATATCGGGTCTAGAAGCAGTTAAATAAAGCAAAGATCCTATCATGCTTTTATAAAGCTTTTGATCGATACTTTTACCGTTTTCATCCGTGTCGATTTTGATTGTTGAGCTCATTGGAGTGTTTGCTCCTTTGCTATTCTGCATTCCAAATTTCTTGAGCATCTCTTTGACATACTTGGACTGGTTCAGAAATATTCCTTCACTTTGTTGCTTGATTTGTAGTCCAAGGAAGAAATTTAATTCTCCCATCATGCTCATTTCGAACTCGCTCTGCATTATCTTAGAAAATTCTTGACAAAGATTTTCATCAGTAGCACCGAATATTATGTCATCCACATAAATCTGTACAATCAAAATATTTTTATTTTTGTACTTGATGAATAAGGTAGTGTCTACTTTCCCTCTTTGAAACTCATGATCAATCAAGAATCTATTTAACCTTTCATACCAAGCTCTTGGTGCTTGTTTTAGTCCATATAATGCTTTGGTTAATTTATAAACAAACTTTGATTGATTCTTTTCTTCAAAACCAGGGGGTTGTTCAACATATACTTCTTCATTCAAATAACCATTTAAAAATGCACTTTTTACATCCATTTGAAACAATTTGAAGTTCATATGAGAAGCAAATGCTAGTAGGATGCGTATGGCTTCTAATCTAGCCACGGGTGCATATGATTCTTCAAAATCAATTACTTCTTCTTGGGAATACCCTTTGGCTACTAATCTTGCCTTGTTTCTAATTACAAGACCGCTTTCGTCTAATTTGTTTCTAAATACCCATTTTGTACCAATGACTGCATGATTGTTTGGTCTAGGAACTAAATGTCATACATTGTTTCTTTCGAATTGATTTAGCTCTTCTTGCATTGAAATAACCCAATTTTCATCATTAAGAGCTTGTTCAATGGTATTTGGTTCAATTTTCGATACAAACGCATATTGGCCATAAACGTTTTGTTTTGATCTTCTAGTTTTTACTCCTTCATATATGTTTCCAATAACTTGTTCAATTGGATGGACATTTTTGAACTTTAAATCAGTTGGAGGTTTGTAAGAGTCATTACCTTCACTTACCTCTTCCTCCTCTGGATTTTCTGGCTTGAGCTCGAGTTCCTTTGGTTGTTCTTTGCTTTTTGTCTCATCTGCATCACTTAGTTCATCCTCCTTTCTCGGACTTTGGTTAATTTCATCAAATACAACATGTATGGATTCTTCTACAACTTGGTTTCGTTTGTTGAATACTCTATATGCTTTGCTATTTGATGAATAACCAAGGAATATAGCCTCATCGCTTTTGGCATCTAATTTGCCCAAATTGGTTTTTCCATTGTTTAAAACATAACATGTACATCCAAAAGCATGAAAATATGAGATATTTGGTTTTCTTCCTTTCCATAGTTCATATGGGGTCTTTTTCAAGATTGCTCGAATGGTAACTCGGTTCAAAACATGACAAGCTGTACTCACAGCTTCACCCCAAAATTTCTTGGATAGATTGCTCTCATTTAGCATAGTTCTAGCCATCTCTTGTATAGTTCTATTTTTCCTTTCTACTACTCCATTTTGTTGTGGAGTTCTTGGTGCAGAAAATGTGTGGTGAATTCCTTTTTCATTGCAAAATTCCATGAATCGTTTGTTTTCGAATTCGCCACCATGATCGCTTCTTATGGTCACAATAGTACTTTGTTTTTCATTTTGCACCAAATTTACAAAAGTTGCAAACATAGAGAAGGCTTCATCTTTACTAGCTAAGAGAATTATCCATGTGAATCTTGAAAAATCATCAACTATGACAAATACATATTTCTTTCCACCAATGGTTAGATTGTCGGATGGCCCGTATAGATCCATATGTAGTAATTCCAGTGGCTTAGTGGTGGAAATTTCCTTTTTGGTAGAGAAAGGCATCTTGGGTTGTTTTGATAATTGACATGCCTTGCAAATCTTGTCTTTGTCATATTTCAGTTTTGGTAATCCTTCTACCAAATTCTTTTTCCATAGGGTCTTTATATTTCCCATGTTTACATGTCCAAGCCTTTTATGCCAAACCCATGGATCATTACCAATGGCCATGAGACATTGACCATTCAATTCATCAAGTGAAACCAAATAAACATTTCCATGTCTTTTACCACTAAACATGATATGTTCTCCATCAAATACATTACATATAGATGATTTAAACACAACTTTATATCCTTTATCACATAATTGGCTAATACTCATTAAATTGTGTTTGAGTCCTTCAACAAATAAAACATCTTCCATGCATGCATTTGAGGTACTAAGTATATTTCCTTTACCTTTAATTTTACCTTTTTCATTATTTCCAAAGGCAACCATTCCATCGTTGCAAGGCTTAAGTTTATGAAACAAACTTCTTTCACCGGTCATATGCCTTGAACATCCGCTATCCATGAACCATTCATTGTTTGCCTTTGCCTTAAAACATGTCTGAAAAATAAGAAAATAAATCTTATCTTTTTGGTACCCATTTTATGGGTCCATTTGGGTTAGTAATAGAATCTAATCTAAGTTGATCTAACTTTGAAAGCCCAAATCTTGTGTTTCTTGGAACCCAAACTAATTTAGCACCATGGTCATATAGTTTCTTAAAATTACATTTGTAAGTTTTATGACTCATCTTATTGCAGAAATTACAAGCCAAAGGTAATCTTGGAGTAGGTCTCTAAGCATACAAAGGTTCAATCATTGGTCTTCTAGTCCACTTAAAATTTTTCTTTTGTGGCTTGTATATAGATGCAGATTTAGTTTGATATTTCTCAAGTAATTTCACATTTGATTTGCTACTTTCTCCTTGCTCAAATGTATGATACCCAAGACCTCTTTTATGTGTTTGGGAGGTCATATTCAAAAACATTTTGACGCTTTCTCCTGGATTAGAGAACTTGGCTAATGATTCATTTAATGATTTGTTCTCCTTTTTTAGCAAATCATTTTCTTCTGCAAGTTTACCATTTATAATTATTACTGCATCACATTGTTTTTTCTTAATTGTAAACTTGCTTCCTAATTTCTTCATTTCTTCATATAAAGAATCATATGCCATTTGTAGCTCATCTAATTCAGCACATTTGAGGCATTCATGAGAGGAAGAATAACTTGAATTAGGAAGAGAGAATTTGGAACTTACCTCTTCATTGCTTGTGCAATTTTTTGAGGTAGTTTGTTCTCCTTGCTCGATTTGTGCCATACAGCAAATTCTCGCACATTCTTCCGCTTCGATTTCGTCGGTCGAGGAGCTACTCGTTGTAGATTCCTCGTCATTCACGTACATGCCTCTTCCTTTATATTTCTGAAATCTTCTATTGTCCCCTCGATCCTTTCTTTGTTCTTTTGCCTTAATTTCTTCGGGAGTTGGACATTGGGCTTGCATATGTCCCGAACCGCCGCATCGGTAGCACTTGGTTGATTCTTTCTTCTTCTCTCGGGGAGTTCTTTCTTTGAAGCTTCTGAAATTTTTGCCTTTCCTCACAAATTTTCTAAATCGTTTTGTGAGTAGAGCAATCTCGTCGTCATTTTGAGAAGAAGATGTGTCATCGATGTCTTGTGCGGCTTTTAAGGCAATTGCTCTTTTGCCCCTGTGTTGATCTTCATTCCTTTTCTCAATGGCTAAACCCAAGAGGGGAGGGGTGAATTGGGTTCTTTAAAATTTCTTTGATAATCTCAAAGATCTTAACCCCTTGAAAAAGTTAATCCCCTTTTTAAGCGAATGGAGAGCAAATAAGATAAAGCAGTAAAAATAAGTAGAACACAAGATTTATAGTGGTTCGGGCAAACCTTCCCTACTCCACTCTTCCAAGCTCACACTCCGTTGTGACTTGGGTTCCACTATGTATTCCACGAATACACTTAGAGTCACCGCTCTCTTCTAGATTCAAAGCTCTAGGGGGCATACACAACTTAGATCCACTTGCTCTCTTCTAGATTCAAAGCTCTAGGGGGCATATACAACTAGAGCCACTTGCTCTCTTCTAGATTCAAAGCTCTAGGGGGCATATACAACTACTTGCACAAGTAGGTGATGAGTCTCACTCCAATCACACCCTACTCTGCATATACTTGATCTTAGCTACCCAAGCTAAATCAAGATTTATACATCAAGACAATGAAATAAATGAAACTACACTTTACAGATTTGTGTAGGCAGTTTTGAGCTCGTGGAAGAAATCAAAAGTGGCTTGAATGATGATTGTTGAAGCAACTTGCAGTTTGAAGCTCTTTCTTCCTTTTAAACACTCAAGTATAGAGAAAAGGTATTTGAAAATCTTTCTTGCACTTCTTTTCTCTCTTTGATCTTTTGAGTAGTGTCTCTTGTGTTTTCTCACGTTCATTTGAATGTCCTTTTATAGATAGAGGAAAATATGAACGTTGTAGAAGTGGTTGGCGTGCAATAAATGAACTCCAACGTTCAAAAATTTGACCGTTATTTTCCAAGTCTAAGATGAAGTCGACTTGGCCTGCGACTTGGCTTCCAAGTCGCACATGGAGTCGACTTGGCCTGCGACTTGGGTTCTTCAGAAACTCAAGTCTGAGACTTGGGTCGACTTGGCTTTCAGACTTCGACTCAAGTCGATCCTGAAGTCGACTTGGGTTGCGACTTGGCTTGGTCTATTGCAGAAACGCCTTGATCTTCTTGAAATGTCTTGAATCTTGCAAATCATTTGAAAGCTTTGAGTTCTTGCACAATATATGTATGTTCCTTGCTTTGCTTTTGGACTCACTTGGTCATCATGACTTGAATTTTACTCCATTTGGAAGCTAGCTTGAAGATTTAGTTTGAGCTTGATAGACTTGATTTGAATGTAGAATATGATTCTTAACTTTGAAATTGACTCATTTGTTTTTCATCTTGATTCCTTGGACTTGAATGATAAATCCTCTTGAATATCTTTAAAACTGTATCTTTGAAAGTTTGAACATCTCAAGTCGTGGATGGAGTCGACCTGGCCTGCGACTTCACCCAAGTCGCACCTGGAGTCGACTTCGTTTGCGACTTCGTTATGTTCGTTTCCACTTTTCAGCTCTGGATACTCCAAGTCGATGCTGGAGTCGACTTCGTCTGCGACTTGACTTCCCAAGTCGCAAGTGGAGTCGACTTGACCTGCGACTTCACCTGTTGCCTTTTGGGATTCATTCTCAAGTCGATATTTGAGTCGACTTCGGGATCGACTTCACCCAAGTCGAAGTCCAAGTCGACTTGGAGATCGACTTGACTTCTTTGCTTTCCTTAAACATTTGTCAAACATGTTAGTACTCCTTATATACTCAAATAAGTCCTTGTTAATCATCAAAACTCAGGCTTTGGTCAATTTAAATTATTTTGAACATTGTTTCCAACAGATTGTAGACTTGATTTTAATGAGAATTGAAGTCATGTTTATGGGCTGAACCTTCCTATGGTGGGAGATATGTAGGATTTAAATTCATAGCTTATGATATTTGGTTTTTTTATGCTTGAATTAATAATATAGTTGTGTTGTGACATATGTTGCTTGAGATTACCTTTATATATTATGCTTAATGCGTTTACAAGCTTTGCAACATTGTGGATTGATCTAATATTCAGATTCATGCTTGGAAAAGTAGAATTTGAATGAGATCCATATATAAGGCACAGGTGTTCTAACTCATGTTGTGTTAGATGTTAATATGGATAGGAATATACCTATTAACACTGTGTAATCATGATTAGTTTATATGGTTATCAACCTTGTTTTACTTGTATGCATGAGAACATAGCACATGACTAAAACTTGGTTAGGTTTGTATGTGTTGGAAGACATATATGAATATGAATGAACCTAGATTAATAATCTCTGCACAATTAACTTAATTGAAACCAAATAACATAGCTATGATTCAATGAATTCATATTCCCACCTATCTTAATCATCTCAAGGCAATATCAGCAACATCCACACCACTCTCGTCATTTACTGCTTTGCTTAGTTTAGTTTAATTCAATCCTTTGAAACCAAATCTCATTCTTTTTACCAATTCACTTAGATAATTAAAATTTAAGGTGTTAATCCGTTTAACACAATCCTCGTTGGAACGATACTCTACTCACACTTTATTACTTGACACGGCACGTATACTTGCGTAAATAGTGAGCAATTTAATAGACATATACGCAGCTCGTCAACTATACAATTTTTTTAGCCAAGAGTTAGTATGTAAATCAAACTCATCGATCATTTTTATCCATGCACTTTCAAAATTTGCAAGAGTCTTCGAATGATACAAGCATTGATTCCATTTTGACTTGAAAGTTGGACTCAAGCTGGGGACATGGGATAACTTCTTTGAGAATTTCTTCGTAATACGCCACAAACATAATAAGTGTTGAGTGTTGGGAAATACTTCATCAATAACACGTCAAATTGTTGCATCTTGGTCAGTGATAATTGCTTTGGGATGAACTCCACCCATCACATCTAGCCATACCTAAAATAGCCACTTAAAATCATCTGTAGTTACACCACATAGCAAGCTTCCACCCAACATCACAATCTGCATGTGATGATTGACACTGACGAAAGGCCCAAAAGGCAAATCGTATTCATTGGTTTTATAAGTTGTACCAAAAGAAATAATATCACCAAAAATCATGTAGTCATCTTTTGATGTTCCATCTACCCAGAAGCAAGATAACATCCGCATGTTCTCCTCTACTTGAATCTCATATGTAAAGTTCCCATCTTCGTTTCTTTTTTACTAAAGAAAAACTCAGTAACACATCAGCATCAATCCCTTCCATTACTTACCGCTTCCTCCATAATGCATTCCTAACATCCCTTTCTGTGAATTCAAGTTCGGAATATCCTCCCGCTTCAGTTGTCAAGAAATTGATGGATCTTGCCACACCTATGTCAGATGCTTTAAAGCTGAAAATCAAGTTTAATTGATCTGCTCCCACACTTCTATGTGATCTTAAGAAGTGAGCCTTTGTAGGTGTGAAAAGAGGATAGTTATGTGCCTCTTCAAAATAAGTAATCTCGTAATTACTTTTTTCTCTTTGAAGTAGTATCACAACCAATGCTGGACATTGACAATGAGTGTGTGGGCGATCGTGTGGGTGAGTCTTTTTGTTACCATTACCACTTATATCAAGAATTGTAACATTTGATTTTTTCTATCCAACTCTCAAACGTATGAACACACGTCTTAATACCTCACCTTCTTTTGTCTTATGTTGTTGATCTTTTTTAGTACTAAAACCAGAATACCATGCGTAAGTATGGTAAAACTTATGTGCCTCTTCAACATATGTAAACTCTTGCCCAATACTTGGCTTCAATTTGGTAGGTACATTTGGAATAAATCTTCCCCTACTAGACTAGTCGTCATCAATCTCATGACCTCCTTCCATATGCTCATTATACCTCACGTCTCCTTGGTCAACCATATTAAAAATATATACTGCTAAAATCCAATTTTGTAATAATGGAAAACATTAATAAGTGGAAAGACATAAAATGAACAAAAACTAATTTGCGTAAACTTAATGATTTTGTAGAGCATATAGCATTTATATTCTTTAATCCTGTTTCCTGATCTCTTTCAATCATGCTATTACCTTCATAGCATATAGTTATTCCTTAGTCACAAATAGGTAGATCAGTTATCTTTAAGCTTAGCCGGTTATGGCTAAAGAAACTACAACAAGCTCTCAAATGTTTACTCATTGTTTCTATTTTCAAGCTATGTTACTTACATAATCAAGGAAAAGTTACAAGCATATTTTTTCATCTTAAAAGCATTATAAATATTAAAGCCTCAAGCATCAAGGAAGAGTTACAAGCATATTGTTTTCTGTCTTTAATGCTATCTGTTATTATTAAATATTTTTTATAACTAAATTTAAGATATCAGACACATTTGATAGATCATCCAAGCCTCAAGTATGCAGAACATATATCTAGCCTTGAGTATACAGAACATACATCTAGGCCTATGGAGAAAACATATATGTAACATATATCCTACATCTTCTCATTAAACAATGACATATTCTATTTAAAAAACTCACTTGTTGTGTTCCCCCATTAGTTCATACATCCAATGGTCTCAGAAGCAAGTAGCAAATTTTGAGGATTTTTCAACCAAGATTAACAGTAATAATCTGTTACATATTGATTAGTCTATTTCAAGAAGTGGTAGCATTGATTAAAAAACGAAAAAAATGACATAAAAAGGTTGCATTGAGCATATTCTATTTGTTGGGGAAAAAATAAATAAAAACCATTTCGGGCATATGACATATGAAAAATGTGCTGGTAGCATGAAAAAATTAAATGGAAAGGAGTAATTTGTTACATATTGGTTAGCCTGTTTCGAAAAGTGACAACATTGATTAAAAAAAGACAAAAAGGGTTTCCATTAAGTTTATTCTGTTTACTAGGAGTAGAAAAAAAAAGAAAAAGAAAAAGAAAGGAGAAACCATTTCGATCATATGACGTATGAAAAATGTGCTAATATCATGAAAAAAATTAAACATAAAGGAGAAACCATATCCAAGTTAGCAATCCCGCTCGAAGAACCTTCAATCTCTGCACGGTAACATGCACCGTCGAGTCTTCTCTCTCCTTATTCTAGCTCTCCATCGACGATAGCAAGCACCATGCATCAAAAGCACTTTGATAGCAAGGTGACGTCAGCCATGTCACTCATGCCACTCCTATCCCCCTGTTCCACCGCCGCTCATACCTGATGCATTAAATTCTAGCAAGTGCCACATCAACAGGACGCCTTCTCTCTCTCCTTGATGCATTGAAGTTCACAACCCACATCAACACATGCGCCTCCTCTTTCCCGGCGCATTAAATGGGCATTTGATGGCTGGATTTGAACTTGCTAAGCACTGACAGTGCGAATGAGATGTCGCATATAGCGCGCTTGAACTTAATACAAATTTCTTGATTCTTTCATTCCTTTCTCTTTTGGAGTAACCAAATTAGGCATGATAGATTCTAGCATCTGATACCGATTAAGGTGGTGTTAAGAGCCTCGAGGCCCTCAACCATTGTGGGAGGGATCAACATGCATGGTCATGGGCAACCAAAAGCCATAATGTGCAGATCCAACAGCTTGAGGATAAGCTATCTAAAATGTAGGAGTTGGAACGATAAAGTCATTGTATCAGGAAAAGCTTCTTGACAATCGCCCGAACTCGTTGAAGTAACAGGTTGCAATGAGACTAGGGGTGTTAAATGGTCATGGTCAACTCGTCAATTCATTTATCCAACCTGTTTATAAACGGATTTGAGCTGGGGTTTTTGAATAAATAGATTATAATCTGCCAGCCTGTTCAACTATTTAATTAAATAAATAGATTATGGTTGAAATTTTATAACCTATCAACCTCTTTAGTTACTCATTTAACTCATTCAACCCGTTCAAAAAGTCTAATATATATATGTGTAAACTCCTTGGTTATTTTTCCTCTCTAAGTCTTCCTCCTGCCACCTAATTTTTATTCTCTTACTGTTATCTTAATTTCATTTTTTCGTTACTACTCTATTTACATTTTCCTTGTCTCAAAAGACCCTCTCACCTCTCCTTGCGAAATTATCATTTGCTAGAGTCTAATCCTTCAAGTCATTTACTACATAACTCGTTAACAAAATACTAACCCGTTATTAAATAGGTTGTAAATGAGTTAAGATTGAGATTTTTAAATGGATTGGTAAACAAATTAGTGTTAAGATATTTTAAATGATTAGGATTAGGGTTAGGATTTGGCTCCAACCCATCCAATCTGATCCATTAACACTCCTAAATTGGACAGGTCATACTGGAGGCAAAAATCAACTAGTCATAAGCCGACATCAAGGAAAGTTCAAGGCAATCTAAGAACTACTACAAAGCAACAAAACGTAGGGTAGTCCATGTAGACAGTCAGAAGGAAACCGGGTAATAAGAGAAACCCATCGCTAGATGTGGGTGGTTATAAGAGGATTGTTTACAAGAAGACAAGCCCGATGTACACAAATTAACTTGCACATAGACCCATATGCTTGGGTTTTCAAGACTAAACAAATATTTGCTCACCAGAGGATGCTAGAGGCGGGTTGAATTTGAATAATATTTTAGCCTAATTATCATATTAACTCTTGCAACTTTCACTATCCATAAGTTCTTTAGCAATTTGGGCATGCCTGAGTGCTTAGTCGGCACCTTTGTCGATTCATCAACGGTTGAAATTAAAGCTGTAGCATCCACCATCATACCAACCTGCAATAAGTTGCGATCAAAATTTTCTTTTATTAATTTCTTTAGAAGTATCATTGATACCCCTTCCGTAATCTCCCTCAGAACAAAGATTATAGATTGCTATGATAGTAGTAATCTTCTATGTTTCAGACCGCTTCTCCAATGGAAACTTCCCAAGAGTCTTTAAGGCCTCACACCTTCTAATTTTGCCCTAGTTTGGTCAGTTAAGTGACTATCAATAAGTGCAAAAAGCACATAGCTACCTTGTGGCAACCTTTAATTGCAGGTCTTAAGACCCTAATTGAGCAAGGACCAATATTCAAGTCCTCTACCAGAGTGTCTCTATTTTTTCATAGTCGTTAGAAAAGCAACACATTATATGCGTAATTTTTTCTTGCATGTTACCAACGCTGCTTGGGATTGGTCCAAAAATCCCAAGCAACCTACTTAATCCTCCTACTGATGTCAAATACTTAAATAGCACACCATGAAAAAGATGCAAACAGATACAAAGTTCATCGATTACTTCTTCAAAGTGAGTAGAAGAGAGAGTTCCGAGATCTACCAAACTTTATCCCTATCCCTCTCATACTCTCGACTTACTAAGATTTGTTGCACATATACCGGTAATCATCACATAAATTCTTATGCTCGGAAACATTGCATAATGATTTCAGATACAAATGAACTGCATAAATTTCAAATTTCAAATTTCAAATTTATAATTCAATTGTTGCATTCCCATGGTTTATCAATTACATAAAATTTGATTAACTGTCTCTCAGAATCTCTCACCAGGATTCTCTCTTTCTTCTCTGTGATACTGAGTTCTATAGACCAGATACTAAGTCCTTAATAATACCTAGTTATTCTATGGATGAACAACAAATCAAATCCTATGTTTATGGTAGTTAGTTAGCTAGCTAGCTGTTAGTGAAAAAGAAAGAATCCATGAAATTCCTTGCTTGAAATGATAGCAACAATAGACATGTACATGAGTATGTCCCATGACTAAATGAAAGGACATTAATGTCATCAAATATACAAAAAGTGTCCATGTAAAAAAAGCTGGATATAGAGCTCGTTTTAAAAAAGCTCTGAATTTGGGTTTTATCAACAAAATATGATGAACGTCACAAGTATCACTAGAAATAGGCTACCTTTTTATGAACGACAAAGCAAAGCTTGTATTTATGCTAGCTAGTTAGTTACTAGCTGTAAGAAAAAAAAAAGAACAGTTTACGAAATTCCTAACTTGAAATGTTGACAATAGTAGGAATATATGTGAGTATAATTAGTAATAGTGGGCACTATTCATTTGTGAGATTGAATACCCTAATAAGAAGTTTCATCTCTATGATAGGAGTTGTGATCTTGCAAATCGGGAATGTTTGGTCTCTCCTTTTTGGATGATAAGAAAATTGTAAGGGTACTTTAGATTTGTTTAAAATATAAATGAGATTTAAAAAAAATGAAAGAGTTTTTCACTGAACAAAAACAATAAAAGTTTTCCTCTCAAAATTCACCGCAAAATTATACATCTATGCTCCTCATATACTTGCAGCTAGGGGTGAAATAAGGTCGAGTCGACTTATGCCCTATCTCATCTCGATTTTACAAAGGGTCGGGATAAAGATTTTGATCTAGTAGAGCAAGGTGGCTCAAAATTTGAGACCCGTGTTTCAATTTTTGGGGTAGAGCAAGTCAACCATGTCCCGACCTACCTTGACTTACCCTACCCACAATGTGTAAATTAGTTTTATAAACCATATGATTTACTTATGTGAATGCATTTTATTTTTAAATGTATGACTTATTAATGTGATTATGGCTTTTGTAAAAGTACATTTAACTTTATAACTTATTTATATAACTTATTTATATGAATAAGTTTTATTTCTTTTTTATAGTGGATAAATTTTTATTTCTTAATTGCATAAATTATTCAAGTAATCTCCTTCACATGGTTTATTAATAAAATAAAGTATATTATCCATGTTGTTTATACCTTTTAAGAATCAATATATTATTTAGGAGCTTGTTTTAATCCATACAATACTTTGGTTAGCTTGTACACATACTTGGATTGATCATTTTCTTTAAAGCTTGGAGCTTGTTCAACATATATCTCTTCATTAAGATAACCATTTAAAATTGTACTTTTAACATCTATTTGAAATAATTTAAAGCCCGTGTATGATATAAAAGCAAGTAATATATGTATGACTTCTAATCTAACTATAGAGGCATATGATTCTTTAAAATCAATTCTCTATTCTCGTGAATAATCTTTTGCTACAATTCTACCTTTGTTTCTTACAATTAATCTACTTTCATCTAATTTATTCATAAATATCCATTTAGTACCAATTGCAATGCAATTCTTAGGTCTAAGAACTAGTTGTTATACTTGATTCCTTTCAAATTGATTAGGTTTTGTTAACATTGAAACTATTCAATTTTAATTATTAAGAGCATGATCAATTGTATTTGACTCTATTTTTTATGCAAAGGCAAAACGTTCACGTACGTTTTGTCTTAAACCTTTAGTTTTCACATCATCATATATATAAATATCACTAATAAATTACTCAATTGGATAGTACTTTTTGAATTTTAAATCTTCGATGGTTTATAGGAAACATTATCTTAACTCATCTCTTGATTTGAGTCTTGATCTTTCTAAACTTCTTGAGCATTCTTGAATGTACTTGGACTGATTTATAAAAAAATCTTTTATTTGTTACTTGATTTGTAGTCTAAGGGAGAAATTGATTTCACTCATCATGCTCATTTCAAATTCATTTTACATTAATTTAGAAAATTCTTAACGCAAAAATTATTTATCTACATCAATTTGAACAATTAATATACCACTTTCTTTGAACTTAATGAGTAAGGTAGTGTCAACCTTTCTTCTTTTTAAAATTATGATTAATCAAGAATTTGCTAAGCCTTTTATACTACCAAGTTTCGGATGGACATTAGTACTTAAAAATATAAATAATCATGTATAGATTATGAAAAATATTTAAATCTATTCATAGATACATTGAAATGCTATAATAATTTATAAAATCATTTATTTGTATTATAAAATCATTTATTTGTATTATAAAATCATTTATTTGTATTATAAAATCATTTATTTGTATTATAAAATCATTTATTTGTATTAGAAAAATATTTTAGAAAGTTTAGATGTTAAATAAACAGTTTTAAGAGGTCCTACTTGAGTGAGGATGAATGACGCGCAATAATCTTAAAAGAAACTAATGCTTTCCCCATTATCGAACTATCACTTACACCTTTTCTTTAATGCATAGTTTGAATTATTAATTCCAAAAGTTGCCTATGGCGAAATATTTAGCCTAGAGAACTTGATAGGAAAAGGATTCATGAGTGACAAGTAGTCTCAAAGCTTGCTTTACTAGCCTTGCCATGTCGAAGGCTTATAGTCTCTTAAATCCCAACCCCCACCTTCTCTTGATTTACACATTTTGTGTCAAGCCACCAAACTAATTTTTTCTCCTCCTCTATCCACCAAAACTTGCTTTTCATTACTTTAATGTCCTTGTATATTTTCTTTAGTAGGATGATTAGATTCATTGTATAGCTTGGAATGACTTAGATAATAGCGTTTATGAGAACTTCTTTCCCTTCCCATGATAAGAATCGCTCTTCCAATTTTGAACTTTGTTCTGTATCCTTTCTTTTATGCTTCCAAAAACTTGTGTACAAGATTTACCCAACCATATAGGGAGTCTTAGGTATTTAGTGATATGTTTGCCTCTTGATCCAATCAATAATTCAATGATGCATTTTGTTTTCATGCTTGTGTTTTGGCTAAAGAGGGTTGTTGTTTTGTCGATATTGACTTTTTGTCCTGAGCATGATTCATAAATACAAAGGAGCTCTCTCTCCCGAATAGGTGTAGATTCATTAGCTTTGAATTTAGTAATAATAACTCTGCATGTGACTATGGAGAGGCAAGAATAGATCCAACCAATCCACCTTTCATCAAAGTTCATTTGTCTCATAACTTAATAGACATATTCCCACACAACCTAGTCATATGCTTTAATCATATCCAGTTTGATTATCATCTTTTCCTGTCTGCCTTTCTTTCGTCCATTTAAAATGTGTAGTTTCATAAACAATAAGCATGTTGTCAATAATAAGTCTGTCATGAACAAAATTACTTAGAGTGTGGGAGATGATATTAGGAGGACACATCATTAGCTTGGCCAAAACTTTTATGAGGATTTCGTTTGCCACATTGCAAAGATTGATTGGTCTGAAATCTGATAACCTATCAGTAACTTTGGAATGAGGACAATATCTATCTAATTTATCTCTGATAATATGACTTTTTACATTGGTAGCAAGTTGGCCACCATAAAATTCTGACATGATGCAAGCATATCCTCCCCACCACGAATTTAGATGATAAGATTTCATTGAATTGTAACCCTTTAATTAAAGGATCAATATTACAGGTAATGACATCACTCACATGCCATGCTTTCTCTAATTCTTTTAAACATGTTTTCCCTTATGTACTTAATTTATATATCAAAATTTGTTATTTTACACTATTTATATCAAAAAAATTTATTTTACACTATTTCTATATATATATATATTTTAGAAGTAAGGTTTGTAAGCGACAAAAAAGACTAAAATATTCATGAAATTGATGATCTTCAAAAATCAAAAAATTTAAATATAAAAAATTTAAAATGATAAAATTTAGTACATGAGTTAAATATACTTAGAAAAATATATTTATAAAAAAATGAAAAAATGAAAAAAGCATCACATGTAAGCTGTAAAATTAATATATCAATCAAAAAAATTTAGCGCATTAATATCGGCTTCAAGAAATAATAACTTATATAAACATTCAATTTTTTTCAAAATATAAACGAGACGGTTGTATTGTTTTTTGATTAATTATTTACGTGGGCCGAAGTTAAACTGCATTCTGAAACGGTGGATGTACGTTTAAACAACGCGGCGGACTTGCCAAAGATTCGTTTTGCAGGCTGACCGTGCGATGGGTTACGCAGCTAACCTGCCTTCAAAGATCAAGGGCCACCGCTACGAAAGGCCGACGCCTCCACCGGGCACTTAGCAGCACTGAGCAGAACTGCCATTGCCGTAGATTGATGTTTGATCGTCAAATCAAGAGGAGAAGATTAGCGATCTTCGAGTTCATGGATTCTCAAGCGGCCAAGGTTCCAATTTATTTATTTTTTCTGCATCATTTTTTTCCCCATTAATGGGGGTCTGAGTGCTACTACTTTTTTTAAAAAAAAATATTATTTCAGTAAAATCGATACCCAAGAAAAAGTCAAGATTCAATTGGGTTTGGTGGGAATGTTTGAATGTGAGTGGGAATGCTTTTGTTATCCAATTGGGTGGATGGAAAGCTTGGAATTTCGCTTGGGTTTTGAAGTGAGGGGGTCGTGACTTTTGTTTAATTTGGAGAGTTGGGTCCTGCTAATTCTGAAAAATCTTCTTCAAGCTCCATCCGTGCTCCAAGAACAGTTTTGGTTATGGTTCCATCGTTTTCTGTGCTTTGCTACTCGACTTGGACGCTTCATTCAGCCTATTGTGAGGGTCTTTATTTTCGCGGCTGGTTATTGAATAGATTTTGGAAGGCATTCTTCAAGTTTTGTTGTTTTTCATGTTACTCATTTTGTTCAGATGCAGGCTTTTCAGTTAGATTTGACATTTGAGGTTCTGCTTGATTTGGGTTTCTTTGGCTTCTATTTCAACTTGATTTGATTTATATTGGAATTGAATTGAGCAAGTCCACTTTGTTCAGATACACAGCTCTTCAGATAGATCTAAGGTTCTGTTTGATTTGGGTTTCTTTTGCTCCTTGTCAATGCCTGCTTCGATTTTGAATTGGATTGAGTGAGTCCATTTTGTTCAGATAGAGAGCTCTTCATAGGGAATTGAGGTTCTGTTTGATATGGGTTTCTTTCATGTCTTTTTCAATGCCTATTTTTATATTGGAATGGATTGTATTTCTTTTTTATTTTGAGACTCAAATAGAAGTTGAAAGACTGGTTTGTGGGACTCCACAGATTTGTGTGGGAACCTGGGAATCGTTGGTGTCATCCAATTAGGTGGATGAGAACATTGGAATTTCAAGAAGTAAAGGACTTTGTGAATTTTGTTGAGTTTGGAGACTGCTCTTTTAGCTCCATAAATATACCAAGAACAGTTTCTTCATGGTTGGATGGTGTTCTGTTCTTTTGCTGCTTGACGTGTAGGCTTAATTACGGGCTTGCATAATTTGTTTCAGTTGATTTCTCTGGGTTTCATAATTTCAGTACTGGAAGGTACGAGGAGTATGTCCAAAAATATAATCAGGATTGGTGCATGTTTTGTCCTTTGTCTTTGCATTTGGTTTGTTTTGTTTCATAGATATTCATCCTGTGTGATGAGTTTCAGAATCTGCTATCAATGCATATAAACACCGAGGAAATGGACTAAACATTCTGGCATATGCTTAGACAAAGAAGTAGTTAAATCCGTAGGAGAGAAAGAAAGATATAAGCAGCAGGTAGCACCAAAAAGTACATCATAAAATGTGCATTCTGTATTTCTATGCCGAAAACCCTTTGGAGAAAGTTGAAACCAGAAGGGATCTTACAAATAATCCTGTAAGAATTAAATGAGGCGCCAAAAAGAACTAGAAAAAAGAAAGCACCGGAAGGTACCACCAAGAAATCCACCATCCTTGCATTCTTTATAAACCCTTCAGAGAAATGTAAACCCAGAACTTTTTTTTTTTGAGCACGATAAACCCAGAACTCATAATCAAAGCGTCTACTGAGAATTTCATTACACACAATTTCTGTCCAATGGTTCAGTTATTGCATTGCAAATTACCAAACAAAGAATAACCATAGGGTGCCATTCAGGATTTTTTTTTCTTTTCTGCTTTTCCATAACCACAGAAAAATATTCAATGAGTGCCCACCCAACCAATGCCAAATGCTGTGTCTCCATTCCTAGTTGATTTTTTTTCTTTAAATAAAAGAACTCCCATACTCATGTTTCTTGCTTACACTAGTCTTGGCTGGGGATCTCTCTCATATGGAAAGAGGACTTCCTTATTGGTGTGGCACTAAAGGGTGTGAACCGTGCAAGCAATGCTCTACAGGCTGATGTGAGATTTTAGATTGTAACTTGAGTGAAAAAGTCAAAGATCATGCAGGGAGTTTGGGGATCAATGAAGGACATTAACCATTTACCGTGTTGGGAGTATTGAGCAGTTAATTTATGTCAGCATATTTATTGCCTGTCATTGTATTCTGTTATACCACGTTTTGATTTAAAGATTTGTTGTGATATGTATTTTGATGGTTCATACACATATACTGATATCCTCTCTGTGTGTGTGCGTGCGCGCGCGTGCATCCTTTTCCTTTTCTCGTCTGAAAGGTTATAGTTTATGCTGTCTTTCATGTTAGCCTGTGTGTGTATGTTTTTTTTTATATAATTTAAAATGCTTCACCTTTTGTTTAAAAAGGTTATAGTTTATGCTATCTTTGTTATTAAAACATGGGAAATAGTTGTATGTAATACGCAGCAAGTTTTCGCTTTTATATGGAAGTGTCAGGACTGTTCTGAGATAAGCTCAAATGGTTTATAGGCTAAGCTTGCAGCCATTGCAGAAGAACTTGGGCGAGAAATTCGTGTTTTCACAACATCCACAACTTCTACATCAGAGAAAGCGCCAGCAACTTCAATATCTGATAGCGGTAAGTGTGTCCTTCACCTCCTTGATCAGGTTTTAATTCTTGCTGGTTTTGTTCTTTATTATCTTGTCATTGGTTGGAGCATGGAGAAAGAAATTCTGAAACTTTTGTGCACATTGCTTATCCAAGAAATTTTTTTTTTTAAGAAAAAGAAACAATTTGATGATTATCATTTCAGACTGTTGGTTTAAATAAGTATATATTTTTTTCTATCGTTTCTGGATGATTGTCAAAGGCGCAAGGCGCACTTTCAAGGCGTGGGCCTGGTTAAAGCAAAACGCAGGCAGATTCAATAGTATCTATTAGTTAAAAAAATATTTTTTATGCAGCAGCAATTAAATTGCATTCAGAATATAATTTCAGCAACAATGCAGAATATTAACAAAAAAAAATTTTATGCAGCAGCAATTAAATAATATTTTTATGCAGTGGCAATTAAATGACTTTCAACAACAATTAAATCACTCCAACAGCATTCACAAACAGTTTAATTTGAAAATAATAGTGTATATGATTTCTAAAAATGTCAACTTAATTGAGGAACTAGCAGCAACAAAGTCTGATTTCAAAATTTTCAAAAAGTATCACTAAATTACAATTTCCTTTGAGCAAGGCAGTAGAAAAAATTTTAACTAATAACAACAACAACAACAACAACAACAACAAATAGGGAGGTGGGAGAAGATTGGCCAGCTTTAGGAAGAAATATCTAATTAAGAAAATATAAAAAAATTAGAAAAAACTAGGGATGAGGTTGGAGGATGTGCCAGCCGCGTGGAGGTGGAAATAACAAAAATAAAAAAAACTAAGAAGAAAAAGGAGGACAGGAAGGTGAATCAGACCAATGTCTATGTTAAAAATTTAAAAGAAAAAAAAAAGAGAGAATAAGGTAGAAGTAGCTAGAAGGTCAACTGTCAAAAAGGTTGATGTGAAGAAGAAAATGAAGAAAGCCAGCAGGGGCTGTGAAGAAGAAGAAAAAATGGAGGTTGGGCTAGATCTTTCTTCCTTGATACTTTTTTTTAAAAAAATAAAAAATAAAAAAAATTCCACAGACAGCAATTTGAGCTTTGGAAGCGTCGCCAGCAAGAGGGATAAAATCCATAATGAAACAGCTGCTTGTTTAAAATTAAAAAAAGATATAAAGCATATTGGTTTTAGACAGGTGCTTACATCCCACGCCTTGCGCTTGGAAATAAGGCGCACTCTAAGGTGCGCCTTTTTAAAGGACTGCACGTTGCGTGAGTGCTAGGCATATATGTTGCGCTTGACTGTGCCTGGGCGGACCTTTGACATCTATGGTAACAATTCACTCAATTGGTTGTAACTTATGGACGTTGATATCCGGATTGCATGAACTGCTGCCCCACTTATTGGATGGCATACTTCCCAAATATGAGTTAATTAAAGAAATCATTGCCTTTTATGTTCATTTGCTTAAGTATGACCGCTGATTCCATTTCCAGAAGAGGAAGAAAGGAACCTCAGACCACTGAATCATTTCCACGCATATGCATTATTCTTCTAAATTTAATGGTTACTGTTGTCTGAAAAGAGATTCTTGCTGTTACTTTCCATTTTGAAATTTTTGAATACACTGTTAGCACTGTCCTGTATACCAAATATAACTGCAGTCAATTTTGAATTCTTTCTAGATGGCAGCATTTATATATTTATCCTTAACAGATAATTAATGATTTTTCATTTCTTTTTCTTTTTTTTGTTTGTTTATTTTCCAGAGGAACCAGATGATTTCTATGAATTTACTCCTGAAGATTACTATAGATTGTTAGCAAGCAAGAAGGAAGGTAAAAAAATTTCAAACGGGTTAAAGGGACACTAATACTGCCAACTTCTTATAGCTTATTTATTGCATCCAGAAACTTCACCTTTTAAGTTTTCTTTTTGAACCTTTGTTTGATTTGGCTAATGGTTTGTTTACTTAAACTGAGTCATGATAAAAAAATAATAATAATAATAAGTCAGGTTTGATGGGGCTTTGTGCAGTAGCTTATAATTCTAATATAAAAGTAAGTTAATAAGCAGGCTTCAATGGTGCTTGCTCAATATTTAAATTCCAAAAATTTCCTATTTTCCAAAATATCACAAATATAACTTGGTTCTTACTTCATCATGATGAGATTTTCCACATCATATTGGTTTGCATACCAGCAAATCCCAGGTCTCATTAGCCCAAAAGGATGTTGCTTTATTGATATTTTTCCCTATCATTGCGTTTAAAGCTTCAATAAATAAAGTTTTTAATTCTAGAAAATCTCATATATTAATTTCTCACTTGATTAACAACGGTAAGGCTGCGTACATGGACACCCCTCCTTGGACCCGCACAATGCGCGGGGGCTCTATTCTTCTTCTTGACTAAAAGAATAAGAACAAGATTTCTTTAATAATTCTCAATTAAATGACATTTTAAAATATTTAGAGTAACATTTAAGGTGTATTTCAGTCTTTCATTAATTTTTTAAACCTTTTTTCCTTCAGCTGCATCAGACATAGCTTAATAATTTAAGCAGTTTATTTCAGTTAATTTGTAATTATTTAACGTCAACAGCTTATGAGCCAAAAGCCAATGAGCACCAGTAAAATCAAACAAGACCTAACAACAAGTTCCATTTTTGCATCATCATCAGTATTTTTATCCATTAGATTCTTCAGAGGATTTTTTCTTCTACCTGTAAATAGACAAATATTTGAAGACACGCAAAATTCGAGAGGCTGAAGAGGCTGCGCGCAGATCAAGGATAAATAAGGTAATAGGTTATGATTTTCTGATTTTTAAGCTTCACAGAAGTTCTTCTAATTCTTGAGGGCTAGACAGTTTTCTTGTCCAAACTTGACTGGGCCAGCTGTTCTGACTTGGGGCCAATTCAGTTTGGGTTCAATTCAGTCCAATCAAACAAGGTTTCATTAGATGTATGAACCAGAGTTTTTGTTAACTATAGTAAAAGTTGTTTGCTTCAGTTCAGTCTGATGAACCAAAGTTTTTGTTAACTATAGTACAAGATGCATGCTCCTAGACTGCTTACATTATCGAAGACTGGTTAATCTATGCTAATTATATTTTCTATAAAATATATTTGAAAACTAGTTAGACTGGTTAGACTGGATGGTTGAACTACATTTTAGCTAAGACACCAGAGAATTAAACATAATTATAGAAGTCAATTTTCTGCTTTTTGTTACTGAGGCGGCCTTGCTGTGTTTTTGTGGTCCTGAAGACGTTAATTTCTCATGTTGATTTATTGCCTTTTGCATTGTTTGATTATCAGGCAGTCATCAGGGTCCGTTTTCCAGATAACCACACTCTAGAGGCAAATTTCCATCCATCAGAGACAGTTAAAAGTCTAGTTGATCTTCTTATGAAAGTTGTTGCTCATCCAGATCTCCCATTCTACATGTGTAAGAAATGTTTATTCCTCCATGTGGATTTTTTAAAATCTTATTGAAAATTTTCTGATTCATTCTCAAGGACCAAGGTAATTTTGACAAGTGTTTCTTATTATCAGTAATCAAGCATATATGGTCGGTTTCAAAAAAAATTATTATCACTTTTTTTAAGATAATATTATTTCTACCAAAGAATTTTTTTGGAAAAAATAAAAATTAAAAGAATAAAATTCTATCATGAGTTTAGATAAATTTAAACATATATTTAAGCCCAAAAAAAAAGTTATTGGGACATTTAAGGATCATCGAAGACACATAACAAGAACATATAATATATGAATGGCAACAAATTCAGAATGACTTTAGTATGCGAAAATCGAATATATTAATGTAAGCAATATAGAAATGATCCTATTACTCCCTGCTAAGTAATGACTTACTGAGCCTACCTCAAAAAATCCATTTCAATTTTTTTTTTTTAGCTTTTTTCTTCACACACTTGTTTATCTAAGTGTATTTAATATATAAATCAAGTTTTACTATTTTTAAATATGTGTATATATATTTTAAAGATTTTTAAACATTGGTATTTTAGCAACCATTAAAAATGGCTAAAATACACGTGTTTAAAAATCTTAAAAATATATATACACGTATCCAAAAATGGTAAAACTTGATATATATTAAATACATCTATATTAACAAGTTTATGAGTAAAAAAGTTTTTAAAAAGTTTTTTAAATGGGTTTTTTGAGGTAGGTTAAGAAAGTCATTACTTAGCCCGGACTAACAATATCATTTCTCTACATATAGAATACCAATTAAACATTTTTTGATGATTTGGGGATTTTATTGCAGTTGTTTAAAAAGAAAATAATGATCCAGGTGCTAATTTGTGAAAAGACAATATTTCTCTAATAATTATTGATAATATTGGTGATATCAATGAAAATATTGACTTTATTTGTATCTATAAATTGGAGATAATGTTTCTAGCAGTGTCAATGAATTAGAGATAATATCAATGATATCTCCAATATTATTGACAAAATCTAGGAAAATGAAAATATATGTTTTTTTTGAAATAAATTATCAGCCCCCTCAGAGATAATATTATTAATGCCAACACTCGTTTCAACCATCTGCTTTCTCATTTTTGGATGTTGGATGTTGAATTGTTAATATCATATGACAGTTTTTTTACACAAGTTCTTAGTTTTGTGCCACCGGTTTGTTAGAAATGATTTTATTTCAAGAGTCTGGTACATGTTTTAATGATTCTATTTTTTATGACATTTCAGACACCACTCCTCCAAAGAAGGTGATCAGGGACATGTCCCAAGATTTCTATTCCCTTGGCTTTGCTCCTGGTGCAATTGTTTATTTTTCATATGATCTACCTAATGGTAATGTTCTCCATAGTGCGATCCCTCTAATGAGGATAATTTCCATTATGATATCTGTGTTTAGTCTTTGCCTTGTATATTTATTTTGACATTCAAAAGTTTGTTCAAGACATAATTCAAATGCCAAAGTGCTATGTAGTTAATTGGCGGCTTCATCTTTAGGTAAATATGTATTGAATAGCTTTCTCTCCCTCTAATCAGCTTTGTTTTTGATACTTTATATGGCTTGTTCTCAGAAACCCTGAAAATCTAGTCACGCATGTTGAGAGGAAGTGGAAAAATGACATTATAGTTAATATGCTACCCATAACAAAATGGATTCATTTCTACCTACTCAAGATGTATACTGATTGAGCAGGGAGTGGTATGCTACTAAAATCATTTGTATCTGTATCTTTCTTATCTTTTGTTTCAACTTTGAATGGTTATTCTATCATGATACTTTTTGGAGAAATTTCCTTAGGATATACGTCTCCAAGGCATTATGTAAACTAAATTTTGTTTTGTCACCATAGAATGAATTAGAGTTTTCTTTCTTTTTTTTTAATATCTTTTTACCTTCTTTTCGCTTGAGGAAATCCTCTGAGAGAATATTTTCAAAATAGTCCGATTTAATCAGTCAGTTTACAGCCTATTTCTTTGAAGGGTCAAAGTGTTCATTTTCCACAACCAACGCATCTCATGCCTGTGGTCCCAGGTTCGAGACCTGGTGACAGCGTGAGTCCCAGGTCGTTGAACTTGGGCAGAAAAAAAAAGTGTTCATTTTCCTTTTAGACGAGAACTGTTCCTTCTATGTAGAGTTCCACTGTTGGAAGTACTTTTAACTTTTTCCCCCTGCTTTATTTTATGAAGAGAGTAGCACTGTATGTCCCTTTTAAATGAGTTCTTTGTTCAGATTCCAGCTTCACTCTATCTTGATTATTGTCTGAAAGAACGCGTACAAATTTTTTGGTGTGGATTATTTTGACATTACAGAGGATGAGAGAGTTGCTGCAAATTCAGAGCCTTTCCTCCGTAGTGATATCATATCTCTGAATGGCCTGGATACTCTCTGTGAAGAGACTGAAACTGTCCAATCCACTCCAGAGGCTGCTAAAGTAGAGGAACCTTCTCCTCGGATTCCAGAACCCCAGCCTGCCATTAAGAAGCCCGTCAAACCAAAGTGGCTAAAAATGTGAAAACCTGGTCACTTGCAAGGTACATTTTCATTTCCATCAAAAGATTTGGGCGCCTTCTAATACCAAATATAGTGGATGGGGAATTTGCATTTTAAACACTGAGGTTTGCGTATTTGCAATTTAAACATGTGAAGTTTGGTTATTTGCATTTTAGACCTTTGTCCCTAACAGTGTTAAAAAACATCATTAAAATCTTGTAAAATATCTAAAATGCCCTTTGAAGGAAATTTTATGTTTTAAACCCTCTAACTTTGCATTTTTATAGTTTGAACCTTGAAGTTTGCGAAATAGTATTTTAAACCCTGTGAAATTTAGTTCTTTGCATTTTAGATCCTTGGCCTATATGGCGTTAAAAAATACTATTAAAATCTTATAAAATATCTAGGGTGTGTTTGGGAAGTGATAAATCTTTTGGATAATAATTTTTTTTTTTTGTAAAAGTTTATGAATTGAGAGAAAACGATGTGATGTGATAGGGGTAATGATGAAGAGTAAAAAGAATAAATTTAAAATAGATAGGTTAGTTGTATGGATATTTGTTTAGAAATTTTCAAAAGATAGGGTAGTTATATAAGAAAATGTAAAAAAATTTTAAAAAAAAGATAGTTATGGAGAGTGAAAGTTTTAGTCTGAAAAATTTTCAGGTGAAACAAATATGCCCCTAAAAACGTTACATATTTGCATTTTAAAATACGAATACGCAAATCTCGGGGTCTAAAATACAAATACGCAAAGTTACAGGGTTTACAACGCAAATTCTCCTGAAAAATACACGTGGTAGTTTGGTGATGTAAAATCTTTATTTGCTGGTCGTTGTATTAGGCCCCAGGGTTCTCCAAATTCTGAGGCGTACTGGAAGGCTTTTGGCCATTTATCTATTTATTTGTTTCTAATCTGGGGCCATGCTTCATTTGCCGAGAACTTCCATGATGCATCACCCTACAATCTCCAGTGGAGAATTGATTGCCTAAAGGCACCGTGTCACTGTTCACATGCATAAACTGTTTAGAGGTGGGCGCGTCAGGACAGGTTAGGGTGTGCTCAATTCTGACCCTGCATTTTTAAAATCTTGTTTGACCCTTTATTTTTCCAGGTTGGGATAAGGTCAGTTTGACCCTTATTTTTTTTAGTAGGTCTTGGAACAAATTTCGAGTCGATATCGGAACAACGGGTTGGGTAAAAAAAAAGATGCAGGTCAAGTAGGATGTTTTTAAGAATTTATGAACATATCAAGTATAATGACAAACCTACGTTAAATTTAAATATTTTATGCTTCAACTTATTACTAGTTAGTTGAAGTAAAACATTATTCTTAAATAAAATGTGAATATTTATTCAATTTTATGAGAACAAGTTAACGAAACATACCTCTTCATCCACATCAATTGCTTCTCCTCGATATTCAAACTCATATTCTCTTCTTATGTTACATCCAATGCAATTCCTAAAATTAATTCAAGTTACAAGTAATCAAAATCCAAACATAATGCAAGCATATCCTCAAATATAATTCACATACATGCATCAAACACAATGTGCACAGATAGCAAACACGATGCACAGAACTGTTTATTATTTGTAATTTTATCAAAGCACACCTTGTCTATGGTTGCTCTAAACAGATTAACAATCAGATTGATAAATGCTTTAACATATTGACAAAAGGATTACATACTGGCAAACAAATCAACAAAATTAATAAATCCATTAATGAATTAATTATAGTACCAATTAACACAACCATTAATTAAACTAAAGATAACCAATCAACAGATCTATTAATTAAAATACACAATTAACATACTGACAAATAAAATGAACAGACTATTTGTATCAATTAAATCAAATGAACAGATTGAGAATAATATCAGAATGGGTATGAGAATCAGAAAGTAAAATGAGAAAAACGGAAAAGGGTAAGGAAAAAGTGGGTATGAGAATCAGAAGAATGAAAAAACGGTGAAAACAATTAAATATGGAATCGGAAAACAAAAGGAAAAAATGATCGTCTGTTTGCTGGAGATGGAAAATCGTAGCCGAAGGAGATGCAGTTATTGTCAGAGCTAGAAAAAACGATGCTAGAGCTGAAAAATTGTTGCCGGAAGGTGAGTTGCATAGATGAGCAAGTGGCGACAATGTGTGGCTGTGAGGGAGAGAGGAAGAGGAGAACATGAAGAGGAATGAATTTAGGGCTGGAGATGGGCGTTAGTGAGAAGGGTTAGCAGTGACGGCAATTGAATGCACTTTTTTGGGAGGAGGACGGAGGTGAATGAGGGCTGGGTGGCTGAGTGCAGCTGGAAAGACGGGATTTGGGAGGAGCACCCGCGACGCCGGAGATGAGGCTTGGAAGGACAGGATTTGGGAAGAGATGCGGGCTACGACTAGGTTTAGGGTTGGAAAGAAATGTGAAATAAGTACATACATATATATAGGCTCTGCTTCTATATAACCTTGTTACATAGAAGTGGACCCATATAACCCCTTTAAAATCTATGATTTTGATCTTTAATGAAAAATCTAATTCATTCATTGTATTTAACATCATTTGTTTATCTAATGGATCTAGTTTCATCCCAATCAAGTATGTTTATGGGTCACATTTGTTAGAAAATGTATATATTCATGTGTAAATTATGAAAAATGTTAAAATATCAATTTTAAAGTAATATTTTCGACATCTAAACCTTCCAAAATATCATTTTGATGTGAATAAATGATTTTATAAAGTATTAATACATTCTAAACGTTTTTCATAATTTACACATGAATATATATGTATTTTTGAATAAATGTGATCCATAAACATACTTGATTATGATGAAACTTGGTTTCCTAGATAAACAAATAATGTTAAATACAATGAATTGATTTTTCCATTAAGGATCAAAATTTTAAATTTTGAAGGGGTTACATGGATCCACAGCAGGTATAAGGAGGTTCGGGGTCCAGTCGGTCCACTCCCCTCCCCACCCCCCGGTAAAAAAAAGGGCGGGGTCGGGACGGGTCACGGGTTGACCCGCCTTGATTCCCACCCTTAGTTTAGACCATCAGTTCTGATGCAAATCTGTTTGAGAGAAATAATATAAGTTCTTAAGCATGAAAAATGTCTGTTAACGCCTTGGAGTAGTGATGTGGTCTCTATTTGAGCAATCGCTTTCTGGGGTAAAGAGGGAAGTGGAGACTGCCCCATTTGTGATAGACAATACCTAGTAAGGACTTCCATCCCTTTCATTTGACTATTTATTATTATTTTGCAAGAATATGTGAGCCATATTTGCCTTTTGGTGGTTTCTGGATCTTTGCGAAGGAGGGATTTTTGCATCCTTTCTTAGTTATCTGATGTTGATATGTGACTTGATTATGCAGTTGTGGACATGGAGTCAGGAGAATATCGGAAGTGGTCTGCGGGATGGTGCATGCATGGAGGGCATTATTTAATAGGAGTTGCTTTACCTGGTGGCTTTGTAAATGTTTCTTCCTTTGTTCCCCCACTTTGGAAATGATGATTTGTCATGTATAACAGTCATTTTTATACCAGCATATCATTATTCCTTACTCTATAATTTCTTCAAACTCAATAACTGGGTCTTATTTTATAGAAAGCTTTTGCTGCGACGACTGTGCATACTTTATTGTGATTTGGAGTTCGGCAAATACATTAATGGGTTTTTTGGGCATCATATTTATCCATTGTTATCATTTCTAGCATAGAAGGGATTTGACAACCATCAGCGAAATAGCCTACTAGAACTTAACCACCAGCTTAGTGATGGGGGTTTAGCTATTTAAATGCCAATGATCAAGGTGTGCTGATTATTTTCCGTTTTCATGTCTGGAGTCATGATTCAAGTACTTACTCATTATTTTATTTTTTTTAATTTTCTTTTTCATGGATATATGAGCAGCAAATTTTTTTTTGCGTATGACTATTTACATTTTTTTAGTTTATTTAATATTTTATTTTGAATTTCAAAACGGGGAAGGAAAGTCTTCATATGCTCACAATATTTAATCTTAATTTCTATTATACTCATAATATTCGGGCATTATTCGTCTCATATCCAACTGTGACATTAATGTTGAAATGTTGCATAATCTTAATTATTGGATAACCATGATAATGCCAACTTTTTCCTTCGAAAATTTGTAATCATCTGTGAGTTCACAAGTTTGCGCAGATCTTGTTTCTTTCAGTGTTCATCGGCCATTAGGCTAGCCGCTGTCTTTGTAAGATACGTTGTGCAGAACTGCAGATTCGTATAACATTCACGTTTCAAGCGGAAAATTATTGGCAAGTGGTAAAATGCACTTGGTAAACTAGGGTGCAAAACTCTTTTTTAAAATTTTTTAATAAAATTGTTAATTTAGGTGTATTTAACATCGAAGAAGTTGTCATTTTTAAATATATGTATATAAATTTATTTATTTCGAAAACAAGGATATTTTAGTATTTAAAAATGACTAAAACCCTCTTTTTAAAAAAATTAAAGAAAAATATATAGGGGTATTTTAGTCATTTAAAATGAATAAAATCCTCTTGTTTTTAAAAATTAAAGAAAAATATATACATATCTTCAAAAGTGTTAAAAACTTACTACATATGTTAAATATACCTAAAATGAACAGTTTTATAAAAAAAAATCAAAAAAAAAAAATTTTAAAATGAATTTTACACCTGGATGCATTGAATCATTTCCGAAAAATATTAGATAACATCCTAATTGCATCTTCTATATCTGGAATTCCTGTCAGATCCTAAACTCCCACTTTACATTAAGACGTCATTTATACGCATAAGGGTGATTGTCATCTGTACTCATAGGCGATAAAAACTCCCTGGGAAGCGATGGTGGCCGGTGGGCCTCCGATCCTCCCTCGATGCCTTGCACGCCTCACCACCTCCCTATTACGCTCAGTGACGAGTAGTGGCCGACGTGCAGCAATCGGAGTTAGAAAAGGAGACGCTGGATCAACCCGCGCGCTCACGCATGCTATTGCTGGCTGAGTAGATCGAAATGCATAGCGATAAGGGCGATAAATGATTTTGCCACCTCCCCCTTCTCCCTTCTTTATGGGTGACGATTTCCATGTCATGCTTCTGATTTCAAGCTCTGTTGTGTGTTCCGATCCATCGATTTTTCTGATAAATGTTTTTGGAGTGATTATATACACCATGATGTATTTTAAACTAAAATACGAAATTCACTTTTTTTTTACAATTATTTATATTTTTAATTTTTTTCATAAACATGTTTACCTAAGTGTATTCAATTTATATACAAAGTTTTACCATTTCACAATATTTTTACATATTTATTTTTAATTTTTTAAAAATAAGCTTTTTAAGGGGTGCAAAATGACTTAAAGGCCCTTGAAATTGATATTTTTAAAAAATCAAAAATAAATATGTAAAAGTATTGTAAAATGACAAAACTTTGTATATAGATTAAATATACTTAGAAAACATGTTTATGAAAAAAAATTAAAAAATATAACTAATTGTAAAAATAAACGAATGTTGTATTTTAGACTAAAATAAAATACATCATAATGTATATAATCATACTCCATGTTTTCATCACCATTTTCACGCAGAAAGATATACTGATACCAATTTTATGTAAGTTAAGGAGTCAAAGTTTAGATGAGATGAGGATGAAACGAGAATGTGGGATAAAAAAAAGTATTGTTGTGTATTAGGAGTGTGAAAAAGTACATTGAAATTCAGAAAAACTATATTGAAAATGAAAAATAAGTTGTTATTTTTTGGTATGAGAAAAATTATTTTTGAGGAAGTGGGAGATTCTATTCCATAGGATCATCCTATTCTTGATGTGAATAATTTGAAGGAATACCTTGCTAGGTTGGGTTGGCACCAGTTACTCCTAGAAAATGGACCTACTTATCCAAATAAGGTGGAGGAATTTTATAAGAATGTGACCGCAACAAAAGACTAGTATGGTCGAGGTAGATATCACAACCATCTCTATGCTTATAAGTGATGTCTTAAATGCAAGGGGAGTAGGGGTTTAACTCGGAAAAGATACCTAAGCACCTTAAAATGGATAGGATATGTTCCAAATTAAAAAATAACTTATATAATTAGTGTAGAGTAGGTTCTAAAATCCGGTACTTGAAATCAACCCAAATTATTAATATACATTCAACATTTTCTTTTGAAATATGTTATATCATTGAAGATATAAAACATATTTTTTAAAATATGGAAACTTGTTTAATTTACCTATTTATTTAGTATATTAAATAAAACTATATTACTATGATAGTGATTATATGTTTTAAAGTAAAATTTATATTAGGATTGTAATTTTTAAATAATATGAAGACCAATGCAAAGAAACGATTTTGGAATTGGAATCAGAACCGAACCAACCTTAAAATGTGTAGTAAGAATTGGGTAGTGTGCATTTAGAACTGATTTGACTTAAAATGTGGTAGAGTAAGAGTTTTTAAAAATAGAGTAAGAATGAATTCCATCATAAACCAGACTTACTAGACCCAAGTTGCACTCCTAGGTATAAGTTTATACTTAAATCCAAAGGCATACATATTATGAAAGATATTAAAAGTTCATGTGACAGAAATTTCGGACTTGGAGGATGGTGTAACTATAATGTCATCCCATGTTGTTCTTCCAATTAAAATATCAGCGTTGCCAAACAATGCATCGTATAAAGACATGATACCGTGAGTAGTCTTAACGGCTGAAGATATTAGACATATGTAGTGCATTAAACATGAAAACAAAGCGTGGTTTAGACAAAAAAAAAAAAAAAAAAAAATCAATGGAGCGTAATCCAACCAAATCTGCTTTGGGTCGAGTGGCGGAAAATCAATGGATTTGCAGCCGACGGCGATGGAAGACGATGGTTGCTGAGTGCTGACGTCTTTGAAGCATATGAGTTGGATTCATCCATGAATATTTTAGACATTTCACATGAGATTTAACAGCTGCTATTAACATTGCTTGACGTAATAGGTAGATACAGAAATTTAATAAAGCGTCTACTTAAAGGTAAAGAATAGATATATTTGAAATTAATCTTGCACTAGAAACATTGTTTAGCATTCGACAATGGGTGGATATAGGACTTCTGGGCTAGTGGGGGTAATTTGAAATTGGGATTTTGCTATTATTAGACGGTCCTAAGGTTACATAGAAGCAGTTATATGTATCTCCCTCTATTTCTAATAAAAATTCGATGCAATTCGGCCTACGGCATTCTCCCGACCCAAGTCTTTTTACCGAAACTAATTGATGTTGTGTTAGTCCTAATCAACTCTCAGCTTTAATACATAAGCATTTTTAGGAGTAATGTTTCAATACATCAAAGCCATTTTTTAAAATGTCAATTTCTAAATAATATTTTCAACATCTAAACCATCCAAAACACCATATAAATAAATGATTATATAAAGTATTATTATATTCTAATACATATGTGGATGAATATAAATATCCTTCTTAATTTAGATATGAATATACACATTTTTAAGCAACTGTGAACTATGTGCATGTCTAATTTAAATGAAACTTGATTTCCTAACCAAAGAAACAATATCAAATACAATAAAGGAATTAAATTTTATATTAATTATCAACATTAAAAAAATTAAAGAGATTACATGAAATCGAAACGGAGCCCACAACGTAAATCAGACGAAAGCATACATAAAAAGAAGAGGGGGAACTTAAAGTTAGAGACTTAACTAGGGCGGCATGGAGAGGTATCATTTATCACAATATTCGAAGTCCAATCATCCCCAAATTTCTTCATGTTTCCGTCACACGCCAAAAAACACCCGCTTACAAAAATTGCACAAGCAAGGAAAAACGCCTCATGAAATCAATTCTATAATAGTTATTCATAATTTCACACAACGCATTTACTTGATTTTTTTTAAAAGAAATTTTTGCAAATATGGCTATAAAATTTGGCCAATATTATATTCATATCTGCAAATTTGCTAAATGGCACATATATTCATAAAATAACGTCATTAGACTTCTCTACAAAATAACAATAACCTTTTAATCTAAATAATAAACTTGCAATTTTTCAAATATTGTAAATACATTTACCATTTCATTATTTTATATATCTTCACGGTATATTATTATTTTAGATCTTTTTGCAAATATGCTTACAATGTTTTCAAAAATTGACACTATTCTACAGAAAATTCTAATAATATCTTAACGGAAAAGACAAATAATTTTATGCAAACTTTATAAATATATTTACAATTTCAGCAAAGTTAGAAACATAAATGCAATATTAGTCAAACTTTATAGATATATTTACAAAAATTCCTTTTCTAAATGAATATTTTTTTAGCAAGACGATGCCGTTACTAGTTCAAATTCTGCAAAGAGCAATTTTAGTGAAAATGCGCAGAAGATGGATCAAGTTCGTGATAGAACGAATACTGACATTTTTTCCAAAAAGAATAATATTACATATAAACGGAAGAGTTAAAGATTTTATCTATTCACCTTGTCTGAATAGCTTTTTTACTGTCTTAATAGTCCTTGCTATTTATTTTTTCTGTTTATTTATCAAATAATCATTTATTGTTTTGTTAATTTTTATTTATCCACAACATTTTAATTGTGTTATCAAATCATACTTTTAATGTTTATCTTAACACTTCAGGGGACGGGGGCCAAAAGACAAGGCAGCGTTTGAAAACTTGTTGCCTACTGGAAAAATGCCAAAATCAATCTTTCTTTTTCCCCTACATGAAACCATCCTTTATAACAAGTTCCTTTCAAAAGAGAAATTTGTACATTGCAAGCCAAAAAGATTTATAAGGATTTAAACATCGTTGCTAAATTAACCAAAATTCTCCTTTGAATATAAAAGGCTTGAATTTTAGTCCGAAATAACTATGGGTGTGTTTGGTTGGGGGTAAAACTTTTGATGAAAAATTTTTAAGATAGAAGTTGTCACATTGATAGAAAATGATGTGATATAATAGGAGTAATGATGAGAAGTAAAGAGAATAAAGTTAAAATAGATAGGTTAGTTGTATAGATAGTTGTGTAGAAATAATTGAAAAATAGGGTAGTTTGTATAGGAAAATGTGAAAAAATAATTAAAAAATAAAGTAGTTATGGAGAGTGAAAAGTTTTAGATTGAAAAGTTTTGGTTGACATGTTTATATCCCAAACAAACACACCCTATAACTAAAAGCTTTTTTCTGGGATGGAATGGGCCCGAGCATTGAAGCCTTTATAGAACCAGCAAGAAGTAAACTAAAAACAAACAGTACGACATGTCAACACCACAATGTCTGAAACTCGACTAGTCAAAATAGCAAAAAAACCAACGCATATGTACTAGAAAGCCACGTCGAAAACATTAAGACAATATTATATAGAAGCTTACTTGTACAAACGAAAAAAACCTAATGATGATAACCTATATAATCTTCATGATTTTGAACAGAAATCCAGTATATAGCGTACTTGCATGGAGTGGCGTGGCACTCCCATGGAATTTGCTGACTAATAACAGATAGCAACAGCAAAATGTAAAGCATGGAGTCCTCTACAACATGATAGGTGGTAAAGTACATCGGATGTTCCAAGCACGCACAAGCAAAACTAGAAGGATTACAGAACTCCAGAAGAGTTTTCAACAGACTATTTGCCTTTCTGTTTAACTGGGATCCACATAATCCAAAGAGACAAACTCACCTTACATAACCATTAGAACGGCGCCCACCAAAGCCCCTGTCTGGGCTTTCGTAAGGAGAATAGGGAAGTGACCTAGAGCGCTCTCTCCTTGATCTACCACCATATGGAGAGCGGCGAGGAGAATAACCACGAGCACCATGATAGGGTGACTGCCTTGGAGAACGGCGGTATCCACCCCCAACACCGTAGTCGTCACGACCATAGCCTCCACGATACCTGCCACGATCATGGCGATAGCCTGCCACATTCACCAAAACAATAATGGTCATTTAAACGTTTTGAGCCATAAGTCTGATCAGAAAGTGTTTGATGTTAAAAATAAACTCACTTGAATCACGGGTGCTCTTCATACCAAGATAGTGTCCCGGAGTAGGCGTACGGGGGCGTTTCCTTCTTGACTGAAAGTCGAAAAAAACACCTCAATGCTCCACAGTTTTCAGTTGAGAGAAAAATCACAGGAAGCATCTAAGAACACAAGCACAGGTGTCCAGCATGCCCTAGCATTATGCAGACATGCACAATACACTATGCACTTGTAAGTCCACTTCGAATAAAGCCTCAGTGAAAAATAGGCCAGATCCCAACTTTGAATAAAACCTTGATTAAAAAAACAGGCCAGATCACTTACTCAGAGCAGCACATCCATATGTGCAAGTGTGAACAACCTAATAATTGTTATGCTAGCAAAGTTTTGCAAAGGCCCAACCTTTGTGCAGGAATTGGGCATGATATACACATGTAAGCCCATGTATCTCACATGTGATGCTTGCAATGCTGTTTGCATAAAAGACCCTATAGCTCAGTTCTTCTTTGCAGTGCTGGATGCACATGTGACACCTGTAATGCTGTTTGCAGACAGGACCCTACAATTTGGTTCCTCTTTGCAATGCTGTTTGCACATGTGACACTTGCAATGCTGTTTGCAGACAGAACCCTATAACTTGGTTCCTCTTTCACATCAATTCCAGCTCCAACAAGTAACCATGAGGAAATAAGTGAAAACTAAACATAAAATGGAAACACCCGAATAATAATAATAATAATAATAGCACTTAAATAAATGTTAAATTATCACCAAAGCAAAACCATTGAAGCGGAAAAGGAATGAAAAACACTAACATCCAGGCATAAGACTAATTTAGCACCGTCAGAGGAATGCCAGCTGTGGGGTACCATAGTTGCCTGATTACAGAGTTGTTGGTAATGTCCGTTGATTAGTTGACAGAGTTGAAGGTGAATGCTGAGGTTGTTTAGTTGGCATATTTGCTATTGTTTAGTTGATGAGATGCATGAGATCAAGCTGTGAGGCTTAAGTTGAGATGGATGAACTCATCATCTTGATTGCTGCCAACTTAGCTGACGCAATGTCTTCTGAATAATAACCAAAAACCTCCAAGTCAAAAAAAGAAAGGATAACAACCGTATAAACCTTTCCATTTAATTATCTCCAAGTCAAAGGCCTGAGGTTTTACCTTCTCTACAGTTATATATCTGCCCTCCAAAACTGACTGATTGAGGTGCTTGATGCAGCTGTCAGCATCCTCAACAGTGTCCATGGTGACGAAGGCAAAGCCCCTAGAGATGCGTGTGCGAGGCTCAACAACTAGAAAGCAGTCAACCACCTAACAAAAAGTAGTAGTTAGCGCCACCACATTGAAAAATTGAAGGCTTGCACAGTCATCTTCACTAACCTTTCCTTCCTTGGAGAAATGATCTTCAAGTTCCCTTTCTGTGACTCGAGTAGAAAGGCCAGTGACAAACAGAGTATTTCCAGGATTTGCAGTTTCCCTCCTGCCATGTTACATAAAATAAACACTAAGGACTCAAAAATTCCAAGAATGATAGGAGACAATTGCAAATATACCAAAACCAGATATCTCAAGCCTGCTAACCTGCCACGGCTTCCAGATCTTGATCTTGACTGGGATAGGGCCTTAGCTCTTGATCTGGACCTTGATCTTGACCTAGACCTGGATCGTCCTCTCCAAGGAGAAGGAGAATGTGAATGCCTGATGCATTGAAATTCAATCAATGATGCACAATACACAATAGCATGTGAGAAAAGGTAAGATCATCCTCATGAGAAAAGAATAAATAATATGCCAAAAGAGCAAGACCTTAAAAGATTTGCTCTTACACATTGCTTCATGCTGAAAAGCCAAATTATGGACCAATATATGCTCCTATTTTCTTCCTGAGGGGTGAGCACGATCTGGGCTTCTAACTTATAAGCAAACACACATCGTGTTTGCATGGAGGCAGGGACAACAAAGACAAAAGTAATCATGCCATCATTGGCAGGATTTAAAATCAAGAAGTTTTCGAAAATCTTTCATTCGATAAAATTTTCCCATGAAGAAAAGCTAGGTTATCATTGAATTGACAATGTGCATAACAACCATCTAAACTCCATTCTCAATAATGACCACAGTTGTCAATGTTGAAATGGGAAAACATAACCCTCTAAATAGTCAAGAATAACTGGCAAGTATCAAATAATTCCAAATCATGAATATGCAAAGCACCATCATTCAATTCAATAAGTCCATTCAGCTGAGAATAACCCCAAAAAACATAGACTAGCCAAAGACTGTCATTCAATTCAGAAAGTCCATTCTGGCAGGAAGAACTTCAAACTATAGGTAGAAGAAAACTTTCATATATTTTATTGAATTTGAGAAGCCATTTGTTAGTGCCCCTAGAGAATTGATATGAAAGGATATTAAAATATTGTTACCTGCAAATATTAATATCATTATGGTTATGTATGATAGAGAACTGTAACAAACATGACAACAATCAGTCTTCAATGGAGAAATGTTAAGTTCCTGATTGCATTAGGTTACTAGGTTGACAACAAGGTCCCTATATATTCTAAGCGGTTATCTATTTACTTCAGTTATGAAAAAGCTAATTAGATATTTACAAGAAAAGGTCCCTGATGGTATAGTGCTGAAAGATGAGTCAAGAAGTTGAAAATCTGAAAGTAGATAATGGTGAGCCATTCTAGAATCAAATGCTGTTAAAATTGGTAAAATGAAAATTGAGTACAACATATCTTTACAAATTATAGGAATCTATATGATAAGCCAATTAACATTGCGAATCAATTCGAACCACAAAATGACCATTTTAAATACTTTAGTTCAATAGTTCAAGTGGAAAATCAATAAGGATATGCATATTACATATAGAATTTAAGCTACGTGTGAATAAAATAACTTTATATTTCTGGAATCTGACATGATTGGAAAGTGCAAATTAAACTAAAAGGAATTTTTCATAAAACACCAGTGAATGAGCTAAGCTTTCATTGAGTAAAATGCTGGCCAATTAAAGAACAATGTAGTAATAAAATCAATATGCTGAGGTGGACGGGCAACAAACCAGGAAATAAATTTATTAAAAATGAGATAATGCAAAATAATCCGAAGTGGGTAATAAGATGAGCAAAGTTTTAGGTGGTTTGGCCATGTGAATGAAGATGAAAGACTGCACCAGTTAGGAAGAAGAGGAAAGCCAAAAGACGCAGCTGGAAGCCATTAAAAAGATATGAAAATCTCGTGTTTACACTGAAGACATAACCAATGTTCCACAGGAGTGGTGCAAAATGAACCATGAAGCTAACCCTACTTGGGTGAGAAAGTAGCTTACAATGATGATGGTGATGAATTCAGCAAGTCAAGAACAACTCAACTATCAACCATTATAGAACAGGAGGGAAAAAAAAAATCTAGAGAGAGAGAGAGGAGTAAAATTGAAATTAAACAGGTAAAAAGATGCATCAGAATCTAATGGTTTTTCAATTCAATGAACAAAAACTGAACATAGAAATGCAACTTAAATAATAGTGAGCACCTAGATGAGGAACCAATTAATATTTCAAACCAAGCAATACCAAGAACCAATCTCTTTTAGCATTTAGACTCAATAGTTCAAGAAAATGGAGAAATCAAGAAAGGCATTATAAATAGAATACAAGCAGGATAGAAGAAATGACAAAGTGCTTAAGGAATTTTATGTGACTGTCAAGTTCCAATTAAATTAAAAGAAAAAATTTATAAGACAATGATTAGACCAGCTATTCTATTTAGGGCGAAGTGTTGGACAATTAAAGAGAACAACATGTATACAAAATGTGTAACAGAAATGAGAATGCTAAGGTGGATAAGTAGTACAACTAAAAAGATAAAATTAGAAAAGATGTAATCCAAAATAATCTGAAGGTGAAGCCAATAGGTAATAAAATGAGAAAAAAGCAAACAAAGGTGGTTTGGGCAAATTAAATCGAGACCTGAGATGATACTATTTAAGAGGTTTGAGTTTATTCAAATGAAAAGCAGTAAGAGAATGAGAGGTAGACCGAAAAAATATGAACAGAATTATAGAAGTAATTAAACAATATATGAAGACGTTAAAGATTACTAAAAATATAATTCATGATCGTGGAAAATGGTGCAACAAGATCCATACAAGGCAGTAAGCTTCTGATAATGATGATGATCTCCCAGAATGTTAAATATTTCTCAAACTAGTCAACCTTCATTGTGTATAGTAAATTAGCCTAATCAGAGAAATCTGTGAAACAACACAACCTGTTAGGTCCTTGTATCTTGCCCTTCACAATTTGGTTTATGCAACTAAACGACAATACCAGCAGCTAAGCCAATCCCAAAAATCGTCTTGCCTAATAATATCAGCATTTTTTATAACAACTGTCCACTCTATAGCGCCAGTTGTGCTACATATTCTGAATGATGAAACGGATACTGCTTCACTATCATTTAAGGAGAACAGGGTTTGTTGAAGCTAATAAAAGGTGGTAGCTGGTAACATCTGGAACACTAGAGGGTGAAAGAAAAAGACTCTCATGTAACCGACTTTAACAGAAAGTGTTCTTTCTCAATTCCTTCATTTTCAATCCTCAAAAAATGAGAAGCTGTTTGGGACAATGGTGGTTAACTGCACCCAAATTCACTCAAGGCAAATGAATATTATTTATTATTCCAAAAACCGCTTGTACAGAAAAATTTTATATGCTATATTATATCATACATTTTTCAAATTTAGTTGTTATATATTCACTCTACAAAGATACTAATTTTTACAGTAGATAAGTATCCAATGAAATTTATTTTTGGTAGCATGATAAAACAAAATGTATTTTTTAAAATTAATAAATGGTTTAAATTTAAAAATTTAATAATCAAAGGTAAGCATGGATGGCTTCCGTCCCATGCTTATGTAAGTATTGAATTATTATCTCATAAAAAAATCCATGAATAAAGCACCTATCAATTTATCAATAACAAGACGCACTTCAAAAGAATTCAACTACCCACTCAACATCATTAACAAGTATCAAACCTAAATTATCTTTTCAAAAAGAGTGTTCCCCACCTCTTTTCTAACCATCCCGCTCCTAAAAGATTATCTTCCACTCTTCTGCTACAATCCAACTAGTACTGGATGAACATTTCAAGAACGCTAGTGAAGCTAAGAATGCAGAACAAGAGACATCGGAGATCAGCCAGTATGCGAATGCAGACTAGCAGAATCTTAGGTGATTACAGTCGCAAAAACATGCAATCGCCCAACGTTCAGGCAGCTCGGACGTTGTTCACATGAGCACGCCGAAACACTTGAAAAGCTCGATACCGCCAGTACGTAGCCGGAGAATCTCCGAAATCGGAACATAGACAAAAAGCACATTTCAACAGACACAGGCGAGCACGAGAATCCAACATACATCAAAAGCATATATATTAACTGCCGCAGCACCAAAACGACACATTTCAACAACGCTAGATCCCAAAGAAAGACGAGAACATGCGAAAAGCATTCCAATGGTACGAAAGAGGCTAGATTTTATTCTATTTTTTTAATTACCTTCTGCGAGGGGAATCCGCCTGCAGGAGACGAGAAAGGGAAAGAAGGAGAGAGAGCGTTAGGACGGTGGATTAGAAGAAGAATAAACAAGAGAAGATGGAAGTAGAGAACCAAAGAGAAAATATACATATACCATTTTTGGAGGCGAATGCAACTCCGCTAGGGTTTCTCTACTCTGCTACCGCCGATGGCAGAGAAGCTCGTGCCCTACCAACAGAGTGAGAGCGAACGAGCATCGATTTGATGCTTCAAAAAGGGAGCTAGAGTCGTACAAGTGGGCTTGGCCAAATGGGCCTACAAGGTGACAGGCCCATTAATTCCGTAATTTCTGTTATGGAAGAGTTTGTCCGTGGATACGGTGGGTGCGGATATTCTGCATGTGGATCTTGATTGAACGCACCTGGGTATATATAGCTTTGGTTTATCTTTGTGTAAATATTCATTTTTTTAAAAAAAATTACGCAATTATTAATATAAATATATTTAACATGTATATTATTTTTTATCATTTTTAAATTTTTTTAAATTTTTTTGAATTTTTAAAAATAAGTGGAGGTTTTAGTAATTTTAAATATCTAAAACTACTACTATTTTTTAAAAATTCAAAAAAAAAATCTCCAAAAATAGTAAAAATTGATATCCATATTTAAGATACTTAGATTAACACTCTTATGGAAAAATTTTTAAAATATAATTTTAAAAAATGAGTTAAATGCACCTGAGTGCACTGAGCCTAAGTGCACTCGGGTACAGCAAATTAAAACCCTTCGTAAGCCAATTCACAAATAACTGAAATGAGAGAGGACCTAATTTTTTTTATTTTTCATTCGACTTTTCTTAATTCTCAAAACCTTCTGTTTCATGCGTAGGCTCATGAATTAAGATCCCTCCATAATAAAGATGCTGAAATTAAAGTCATTATGAGACAAACTAATAACCTCTTGGGTGATCATGAGGTCTTTTGGCAACAGAGATCCAGAATCAATTTGCCACAATATGGAAATCGAAATACAAAGTTCTTTTGTCAAGTTGCAATGGATAAAAGGAGACGAAACAATATTATAGTCTTGGGTGGCAATGATGGCAATGTTATTACTAGGGGTGTAAATCGGGTTGGGACAAATACAACCCTAACCCACCTTGTAAAATCTCAACCTAACCCTACTTTCAACCCTACTTTTTACACCTTAACCCAACCCTATTTCAACCCACCTCAAATCGGTTCGGTTCGGGTTAAAAATCGGGCTAATAGATTACACATATTGTCAATGTTAGTTAAGCTTTTGTTCACCCAAATTTCTAAAATAACAAAAAAGCAATAATAATTATAAAAACAATAAGTACGAAAAAGTTCTATGTAACTCAAAAATAGAGGATAAGTTTTGTAATTGATTTATTTTTTTGGTTTTGTATTCTTTGAGCAATTGATGTCCCCTGCAAGTCAAAAAGTGAAAGTCAAGTAAAAGTATTACAGTAAATTATGCAAAATAAAAAAACGAACATCATAGTCTTACTTACATTCTTAGTTGGCTTTTAATCAAAGCTACAAATATCTCAAATTCCCAATTGACCTGTTCGTTATTTCAAATCACCAATGCAAGCGAACATCTAAACAACCTATTTACAATGCAATATAGGGTATGTTTGGCAATTGAAAAAAAAAGTCAATTAAAACTTTTCAATCTAAAACTTTTCACTGTCTACAATTATCATATTTTTAACTATCATATTTTTTAATTATTTTTTCACATTTTCCTATACAACTACCCTACTTTTCAATCATTTATATACAACTATTCACACAACTAACCTATCTATTTTAACTTTATTCTCTTTATTACTCATCATTACCCCTATCATATCACATCAGTTGATAACTTTTACTCTCCAAAACTTTTCATCAAAAGTTTTATTCATTACCAAACACACTCATAACCAAATAATCCAAACATAATTTCACAACTAATTAACCAAATATATTTCCAAACCAAATAAATTCAAACAACATTTCACAACCAAATTGTCAAACATATTTCCAAACTCCACACAATTTTATTTAAATATCCAAACAACATGAATGAAATACACTCTCATAAACATATCCAAATACATATCTTATGAAATCGGGTCGGGTTGACCGACCCCCTAACCCGGCTCAAACCGATTTTGAAAATTGGGTTGGGTTGAACCCGATTTTCAAAAACCGAATTTCCAAAACATTAACCCAACCATGGTATAAATCGGTCCGGGTTGATGCGGGCTCGGGTTGAACCCGACCCTATTTACACCCCTAGTTATTACTACACATAATGAAAAGGAGGAGATGGCAGTCAATTATTTTTAGGAGCTATTGAAATCAGATGAGGTTAAAGATATAGACAAGATTAGAGCAAGCTACAACCATGCATAACAAATGAGGATAATGAAAGGCTCATTGTGCCACTAACTTAATCTAAAGTTTTCTTTACAATTAGGATCATGGCTCCATAGAAAGCTCAAGATCCAGATGGATGGCTAGCATGGTTTTATCAAAAACATTGGTTAGTAGTGGGTAATGAAGTTTTTGTGGCATGTAAGAATTTCATGAAGTCCAGAGATCTTAAGAAAAAGGAGACTATGATGAGAGGATTGAACTAAATTAACATGTCCTTATTCCTAAGAAATAAGGAGCAAGTTGTCTGAGTGATATTAAACCCATCAATATGTAATATATTATACAAGATAAAGTCTAAAATTTTGATGAATAGATTAAACAGCTGTTAGAAAAATTCATATAAGAAAATTACAGTATCTTTGTCCCCAGCAAATTGATCACATATACATAATTATAGAATATGAAGCTTATATACTTTGAGGAGAAGGGCAAAAGAGAAACTTGAAGGGTTGGCTATCAAATGAGATATGTCAAAAGCGTGTTATATGGTGGAGTGGAATTGTATTTGTCAAGCCATGAAGAGATTAGGACTTTGTCATACTTGCATCGATTGGATTTATGCTTATATTTCTATAGTGTCCTACTGAACTATTGTTAATGATTTTTAAAAAATACGATTACGACAAGTATAGGTATCTAACAAGGAGACCTCTTATCTCTATAATTATTTATTCTTTGTACGGAAGGTTTCTCCTTACTCCTACGTGCAATGCATTAGCGATCTCAAGACTAGCAAGTATGACCCTTGTACCTCTCGCCTATTTTTCGTTGATGATGCTTCATTATTTCTTAAAGCTAACATGATGAAGATTGAAAACTTGAAGAAAATCTTAAGTGTTTATAAGGAGTGTACTGGCCTAAAAGTTAATATGAGGAAAACAATGTTTTTTATAATAATAACACTTCTAAGACTACTAAAAACAATGTTGAGGAGATGTTTGATGCTTATGGACATAGAATTCAAATTTATTTGGGCCTGCCAGCTTGGTTGGGTAAGACTAAAGTCCAAGTATTTCAAACTATTACATAACAAGTCTAGAAGAAGATTCAAGAGTGGAAAGTTAAACTTCTATCATATAAAGGTAAAGAAATGCTAATAAAGGCAATATCGCAAGCCATTCCTAATATGAACTTATTTTTGCTTCTAAGAAAATTGTGTGCAGATATAAATGGCTCAATCAAAAGATTTGGTGGAGGAAAAGAAAAGGAAAACGAAAGATTTGCTACGCATCATCAGGGGTGCAACTTGGGTCGAGCTCAACCCGAACCCGGTCCGTCGAACCCGAATTGAAATAGTGTTAAATCTAGGGGTAAGAATCGATGCGAGCCATACCGAGTCAAGGTTTGCCCAACCCTGATCATACTTTTTAAAAATTGAGTTTGACCTTCTTTTTTATACCGGGTTGGGACAAAGTGGGTTTGACAATAACTTTTTTTAATAGGTTCCGGGACAAAATTCGGGTTAGTATCGGACTGATTTCGGGATAGCGGGTCGGGTCAAATAAGATAATTTTAAAAATTTATATACATACTGTAGCACGTAGTTTTTAACGCGCTTCGATGGGCCGGCGAATGGGCCTAAAAGTGTAAGGTAGGCTCAATTAAAAATATATAACTGTGAATTAAACGAAAAAATAAATGTGCATACACCAGAGGAGAAAATAAATATGAGATGTAAGTTAGCGAATCAGCTGGTTAAACGTGATGCGAGTTAGATACAGAAATTAAACGTGCAAAAATAAAAATGTAAACGATGTAGAAAAGGGGTTCAAGATCAGAAATGGAAAAAATATAAAAGGTATAGACATGAGGATTAAAGAAGGGAGATGCAAACGTTAAGGCTTTTAGATGATGCAAGTTTTTAGAGATTTTTAAATTATGCGAGTTAGTCAAACACAAGCATGTATCTCAATTAGACGTAATTAGCAGTTAATAACATTGTACAAATATTAATAAAATTTAATATATTAATTTTTGGAGTCGCCACTAACCATATAACAGTGGTTAGTCCGTATACAATAAGGCACTAAAATACAGAGATTCTCTGAATGAACTCACAACTAGAAAAAAAAATACAACTTTAATTTTCTAGTACATTGGTTCTAGGAGTGCGAAAAATTAATATATATATATATATATATATATTTTTGTAAAAGCTCAGGAGAGTGCAGGCGGGAATTTAATTCCTAGGCTTTTTTTTTAGGCCCTAACTCAACTTGGAAGTTGGATGCGGGTACTTTTTCCCATTGCGCAGAATAAAATTCTTATGATGATTTGATTTTATACTTTTTTTATATTTATTTTGTAAATAAAACGATACATATCTGTTGCATAAGTATTTGATTTTTTTTTTAAATGATAAGTGTAATATCATGAAAGGAACGGACGAATGCTTATGGATTTCCACTTTTCCCATTCTTTTCTTTTTTTAAAAAAAAAGAAAAGAAAAATGAGAAGGAACGGGAATGCAGAAGATAAATAGTGCGTTGAAGTTTTAAAAAAAAAACGAAAAAAATGAAAAGGGGCGGTAATGCAGGAGATAAATAACGTGCTAGATTTAAAAAAAAAAAAACGAAAAAAAATGAAAAGAAACGACAATGTAGAAGATGAATAACGTGTTGGAGTTATATTTTTTTTAAAGAAAAACGAAAAAATGAAAAGGGGCGATGATGCAAAAGAAAGGGACATGCTGGAGTTTTTTTAAAAAAAAATGAAAAGAAACGGCAATGCACAAGATGAATAGTGCGTTGGAGTTTTTTTTTTCAAAAAAACAAAAAAAAATGAAAAAAAAGGGCGGTAACGCAGGAGATAAATAACGTGCTGGAGTTTTTTTCTTAAAAAAAACGAAAAAAATGAAAAGGAACGGCAACGCAGAATATGAATAACATGATGGAGTTATATTTTTTTAAAAAAAGAAATAAGAAAGATGGAAAGGGGATGATGCAATAACGTGCTGTGCCTTTTTTTGTATATAATTTTTTTTTAAAAATGAAAGAGAATGACGGTGCAAAGAATGACGTGTTGTTTGTCTTTTTTTTTTTAATGAGAATAAACAGAAAATAGGAAGGTGCGATGGGAACCGAACGCTGATATTTTTTTTAATAAAAAAAATGAAAAATTTGAAAAGGAAGGATGAGGACGTGCTGGTGGGTCTTTTGTTTTGCGTTTTTTTTTTTAAAAAAAAAGAGAAAAGGAATGACGAGGGTGCAAAGGGCCGTTAATGTGTTAGAGATTTTGGATTCTTTTTTTAAAAGAAAATAAATGAAAAAAATGAGAAGGAGGATGATGTGAGAATACGCTAATTCTTTTTTTTTTTAAATGAAAAGAAATATTAATGCAAAAGGGGCAAATGTATGCGTGGTCCGGTCTCTTTGGCTTTTCCAATTTTTTTTTTTTGATCGTTGACGAGGAAACCAACTGGTGCAAAGAAAAATGGATCTCAAATAGAAAGAGGAAGGATGGATGGGTTTTTGGATCTTTTCCAACCTGTCCGAAATGAGGGGAGAGGGCCCTTTTTTATAAATTTTAATTTTGATAATTTGCACATTGGTATTTTCTTTTAATTTTTTTGCACAACTCTATCTTTCCTTTTTTTGCAAAACTCTAACAAAAATGGACTTTTTGGTAATTTTATGAGTGATTTTTGGAAACCACCAATGGCCCCTTGTTTTGCTTGGCTAGTAAGTCAACTTTCTCCTAGCCATTGATTTTGTGCATTTTGTGTTTTTTATCTATGCTTTGATCATCACATTTTTTCCTTGATCTTAGATGGGGCCCACACTTATTGATGTCCCTTACTTATTTTAACGGTTCAAATCTTCATTTAGTGGGTTGGATCTAGTAGTTTTTGTCCACCCTTTGAAATGTTGCAAATCCACCCCTTTCTTTGGTCAAATTTATTTTGACCATTAAAATCTCATAAAATACTATTTATTTATTTAATCCAAACCATCCATTATGTCGATTATGCTCCAATTGACTTGAGAAAATATCCTTCACTTTATCATGAATGCGAATTGCCCTTGATCTGCCATATGGATTAGTGGTCGTCACCTCCGTAGTGGGCTTAAAGCATCGGAGGCCCATGGATCGTACACAAATTTGGGCTTGCAAATACATGGGTTAAAAATTCAAAGGTGAATCCACAAAACCTTAAATAGGTATATCAAATTATAATAAGCCCACTTGAAATTTTAATTTTTATATTTTTGTGGGGTGTCAACACATATCAAACATAACTATACATCTATACTAAATTTAAATATTATATGCTTCAATGTTTCACTAATTATTAAAAATGAATAATTAAGAAAACAAAACATTTGAAAATATAGTATAAATTTATTAAAATAGGTTAATATACAATTACACATAAGAGTTATATATGTACAAATTATTTTTATTGATTCTTATATTGCTTTCTGAATAAATTAATTCTTCTATTGATGATAGAGTTGATTATAAAAAAAGTGAGAATTTTGAAAGAAAATAATAATAATATTTAAACATAGGTTTATAATTTCTAATAAAGTAATATATACGGGGTGGGTTGGACTCTTTGGGTCGGGACATGGTCGACCCATCCCGACCCTATTTTTGAATTCAGGACAAAATTTTTAACCATCCCTATATCGGGCCAAAAAATATTGGTTTTATCCCGATAAAAAAGGGTCGGGTCAAAGCTGGGTCACGAGTCGACCCGCCTCAATTCCCACCCCTAGTTAAAACTGACCAATGTAGAACCCGAGCCCGATTTTCCATGTTCAACCCAAATCCGAATTGAAAAGAACTTGAACTCGGATAGAGCTAAACCTGAACCCGAATTATATATAACACATATATTTTATACTCTATATAAATCTAGTTTCATTTTTCTTATATATGTTATGTTTATTTTATACCATATATAAACATTATTCCTTCTTAAGTTCAATTATATAATATAATATTTTTATATTTTTTTAGGAAAAAAGAGTTTGGTTTAATAGTAGTTTCAAAACAAAAAAAATGAAAACTATTTTTAGAACTTGAGATGTTTTATTTGGTATTTTAACTTAACTACTTATGTAGGATATTATCATTTGGTCGTTTTAATATGATATTAGTAGTTAGATGTTTATTCTACTTGAAATAAATTTGTTGTAATTTATTTGATTAATGTTTATATATATGTTTATGATATTAATATTAAATTGCATAATAGGAAAATAATATATCTTTTCATTTTTTAAAAGGCTACTAGTCTGTTTTTTTTTAAGAAATGACTATTAGTCTGCTTAATATGAAGAAAATGCTCAAATGAGAATTTTCTTCTTTATATTCTTAAACACTCTTGAATTTTTGCTTGAAAATAGAAAAATATCATTTTTGATTTTTTTAATAATAAATTTAAAGTTGAATAAGTATAAGATAGATAACAAATATATAGAATAATTTCAACCTGAATTTTAGCCCAAAACTCAACCCGAGCCCAATTTTCAAAATATGATTAGGGTTTAGGTTTATAAATAGGTTAGGATTTAGATTTATAAATAGAGTTAGGATTAGAGTTAGGGTTAGGGTTGAAGTTTTAAAAATAAGGTTAAAGTTAGGATTGAGGCAAACCTGAGTTTCATGAGCCTGAGTTACACCCGATGCATTATGGGTTAAGATGTGGACTTCCAAAGTTGGGAGAGGAATAAGCTCTAGAGATTTTAAACTGTTCAGTATTGCTCTCCTAGCAAAACAAGCATGGAGATTAGCCACTTAATAGAATTCGATGTGCTTTGGTGTCCTGAAGGCAAAATATTTTAAGGACGGGGACTTCTGGAGCAGTAAATGTCAACAGCAAAATATTTCAAGGACGGATACTTCTGGAGCAGTAAATGTCAGCAACACGCCTCTTGCGTTTGGAGAAATATTCTAGTGGCGAGAGAGTTGCTAAAGAAAGGTTGCTGCTGGGGATTAGACAACGGAAATATGATAAGATTTCTGCAAGACAGATGGATTGATTATCCACTTATTAAGGTTGGCCCACTACCTACTGAGATTCGAGAAGATATTAAAGTGTGGTTATTCATTGATTGGGGGCAAAAAAGTGGGAATAAAGAGCTGTTAAGGCTGTTGTGGGTGATACTGGTTGAAATATTGTTAAATGAATTCCTGTACATTCAGTTGAAACTGAAGATAATATTTTCTAGAATGAAGAACCAAATGGTATGTTTAAAATAAAATCAGCATATAGATTATTACAAAAGCTAGAAGGGACGATTCAGAACCCAATGAGGGAAGAAATTCATCAAACAGATGTTGTGTAAATGTTATCCGAGCTATGTGGAAATTGAAACTGCTGGCAAAAATTTCAAACTTTGGCTGGAGATTGCTGTCGAACCTACTCCCAACAAAAGATAATTTGTCCAAAAGGGAAATACCTATCAATAAGAGGATAATTTCCACTTATTCTGGCGGTGCCCATGCATAAAAGAAGCTATCGTGGATTTAGATATTGTGGATTGTAGCTCATAGGAGACTTTTATCTGTCAATGTTAAATGGCGAACACCTCCTTATGGTAGAATCAAGTTTTAATTGTTGATGCAGGCATCAATGAGAGAGCTTTTGTAATGTCATCGGTTTTCCTTCCCTGCTCCTTGAATCTCTGGAGGTAGCAGGATCCGAAAACCCTTTTCCCATCAATAAAAAAAAATAAACCTTTTCTGTTTCCAACAGAATAACACCCTTTTATTTCATCCCATTTCTAAATAGGTTGAAGGCTTGTCACTTTTTCTTTTTTGCCCCCCTTCTTTGAACGCTTATCACTGAAGTGATATTTTTCAGCACCGCTTAATTGTTATTCTCTCTGATAAATTTTAAGTAAAATCAGGTATTAAAATTTGAGCTTATCTAAATGGACGCCTGATCATTTCAGGCCGGACGCACGGCCTGCTCCGTGCGTCTGGCCCAAAACTGTATTTTTTTATTTTATTTTTATTTTTTTCATGGGTAAGTAATTCTAGATATATTAAATCTATAAACTAAGTTTTATCATTTTTGCATGTTTTTAAGTTTTTTTTTATTTTTAAACAGTGGCATTTTCGTAATTTTCTGAGATCCAAAAATTACGAAAATACTTCTGTGTTTAAAAATAAAAAAAATACTTAAAAATATCAAAAAATGATAAAGCTTAGTTTATAAATTTAATACACTTAGATTTATTTATCTATAAAAAAATAAAAATATATAAAAATATATATTTTCAAGCCGGACGCACTCTAAACGAGTCTTTCGAATTATCATGGAAGAGGCATGAATGAACGCATGAGTCCTGTTAAAACATAATGCCAAACGGACCTGTCAATGTCAGAACGGCTCATTTGGAACCACGAATGAAATTTGTGCCAGCAGATTGTACTGTGAAAGATTATTATATATTAAAAAAATAAAAAAAGTAGTATTTAAAATAGAGAAACTGCAGTTATGTTAAAAATGGAAAAATAATACTGTAAACAAAAGTTTTTAAAATGGAAAAGCTCATCCAATGAGATGACCCTTAACCTTAGACCTGTTTCCATGATTACATAAAATTCAAATTATTTATTTTATTAGAAATATAAAAACGTATGAACGAAAAAATTCTTTGTCTTTAAATCAACATCATTTAAGAGGAAATATTATGTTCTTTTATATTCAAATAATTTTAGAAAATTTTAATAATAATTTTATAATAAAATCAATGTTTATATATTGATAATTAGATATTACATCGTCTAGGGATGTAGACTTAATAAAAATTAATTAACAAATTATTAAAGCATAAGTTTCTTCATCATTTATCAGTTAATTAAAAAAATGTCATTGCCCGGTGTAAATTGTTCAATGGTGGGATTTGAAAAATTTTACGTAATTTTGCTAATCAAGTTTGATTCTAAGTGGATGTACGGTAATCTCATCCCATAGTTTTTTGTGGCTCTCTCTCCTGTGCATGATCTCATAAATGACTTAAATATCTAGCAATTTTACTTTTTCAATTTTACTTTTAAATATAATCATTTTTCTTACAACTATCTTATTTATTACAATTTCACCATCAATTTTAAATAGCCAACAACCTTATTTTTTTTTTCCAACTTTACCCTTAAATTCAATCTTTTTTTCTTAGAATTACCATATTTATTTCAACTTTATCATTATCATTTCATATTATTCATACAAATTTTAAAATATTTACATTTTCATTTGCCACCCTATCCCAAAATCTAATCAAAATTCACATTCCCAAACGTCTTTTAAGTTATTAATTTTTTTTTCATATTTATTATTTATTTTATTTCATACACTCACTCTAAATCAACTAATTTCAAATTTGTCTACCATTTACATAATCAACCCCTTTGGATGTGAATTAAGATAATCCGTTGACTGTCGGTTATGAATAGTTTGCCTGTCTATTTTACCTTGCCACCTAATGCCCACATTACTAGGTGGATTGATAGGCATGGGACGTAGTTGTATGTACTCAAGTGTATACACCTATTTTTTTATTTTTAATTTTTTTTTTTACACAATTGTTAATTTAAGTGTATTTAATGTATTAAATTACTAAAAATGCCATTAATTTTTAAAATTCTGAAAAAATATCTAAAAGTCTCAAAAAATGGTAAAATTTGATATATATATATATATATATTAAATAGACTTATATTAACATTTCATGAAAAATTTCAAAAAAATAAAAAAAATAGGTGAAATACACCTAGGTGCATTGAGTCTTAATGCACTTGAGTGACATTAGACTCATAGCAAGCATGCCCTACCGTGGCACCATGATCTAGACCGTTTGCAAATTGCCTTACTTCACTTCTAATTCATTTACAACATATGAAGTATTATAAATGGATTATAAATATATTACCATTGAAGTTTTTATAAATGAATTAGGATTAAAATTCAAACCCCAATATGATCCACTTTCACCTCTAATGGTCCCTACACCATAAAGTATTACCTTCATTTTTTCCTTTAGAATATATTGGTGATTTTATTCTTCATTTTATATTTTGAATAATATTTTTTATGCATTAATTACCTTAGATTTCATTTAACAAGAGAAAAAAAAATTAAAGAAGAATTTTATAAAAATTTTAAAAAGTAAGAGTGTGATGTAATATAACAGCAGTAGAGACTAAAATTTATTAAAAAATGAAGATAAAATAGATCAAATAATTATATGAAAAGATATAAAAATAATTTAAAGAGACGTGTAAAAACAAAAAATAGGATAGTTAATTAGGTAAGATACGAAATCACATGAGTGAAGTGATAATTATTTTTCTTTGATCAAATGCAAAACAATACACCAATATCAGTTAAAGAACCATTTTTAAGGGATGTACAAAATTTACCTCGAGGAGAAATTAAAAAATAAAATAAAATCTAGGTGGCCATTAACCGAATGTCCGAGATCAACGGCGTGGATCTCTCTCGAATCCTGCCACGTCAGCCATGGAGTGGCCGATAGACAGAGGGTGGGAGATGCAGCCCACCATACCGTCGGCGGCGGAAGTAACCGAACCGACGAGAATCTAGAGGAGACGAGAAAGGCTTTCTTCTTCGGCATGGGCGGCAGCCGCCCGCTCCTCTTCTTTCCTTACCTGCACCTTCGGATCCAAACATTACACCCGAACTCTTTCCCCTCCTCCTCCTTTTGATCTCCGAACACTCTCCCTTTCTTGTCTCGTCTTCTAGCCTACCTGATGAAGAGGCGTAGAACCTCGCGGGGTCGAGGTATTGATGAGCTGTGGCGGCGGGAGGTGGGCGATTGCTCGCCACTCTCTTTCATCAACCGTGTGGGGGCGGCGGAGGTAAGCTCTCTTGATTTTCTTTCTGCTTTGATACTCGATCCAATTGCTTTGGTTGTTGGCATTGCGGCATGGGCTGTTGTGATGTGCCGGATGTTCTATTGAAGGAAAAATTACTAGTTCTAAGCCTGTCCCTGCTTTAAATTGAAGGAAGAGGGTGGTCTAAGTCTCTCCCTACTTTAAATTGAAGGGAGAGAGTGGTTTTGATACTGTTTAGAGACGGGGAAGTGATGTTTGAAACATGGATAGGTGATCTTGCTGGAGGCTATGCTCTCGTTCGCCAGGGCAGGGAATTAAGTTCTGTACAGTCCATCAGATATGGATTTTTAGAGATGGGACTGATGTCTGGATTCCTGAAGGAAAGCCGGGAAACTTGGCTATGTGGTTCCAAGGTTAAGGAATTAAATTCAATACATCCATCAGTTAAGAACGATGTTCTTTTATCCTATTTAAGGGTGTTTGTCCTAGACGTTGCTTTGAGCAATTGAAAACCTAGGGTGCAGGGAGAAATCATGAAGTGGGTGGAGGGATGACAGTCATTGATCATGCTACTGGTAACAATGGTATACAGTTTTTGGGTGCTTTGTGTTGCATTATGGATGAAAGGCCTTCAAAAATGTTTATAGCTTTGTCGCTTTTGTCATCAACTGCAATATCTTAGAAAAAATGGAGTGGTATGACAACCATCATTACAATCTCAACTGCATAGTGAAATGTGATGAATGGTACTTAATTGGGGCAGGAAGTGATCTTTGCCATTCATAAAAATTTTCAGATTACAGCTGTCAACTCCCAACTGGATGGATTTTATTGGTTCCTCTTTTGCAACCTTATAAGCTTAAGGTACTTGATTGCCTGGTCCCAACATTTTCTTACAATATCCTTGTGTAGAACAAAATTTTACCATTTAGGAGTGATATAGTTATGAACAAATTGATCAATGTGAGGAGGAGACATCTCAATATTTGTGGCAACACCTCACTTGCATCTTTGATTCACATGACCATAGACAGGACGAGTTGGATTCTCTTACTCCTAAGTCAAAAAAAACCGATGGGCAAATTCATAGGAAAGAAACTATAAGGAAAAATATTTACATCCTGGGTCCACTTATGTTATGCTAAAAAAAATCCCGAGTGATGCAGCATGAAATGTTGCTAGTTCAAAGAGAAATAAAGATTTATCTTATTACTTACCTTGATAGAGCATTTCTTGGAGTTCAGGTCAATGTGATTTTCTCATATTGCAGGTGACTAGCAATAACATTTGGTCTTTTGTTCTCTCTCTTTATTTATTTATTTATTTTTGTGGCATTTGGGTTTACTTAGGATCTTGTCCTTCGCCTATCACTCCACAAGAAACTGGACAGGCACAGAGGTTGTGTTAACACTGTGAGCTTCAATGCAAGTGGAGATATTCTTGTGTCAGGATCAGATGATAGAATGGTCTTTCTTTGGGACTGGGATGCTGGACTTGTCAAATTGGCTTTTCACTCTGGGCATGTTAACAATGTTTTCCAAGCAAAGCTACTGCCCTTTTCTGAAGATCGGAGTATTATTACCTGTGCAGCAGATGGCCAGGTACCCCCTTTAAACTTGAATTGATTCATCATTATGAGTAATAGGGCATGCATTCACACTTGTCTCTCTCAATATGTTCTCAAAGTTACCAGGACTGCTATTTTTCTGTGGTGCTAGGTGAGACATGCTCAGATTCGAGAAGGCGGACGTGTGGATACAGAAATTTTGGGGAAGCACCAAGGTCGAGTTCACAAGTTGGCTATTGAACCTGGCAGTCCTTACATCTTTTATAGCTGTGGTGAAGATGGGCTGGTTCAGCATGTGAGATCCACCTCAGAACTACCATCACATATGCCTTTTTGTCTATTTTCCATTTTTCATACTTCAAGTAATCCCATTTTTCTTCCTGCAGTTTGATTTAAGAACACGTGCTGCTACAGAGCTCTTTACTTGTCGCCAATTTAATGACAAGACTCATTACATGCCTGCTGTTCAGCTGAATGCAATTGCAATGCATCCAAGGAATCCAAATCTCTTTGCAGTTGCAGGATCAGATGAATTTGCTCGGTTGTATGATATCCGCCGGTTTAAGTTGGATGCATCAACCAATTATGACCACCCTGTTGACTGCTTCTGTCCTCCACATTTGATTGGAGATGATCAAGTTGGAATTACGGGTCTAGCCTTCTCTGATCAGAGTGAGCTGCTAGTCTCTTACTATGATGAGCTCATTTATCTTTTTTCCATGAACTTAGGGCTTGGTCCAGATCCACTGCTGAGATCGCGGTCATCCTCAGGTTCTGTTAATGGATCTGGACCTGCTCCAACTTCAGATTTGCAACCAGATCCAGGTGTTGGGCCCCAGGTCTACAAAGGACATCGGAATTGTGATACAGTGAAGGGTGCCAGCTTCTTTGGTCCAAATTGCAATTATGTTGCCAGTGGCTCTGATTGTGGTAGGATATTCATTTGGAGGAAACGAGGAGGTGAGCTCTTGTGTGTTATGGAAGGAGATCGGCGTGTTGTGAACTGCATCAAGTCCCATCCTCATTCCACTATCCTTGCAACCAGTGGAATCGAGCATGACATTAAGATCTGGACCCCAACAGCAACTGAACCATCCTCGTTACCTGTAAATCTTGATGAGGTAAGCTTTATGCAATTTTCTATCTCAGAATTTTGGATTGTTGTGCTGTTCAATATATGCTTACCTGTTATGTGCATTTTGAGATTAAAAATGAAATAAAGTAAAAGCTATTGCTTCATTCTAGCTGTACTTATGAATGAAAGGGTAGTTTTTTATGTGGTTGTTTTTGCATACTGTTAAGGCATGATTTTGGTTATTTTGGACAAACTGATGATTCTTACTGTATGATAACTATTATGACAACTACAATGTGTTTGCTGATCATGGCGACAATAATAACAATGATGGTGGCAACGATGGCGTTGTTCTATAAAATGGCTATGATGACTGCTGATGGCATCTACTGAAGATACAAGCGAGGACCCGGAGACATCCACCAAGATGTGCCACTGCAGAAGATGTGATTACACATATCTTCCCGTTGCTCCGTAGGCATAGGTCCAATTCAGGCCGCCGTGGGGGTGATCAGCCAGAAGATGCAGCTGTCTTAGAGTACATTATGACCATTGCCAGTGGTGATGATGCATCTGATGACTTCGACTCTGTAGATAACTCTGAGGACCCGGGGGACTGTTCTATGAACTGATGTTTCGCAGTGCTTGAAGCCAGAACAGGTAAAAATTGTAGATATGTATGTAACAGCAAATAAATTCCCTGGTTACGGGGGCATTCTGAATCACTTGGATGGTTATGTTATTAATACAGCCTTATTTTATTAGTTTGCGTTGGGCATGGACTCTGCTACTGCTTTCTAGTAGATGGCCGTTTGTATTGACAGCCCATCAGTCTTTGCACTCTTAGCTGCATTATTGCGCCTCAGGTTCTTCAAAACAATTTCTAACTGATTTTTGTTGTTCCTAATTTTCGGCCTCATTAGCTTCCATGGAACTTCCTATATATTTCCATTTTTTGAAAAGCTTGGAAGTCGGAATTCCCATCCATAGGCAGAATTGGCTGGATAGTCTACCCGGCATGAAATTCGAACACAACTTGAATTTTTTAGCTATTTATGTTAAAGATAAATAACAACTAAGGTAGCTTGCTGGTTATTTCACGTGTTTGTTTCAGCTGCATTCTGTTTGAGTTTTTGGAAGTTTTTTGGACTGGAGTCGAGTTTTAGTCTTGAATTTGGAAATTTGGAATCAGGATGTGCCAGACCATCTGCAGAAATTTTCTGGCCAAGGGGTCTTGAGATGTGTAGCATGGTAGGAGTCTGCTGTGTTAAGAGGGCTTCACGTAAAGGGTACCGGCGAAAATAAGTCAGCTTTGTTAAAAAGACTACATAGAAAGGGACTTTTTGGCAAAATATATTAGTCATTATGGATTTTTTTACTGTTTAAAAGGAAGCAAATTTGCAAAATCAGAATGGTTCGCCAAGATGGGCTTTTAAGGTGCCACTTATGATCTTGACAACAGCGGGATCCAGAGAAATAAGTCTTTGAAAAGGTTTATTGGCATTCATGCCAGCTCTTCGCGCCCCTGCCAACAATTTAGACTTAGTAGCATTTATGCCAGTAATTGTTTAAATATTTTACACTCGGGGGAATGATTCAATATCGGTGCTGCATGAAAATATCCAAGCAGTTGTTTTTTTATTCAAATAGAAATAGTTTTTTAACATTATTTATTATTTCATCATTGTTGAAGTTAGAAATGTTCGAGGTCACATGGTCAAGACTTAGACAAAGAACCAATACCATGTTAGATAAATAGAGAAAATAGAGGAACTTTTTACACGATAGATAGGTTTATTGGTTCAAGTTTGTCTAGAATACTAGAGTATTGTTTCAATATATTCTACTGCATTGAAATCTCAATGTTTTAGTATGCAAAATCTCATTCTTTAAATATTCTTTGAATTTTTTCTTTTTTATAAAACCGTTGATCTAAATCCATGGAACAATCATGGAAGGAAACAAACCAAACCAACCATGGGACAGAAAAGAGAGGCCATGAAGAGGACCATAATGTGAAGAATGCAGAAAAACACGCCGATAAGAAATAAAAAAATAGGTGGTGATTAAATTATAGATTGGGAGAAAAGCTTGGTGGAGGCTGAGAACCCCTCTCAACGCCACCTAGAGATACGAGTATCATGGCTTGAAATTGCTGCAGGTTTAGGAACTCATGATCAATTCGAAATTCACTTGACATGGTCAAGTGTAGAAATCCTAACATTGTGTTCCTCAACAAGACAAAAAGAACAAGTTAAGAAATGGAAACAGTAAGAAGAAAATTGGGCTTCAAGGGGTGTCTAGCAACTTCACGTACTTAGAGGAAAGGTGATTTGGCCTAGTTATGGAAAGAAGAGTGGCAGGTAGATGTAAAAGATATCAAAGTGGTAACTCATTTTGCAATCACACCATGGAGGTTTACAGGTTTCTACAGAAACTCGAAGGCAGATGGAAGATAGGAATCCTAGAACATCATGAGGCAACTAGGAAACTCTGCTCTAAGTCCATGGGTGAAAATGGGCGACTCAATGAGGTTGTAGGACTTTTTAGGGTGCAGAGTAGCAAATTCCGGTCGAAAAGGCAAATGGATCTATTGCGAAAGGTCATCGACTGGTGTAATCTTGTGGACCTTAGTTTTGTTGGCCCCAGCGTGACATGGAGAAATAATCGAAGGGGTATCGATCGAGTGGAAGCTAGATTGGACTAATGAATGACAAATTTAGCATGGCTAGCTCTCTTCCTCTATGCAAAAGTTGTACACCTATCTGCTGCATCTTCCTACCATAGCTTAATTCTTTTGCACCTTGATGTTAGACAGGATAAAAAGAAACCACCAAGAGAATTAAAATATGAGCTGGACAGGGCAAAGGATAAGGAAGCACATGAACGAATTCAGAAGGAATGGGATAGAACATCGGGGGGAGGAGTATTTTTGAGTCTATAAAGAAAAAGCTTCAAAGATATGGAAGAGAGCTAATGGAATGGAGCAAAAGGAAAAGAGAAAAGTCACAAAACGTTAAGAAATAAATAAACAGAGCTTTATGATTTAAAACTATAGCACCCGTCTGACTCAAGGGACACAACTATTCAGGAGCTAGAAAGGACAATAAATTTTAATTACTTGAAGATGAAGAGATCATCTAGATGAAACGATAAAAAATACATTGACTAAATAGGGGGGCCAAGAATACATGGTTTTTTCACAAAAATGGCTTCCAACGGGAGAAGAATGAATCTTATTGAGGGCTTCGTGAATGAGGATAGAAGTTGGTTGGTGAAACAAGAAGGCATGAAAGTAACTATATTTAATAACTTTCAAGAGTTGTTCACTAGTACAAATTTGGGTAATATGGGTAAAATTACGAGAATGGTAAAGAAAGGAATTATAGATGAAGAGAGGGAGCTCCTAGTCAGACCTTTGGAAATGATTGAGGTTGTGAAGGTACTAATGTTAATGAACTGACAAAAGCCTCATGCCTGGATGGTATGTTAGTGGGCTTGTATCAGAAACGCTGGAACACGGTGGGTCAAGATATTTATCAGATGTGTAAAGCTTTCATGGAAGTGGGAGGAAGCAACCAAACTAAACACCAAATTCACCACATAAATTCCACAACCATTTTCTTGATCCCAAAAAAGAAAGGAGCGTGTAAGGCAACTGAATTCATACCCATCAGCCTCTGCAACGTGGTATATAAGATCTTGGCAAAGTTATTGGAGAAATGACTGAAGGATGCTTAGATCAAGTCATTTCATGTTAGTAGAGTGCTTTTATTCCTGTTTGGCTTATCTCAGACAATATATTTGTAATACCAAGAACAATTTGAGACCGATACATGTAATTTAGGCATTTAACTAATATTAATTATATGATTCAATTAGATGATTGAGATTAGGGTAAATGACTAAGTGAGATAGTTAAGTTATCACTTTTGTCCAATGTGGGTTAATGTGCACAAAAAGATAAAATGAGGTGTGGAAATGATGATGTAATGTGGTTAATTATTCCATTTAATATGTTAAATTGAGAATAATTATAGGATTAATGAGATTATTGCTTGAAAATTCATAACTTGAAGCGCATAAGGCGGATTAACATGAAATTTGAAAGGCAAGTAAATGTTGACATGCTCTACCTCATGAGTGATATGAATTATGTTAATCATGATTAAATTATGATGATAATGATTTAATTTATCAAATTCGATATGATATTTTCAAATGCTCATATCTTGATCTATAATGATCATTTTGGGATGAATTTTTTTATAAATGGCTAAAATAAGATGGCTTATCATATGGAAGGATTTGATTGAGTTAAATATCATGGAAAAATAACTAATCACTTATGGTTAAAACCCTTTGACTTTTTACTTTTTAAAAAGTGGATTAATTAATGCAAAAGCCAAAGAAATTAATGGTACAAATGAGGTGTCTAAAGGGGGAAATTTAGGGGCAATTTTCTAAATTTTAAAAATTAGAAAAGGCATGGAAAAGGGGTTGTGTGTAAGGACTTTCAAGGGCTAAAAATGGGAAGCAAGTAGGCATCCTTTGGAGCTCACAAAATGCCAAAAAGGGACCATATATGTGGACGTGATTTCAAGGATTGATTGAGCAGATTTTTGTATTTAAAAATATATAAAAATAGAAAATTGTATGGATAGACATGACAACTCACTTGGAATAAATATGAAAGTTATTTAACCTAAAAAATGAGGTGGAAAAAGAGGATTAAAAACCCCATTATATAAGGGGAGAGAGGGGGCACTTGCAACGTCCATTTTGGGTAGAAAAATAAAAAAAAAGAGAGAAAAGGACCCGCAGCTGGGACGTCCAAGGAGAGAAAGGAAAGGAGAAGAAAAGAGGAGAAAAAGGAGAGGAAGAAAAGGGGAAACAAGCTAGGCAAGGTGAAAGTGAAATCTAATAACTCTAAGTAAGTGTTTAAACCAAGTTTGGTTTGATAATTACCAAGTTTTCTAGGTCAAGTAATGATTCATAAATTGATTCATTTATGAATATTTATTGATGATTTATGAAACCCTTGATAAGGTTATTAAATATTAAAGGAGTTGAGAGATTCAATTCAAGCATCAAGGAAATGATGTGCATGACCTAGAGTTATTTTCAACATGATAATCATGCTGAAATTTTATTAATTTCAGATTTAATGTTGCTGTTTTAATCATTTATCATGTATGGATTATGCGAATTATTTTCATGTTTAATTTATGTTAAACCAAGCTTGTTTAATGAACCTTAGTTGGGTGAAAGTTTAGTTTAACAACTAGGTGAAATTTCCATTTAATTAGGGTGGAAATGAGACATGACCTAAACAACAAGATATATGAAAAATTATATAGGTAAAATACCCCATTAATGGAGTATTACGGATTTCCAAATGGGTGGAAATGAAACTTTAAAAATCTGTTTTATAGGGCACATATAATGGGGACGTCCAAGGTGGAGAAAATGAGGAGAAAAGTCGTTGTTTTGAGCAGTTTAATTGATGAGTTTGAGTTTCATGATTATACTATAATTAATATGCAAATAAGTGCTTAAACTAAGCCAAATGAAGAGGAAGATTTTTTGTTTTATATGAACTTGATTAACACATAATGAATGTGTAGTTAGAAGGTACACATGAAGGGTATAAATGACAAGAAAGAGGAATAAACATTTATACTTAGTTAATGTGCAAAAATGAGAAGGAAATATGGCAAAACTAGAAAAGAGAGGGCTCTTTTGAGAAAATTATAAAATCTTAAAAAAATTTGGAATTGAAATTAGTAACCCTGACTCATAAATAGATGCCTTGAATGAACACTAATGTGAAAATACAAAGTATGTATGATAAATGAGAAATGGAAGGTATTAGACTTCCATACGTTGAGTTAAACTTAAGGTTTATAATGGATTTGAAAAATTACCCTAAATAAGGGTGTTAAAATAAAAGGAATGGTCACAAGTGAACCATAAGACGTACCAATGTGTGAATTGGTAAAATTGACACCAAACTTGAAAGACAAGTAGGTTAAGCTAGTTGATGTAAATTCATGTAGGTTGGAAAACCCTAACGGATATAAGCATTTGAAATTCTATGTATATAAATGAAATGTCTATCTAGGCAAAGGCAAGGGAAATGATGGAAAAAGAGGATTAAAGCCATCATAGGTAAACAAACAAACTTTTAAAATTATTGATTTCATCCAAAGTGTTGAAATGATTAAAACTGTTTATATTGATGCTTTTAAGAATTTTTTACTAGTGAGCAAGCTTAAGTCTTAAAAATTATAATTTTAATGAAATGCCTCAAGGATTGTTTCATTGTAAGCAAGCAACACTTCTTAAAATATTTATTTTATCTCAAGTGCTGCAATGATTGAAAACGCTTTACATTGATGATTTTAAGAATTGCTTACAAGTAAGCAAGTTCTTTAAGATGCTATTTTTACAAGATTTTATGAAGAAAAATGGATTTTGACCTTTCCACAAAGAAATACTTGCAAACGAGTTTTGAGTTTTACTCCTATAAGATACGTGAAAAGCAAGTACAATTATGAAAGAAAAGAAAAAAAATGTTTAATTTATAGAAAGAAATTATGTATTTCTTGACATGACACTTGAAAATAACGATGATTGGAAAATAGTCCATTTGTTTGAAATGAGTTATTAGAAAAGTTTTGATTTCTTTTGAAAATGAAAATACTTTGAAAATGCCTTGAAAATGTTTATACGGATATTTCTAAAAAAAATATTTAAGGGTGGTCAACCCGATAAGTCAACTATATAAAATGAAGTGATTTTTGTTGCTAAAACGGTATTCAAAAAGTATGCAATCTCTTCTTTACGTAATAATGATAAGGATGATAAGTAGACAAGTATGTGATACTGGGATGGATAAAGGAAGATGATACAATTGCATAACCTTTGCTTACGAAAATCCCGAAATAGAAATAAAGAAAATGTTAGTAATAAAAGTTTCTCTTCATGAATATAAAAATGCTTTGAAATCTCTTTATCATGATGATTTTAAAATGAATTACAAGCAACACTTTTAGAAAGATTATTTTCTCGAACATTACAAATGTTTATCAAAATATTTTACTTAAATATTTCTAAAATTATTTGAGGGTGGTCATCATAAAAATAGATTTCAAATGTTTGAGGGTGCCCACTTTACAAGTTACTAAAAAGGACATGGACTGAGGTCTGTGATGTTTCATGAAATCATGCTAGCATATAGATATATGATGATGTATGATACACCAGAACAATGGATAAGTCAATTATACAAACAGTCGCAGATGGACCGGGGCCCCTCTACATATAGCCAAGTAGCTAAGAGAAGACAATAGACCAACGACGCCCTCCCTAAGATGGGAACATGTTCAAAGAACGGCCACCTGACTAGCATGTTGTTATATGATGGATTCTCTTCCCAAAGGTAGATGATCATTTGGTCAGTGTCACTACTGAACGAGGAGAAATGCATTTGCATATGTTTTTCTTTTGAAAAATCTAGAAACTGAGATATGAAATTATTATGCAAAAAAATTACCCTAAATGGGGTTATAAGAGTTTATATGAAAAAGTTTACCCTAAAAATAGGGTCATAAAAGTGTTTACACAAAAGTATATATATCAAGGTTTGGATAAAAATATTTCTATACAAATACATTCATGAAAAACAATTGCATGCATATGCTTGGTTTTTAAACAAGCCCCAAAAAGGGTCTAAGTGAAAAATATTTTAGGATATAAAAATGTCTATTACCAAAAAAGGTTTATGTGAAAAATATTTTAGAACATAAAAATATTCATTTCCAAAAAGGGTTTATGTGAAAAATATTTTAGGACATAAAAATGCCCATTGCCAAAAAAGGTTTATGTGAAAAATGTCCACAAAAGAATAAAAAGAAGGTTTACCTAAATAGGTTTATATGCATCGCCTTTGAAAAGCCTAGATATTGGGATATAAAAAGTTTACATGAAAAAGATTTCGATGAAAATGTTTACATGAAAATGCTTGTATGACGATAAAATGCTTGCTTACAGAGTTACCACCCACGATTTTTTTTCCAAACTTAGACAAGTACCAGGAAGCTCAAGAGGTAAAGAACCTGAGCATTTGGAGTATTTGAGGAAAAGTATGAGATGATATGCATGTGTGTGCTAAGATGATTAGCTACGAGTTTGGAATGGTATGACTGGAATGTTTAAGGTGTGTTAATGTATGTGAACTTACTGATAGCTCTAAATTCTGGTGAATTGATGATGGAATGTGTTACCTAAGTATGTATGTCAAATACTTGATTATGAATATATTTTATATGATTTTGACATGACCAGGTTGATAAAATCAATAATGTAAAAGAACAAGATGAAGTTTATGAATGATATGTGTAGTCGATGACAAATGCCAGAATATGAGATTATGAACAGGTATAAGAATAGAAGCGAAAGCAATTAGTATTTTGTTTTAAAAAAAATACTAAGTGCGACGAATTATAAGTATATCATTGTTTGTAAGACGTATGAAGCGAAATGTAAAGAAATGAAACGATGAAGGGTAAAGGAATAAAACAACAAAATATTTGGACAAGATCCAATTAAGAACTCGCGGCGTGATCAGGACAACAATCTTGACTCACATTTACTTATCAACAACGATTTTAGAGTAAGACTTTGTGTGACTCCTCGGGTTGAGGGCGACACAATGTTTATTACATACAAAATCATACACTACTTGAGAAGCAGGAAAAAAAAAGAAGAGGAGCCATCAAGCTAGACATGTCCAAAACCTACAACTGTGCGAAATAGGAATATCTATTTGAGATTATGGAGAGAATGAACTTTGGAGAGGTCTATATAAACTGGATAAAGAGATGCTTGTGTTTGGTAAGCTACAGAGGTAGTATTCTAACCTGAAAGAGGTCTTAGATAGGGAGATCTTTATCCGCTTATTCCTTATTTATGTTGAAGGGCTATCCTCTATTATTTGTGAGTGGAACAAATAAAATATGTTATCAGGGGTGAAGATATCACCAAGGAGGCCATGCATATCACACTAGTTCTTTATGGATGATGCCCTCTTATATCTAAAGGTTGATAGGGAGGAAATCACTAGATTGCTCTAGAATCTTAAGATTTATAGTGAATGCTCGGGACAACAAGTTAACGTTGATAAAATAGCACTATTTTAGTGCGAATATGAGCGGGCAGCGCAAAACACAAAGTCACAAATGGCTGGGGTGGGTTGGTAAGGAAATTGACACATACCTTAGTCTTCTAGAATGGTTAGGGGGATCTAAGAAGATGGTGTTTAAGGGATTAAAGGAGAGGATGTAGAAAAATCTGCAAGATTGGAAAAAGAGGATCATATCAATAAAGGGAAGGGGGTACTTATCAAAGCAGTCACACAATTTATTCCAGCTTATGCCATGAGCTCGTTTTTACTACCTAAGGGTTTTTGCTGAGAGCTAAACAGTATGGTAAGCAAATTCTAGTTGGGGGAAAACAAGAGAAGGAAGAAAACAAGTTTGATCGCATGGAATGAGTTATGTAAGTCAAAGGCAGTTGGGGGCTTAGACTTTAGAGAAGTATAAACTTTCAATCTAGCTCTACTAGCAAAATAGTTTTGGCATCTCACACAAACTAGAAACTCATTATGCTATCAAATATTGAAAGTTAAATTTTTTCAAAACAAGAGCATATGGGATTGTCGAGTGAAAGCAGATGCATCCTACACTTGGAAGTGTATTCTAAAAGTGGGGATAGTTATAGAACTGGAAGGAAGATGGAGACTCAAGGATGAGACGTGGATTTGTTTATTAAAAAATACGTGGGTGGATGAATTGATTGCTAAAGTGGACCACTACTAGAATTCATCACAGAAGAAGAGAAAGTATGTGCTTTCATTGAACAATAAAAAAGAACATAGAAGCAAGATCCAGTCATGGCAGTTGCAGATTAGAGAGAGTGAAGAAAGATCAATTTAATCCCCATTCCCTTGGAGGAATGATGGATGGAGGGTATTGGGCCCCAGAAGCAAATAGCAATTTCACGATGAAGTCAGCTTCTAGGTTGATAACCTCTAATAATCTTTGTTTTGTAAGACAATCCAGATAATGCAAATATGGGCATGAACATTAGACATGTAAGATAAACAAATATGGAGAACACAAGATCTTTGGATAGAGTCTTCTTAGAGATGCACTACCCATAAAGACAAACCTTATCAGAAGAGGGATGTTGTTGAATCGAATTGCTTGTTGTGCGAGAAGAAGAATGAAGATATACAACATCTGTTTGTGTTCTGTGAGAGGATTTGCAAAATTAGAAAATACTTTTTTCTAGTGAGAAACCTTTGGACTCCAAGAGAGGCTATAAGATGCATCCTTAACCAGCTAGCATAGGCAAATTGAAGGCATGGCTTGGCACAATTCATTTTGTTTTGTTGGCGAGTGTGGTACCTAAGAAACAAATGTAGAACATTAGAGTCAACCCCAAATTGCAATAAATCTGTCAGCCTGCTAGGAGGAATGAACTCAATAGACGAGTAGATGAAACCAGGTGGACTAAAACTTCGGTAGGAGTTAAAAAGTCAATACGGATGGAAGAACATACCTTGATGGAAACAACATAGTATTTGGAGCAATCCGAAGAGACTCGAAAGGGCGCTTTTTAGTAGCCTATAGCTGAAAAATGGATGGCGTGTTGGATGCACTCCAAATGGAGTCAATGGCAATTCTTGGAGGCATTGGATGGTGCGTTGAGTTGGGAATTAAGGGCATGTTTAGTAACGTGCAGGGTAAACATTGTGTGGAAAATCACGGTATTGCGGGTTTCAAGACCCATCATTTCTGAACTAATAATCATATTTTTCTACTTTTACACATATATTCCAATCATTTTTTCTATAACTACCTCCCAACAAACCTATTTATTCTAAATTTATCTTTATTATTTTATATCAATCATACAATTATCAAAATATTTTATTTTTCAATTCCCACTTATCTCATAACTCCATGAACTTTTACATTACCAAACATCCTCTAAGTGCATGGAGATGGAGATCAACTCATTAGCCCTGGTGAGTCTGTAGCATAATGATGGCCTTCTCCTGTGGCATTATCCTTCAAGAGCTTCACTCCATAGCAAGAGTTTTTACATCTATAAAGTATTAGCATGTTTTGAGAACTGGGACAGTTGTGACCACAAGATTGCAGAACATATTATAATAGGTAATGAAACCCAAAGGACAAGTGGGGTTGTCCACCAAGGGCCATTTTTTAGACTTGTTAACATCAGATTTTTTTGTACTCAAGTTAACTGTAAATATATACACATAACATACTTCAAAAAAAATGAAAAACGAAAAAGCTTGAACTCTTATAATAAGATAAGAGGAAAAGATGAGGAAAGAGATGAGTTGAAGATGAAATTAATTGGAGTTCTTAATGTCTATTTCTCTTGTCTAGTTTGCTGAACATTTTTTCTCCTGCAGTAGATGACTATCCTTTCATAAACCTTTTGGCGAATAGAATCCCCTTGGAGGTGATAATGGCTAAAGACAAAGTCTGGTTAACATGTAAGGCCAGCCTTAGTTCATACTTCTAACACATTAGTTGGTAAAGAGGATGTAACTTGAGTAAAATACTCATGAATATGTACCAAATTGAGCTTAATTTAGGTCCATCTTTTAACATTAATTACTTATCTTTAAAGCAAATCAATTGTTATATTTAACACAATAAAATATAATAATAATAATAATAATAATAATAATAATAATAAATATTAAGATAATATAATATCCATAAAACTAATGTTAATTAAAAAATAAATATTTAGGGATTATTAAAATTTTTATGATAATAAGGGTGTGTTTAGAAAGTAATAGAACTTTTATATGAAATTTTTTTATATAAAAGTTTTTAAAATAGTATAAAATAATATAATATGTGGAGTAATGATGGGGAGCAAATAAAATAAAATTAAATAGATTAATTAGATTTATAGATAATTGTATAATAATTGAAAAAAGATAGTTGTATAAGAAGATGTGAATAAATAATTAAAAAATAAAATAATTGTTGAAAGTGAAAAGTTTTGGTTTGAAAAGTTTTAAATGTAATAGATGGTTCAGATATTTCATTAAACACCACAAAGCTAATTCTTAAAGTACTTTATGTAAATTTGCATAATTGAGATTTTAACATCATGGTTTCGTTTGTATTTTTAAAAAAGATCACAATGGTTTGCGATTTAAATATGATGAGAAGAAATGTGAATGTAGGATAAAAAAAAGTGTTATCATGTATTGATTTTGATTCTATGCACCCGGGTGCATAGCTTCAGTGCACCTAGATGCAAATATCCATTTCTTAATACTATTTTTTGAATTTTTTTACACAATTATTAATTAAGTGTATTTAACATATGTATCAATTTTTAACATTTTTAGAGATTTTTAGATATTTATTTTCGTTTTGTAAAAATTAATGACAAATTACTTAAAATGCCACTAATTTTTAAAAATTCAAAATAAATATCTAAAAATCTCCAAAAATAGTAAAAATTAATACGTATGTTAAATACACATAGATTAATAATTTTGTAAAAAAATTTTCAAAAAAGTATATAAAAAATAGGTATTTGCACCCGGGGGCACCGAAGCTAAGTGCATCCGGGTGCACACGATCAGTTTCTATCATGTATTAGAAATTAGAAAATGTATATTGAGATTGGGAAAATTTCTGTTAAAATAAAAAAATAAATTGTTATTTTCTGAGAAGTTGAAGGTTTCCTTCGATCTTCATCCATTTTCATTATCCTATATATGAGGACAAATGGACGTTAAAACTGAAACGTTATTTGCATTGAAATCTACGCTGATGTTTTTTTATTCCCCAGTTTACCCATGAGATAATATATTAGCGATGCATATGCATATGCTGCTTTTTTTTTCCTTGTCGAAACAAAATAAATGGCTTATGCGGAAATTAGTGAGGCAATATAAAAATTGATTCGTATAGGGGAGGTGAATAGGTGATATATATAGGTGTCCAGAAATAATTATTAGAACTTCGTTATACAAATTAATCGGCGTCAGCAAAATTAATTATTAAACCTTTATTATTATATAGGTGAGAAGATATAAAAATTTATTTATCTCTGTCAAAAAAATTGTTTATTGATCTCCACTTTTGTACATTATTTATAACGCTCTGTCACCCTACGTAAAAGTTAGTCAATTTAAAATGTTAATGATTGATGTTCAATTTATTTATTAGATTTAATATCAAATTCTATCTAAATCAAGTATGTATATGGGTTACATTTGCTTTAAATGTGATGTTTTTATGTGTAAATTAAGAAAAATAATTAGATTTATTCATGATTATTATAGAATCATTTATCAATGTAATAGTGATATTTTATATGATTAGAAGTTGAAAATATTACTTAAAATTAATATTTAGTATTAAATCAATTTATTACGTTGATTTTATATATTTGTAAATGAAACCATAATACTAAATAAATAAAAGAATTTTTGAATAAAAACTAAATAAAGTAGTTTCTATAACGATATAATAATATTAAATACATTTAATAATTTTTCTATCAACTATCAAGATATTAAAAATAAAAAGAGTAGGTTTCATGAAAGCATAGCCCATATTTATATACATTTTAAAAATAAAATTCATACGTGCTATAAAACGTAAAGTAATCGCACGTAAATTAATTAATTATCTGTACATCATTTTGTTCATACATCGGTTGCATGTACACAGATATTTAAGTGTAGCGCCGGAGCATCGAATTAATAACTCCACCTTCTTCCCCGAATCCAGACGCCATGGCTGGATTAGAAGCCCAACTGCATATTATAGACCAAACCCATTCAAAGCAGAAATGATGGAAAATTTGCACCTTCTCAAACTAGCAGCAGCTTCTTCCCTGTCGCGTGAACCCAAACCATCACCCCACCAACAAAGATATAACAAATTCCCTACGTCAACAGCGTCCAGCGATGTTCCAGCCAGGAGATCCTCCAAGCTCCACCACCAGATTAGTTAACAAATCTAGTAATTTTAACAGTCATGCTATCTTATCCCCATTATTCAACAGATCGATTTACCATGATGTAGGAAGCAGGTTAATTCACTGAGAAGGAAAATGCGGATATCATTTGGGCAGAGTTCGTGTAATTTAATCACGTGTCGGCAATTGCAGATGAGAGACGAATTAGGGGGAAAAAAATCCTGAGAGGCTATGAATGCGGAGAGAGAAGCATGGAGAGCCTTTAAGGAATTTCAATTTTGATACAGGCCATTAACTCTCCGTCTGCACACATGGTCATTTTTAAGCAACGTTAAGAGATCAACCAATGACAAAAGTTAAAAGATCAAGAGTACTTTTGTTTTTTTGGTGTGTTTTCTAAGTGATAAAATTTTTAGTATAAAAATTTTTCAAATGAAAGAAAATGATATGATATGATAAGGGTAATAATGATGATTAAAGATAATAAAATTAAAATATGTAGGTTAGTTATATGAATAGTTATCTATAAATTATTGAAAAGTAAGGTAGTTTATATAAAAAGATACTAAAAAATAATTAAAAAATAAAAAAAATTATGAAAAGCTCTAGATTAAAAAATTTTGGTTGGAAAGTTTTATAAAAAATAAATGTATAAAAAAACTTTTCAAGTGAAACTTTCTCATCTAAAATTGTTTACTTTATATAATTATCTTAATCTTTTATTATTTTTTTCATATTTTTCTATATAAATTAATTTAATTTTCTATCATTTCTATACAACTACCTATGCAACTAACTAATCTATTTAAATTTTATTCTATTTATTTCTCATTATAACTTTTATCATGTCATTCATTTTTTTTTATTTCAAAAACTTTTATATAAATTTTTTTTTATCTAAAAGTTTCATTACCTCCCAAATAAAACTATATTTGCAAATATTGAAAATATAATGATGTATTTAGGAAGTGATAAAACTTTTAGATGCAAAGATTTCGATATAAAAGTTTTTGAGTTGAAATAAAATAATATTATAAGATAGAAATAATAATAATGAATACAGAAAATAAAATTAAAATAAATAAGTTCGATATGTAAATGGTTGCTCAGAAACGAGTAAAAAGTAGAATAATTATATAAAAAAATATAAAAAAATTAAAAATTAAATAATTATGAAAAGTGAAAAATTTTAAATTAACAAATTTTAATTTGATATTTTTTTTACATTTTCAAACACACCCTAAGTTTAAAATTATAATTAGTACTGCGGCTAATGCCGGTGGTGACAGGGGCATGGTTTCCTGAACGCACGATAAGGAATGAGGGCTAAAATGTTGGGTGCTGCAACTAGGGGTGCAACTCGGGCTCATGAAACTCGGGTTCACCTCGACCCTAACCCTAACTCTATTTGTAAAACTTCAACCCTAACCCTAACCCTATTTGTAAACCTCAACCCTAACCCTATTTTTGAAATTCGGGCTCGGGTTGAGTTTCGGGTTGAGTTTCGGGTTGACATCTTCTATTAATATGTCTTTGTTACTCATCTTATATATAATTTTTTATCACAAATCTATTATATAAAAAAGTTTTAAAAACAATTTATTGTATGAAATTAAGAAAAATTCAAATACCGCTTAAGAGTAGAAAGAAAGAAACTTGTTTTGAGCATTCTCTTTGTATCAAGTAGAATATGGATTATGTGTAAACGTTGTCAATAAAATTGTATTATTAATCATTAATTGTATTTTTTTACTCCTCTATTGTTTTAAGCTTATTTTACAACTATAATTTTAAAGTTCTCATAAATTTTCCTGTTGGAAAAAAAGATCTCAAAAAAATTTAATATTTAGTATCACAGGATTTCGTTGGTCAAAAGGCTTCAGTAGAAAAGGCGTGAAGAGTAATTTTTTTAAAAAAAACTGTCGAACCTGTATCGTAATGTAAATTGGGAATAAGTATTTTGTTGAAATCACTTAAGATGTTAGATTGTCTCGGCGATGAGCTGTCCATGCCTGCCATGCCGTACTCCTGTTGTCCATCATCCATCCATGAGTAATATGTTATCATTATAATATAAATTATATATTTTATATAAATTATATATTTTGGGTGTGTTTGGGAAGTTGTAAAACTTTTGATGAAAAGTTTTTTAAAACTTGTCAAATTAGTAGAAAATGATGTGATGTTGTAGGGGTAATGATGAGGAGTAAAGAGAATAAATTTAAAATAAATAGGTTAGTTGTATTGGTAGTTGTGTAGAAATGATTGAAAAGTAGGGTTGTTGTATAGAAAAATGTGTAAAAAATAATTTAAAAAATAATAATTATGAAAAGTGACAAGTTTTAGATTGAAAAGTTTTAACTTGACAACTTTTCTAAATTGCCAAACAGACCCTTTATATAAATGCAAATTCGGGTTCGGGTTTACAGGGTTCGGGCTTGCCCGAACCCGAGACCGAGACCTATTTGAATTCGGATTCGGGCCCAAAAATCGGGTTCGGGTTGAAAAGTTCAGAGTTCCAACACTGTATTTTTTCGGGTTCGGGTTGAACCCGGCCCAAGTTGAACCCCTAGCCGCAACCTGTTGGGAGCTGTCTTCCTATTTTTATTTTTATTTTTTCTGATAATCCCTATTTTGATTTTAGATTAGGAGCATTTTCAAATTATTAGGGGAAGCATGTTGTCTTCAAAATTGTAAAAATATCTCGAGCATTGATTGCAATTACACCAATCAAAAAAATCACAATTAGTCAAAATTATGGGGTTATGTTTGCAAATAACCCAGCTCTTTCAAGGGAAAATAGAACCCTGCCACAGTGCCACTTGCAAATTGCAATTCGGGTTCCCCACGGCCCACGCTAAAAACACTGCGCTGCTGTCCCTGCCTAATCCTAAACGTGCGCAGCAGACCCATGGCGCAGGATAGCAAAACCCCCAAAAAAATCATCACCGGAGCAGACGCGTTCGGCTGCCCACTCAAGGACGCCCTCGTCGAACACCTCCGTTCCCTCAACATCGACGTGGAGGACATCGGAACTGACAAATACTACACCGTTGGCCAGGAGATCGGCCATCGCGTCGCTGCCGCCGCGTCCCCCGATGTCCGCGGCCTCGTCGCTTGCGGCACCGGCGTCGGGGTCGGCATCTTCGCCAACAAGTTCCCCGGCGTCTACGCTGCTACCTGCGAGTCCGTCGACGCTGCCGTCAACACCCGCTCCATCAACAACTCCAACATCCTCGCCGTCGGCGGCATGAAGACGACTCCGGAGGAAGGAATCAAGATCCTCGACGCTTGGCTACAGACGCCCTTCAAGGCACCGTGCCCGGCCTCCGGCGACAAGCCCTGGCCCGAGGAGCTCTCCCAGTTCCTGGACAGCTCCCTGCCGGAGATGGCGCGGGTCCCGGAGGATCGGTTCGGGGGATGCCCGATCTGCTGCCTGAGGAAGGGGATGGAGTTCGAGCCGGTGGATATCATGCCAGGCGGGTCGATGAAGATCGTGCGGGAGAGCCCGACGTCGGCGATCGTGCGGTTCAAGGCGGGGAGCGTGGAGCCGGCGCATCATCACACGTTCGGGCATGATCTGGTGGTGCTGAAGGGGAAGAAGAAAGTGTGGAATCTGAGCAGGAAAGAAAGCTACGATTTGGTGGATGGGGATTTCTTGTTCACGCCGGCGGGGGATGTGCATCGGGTGAAGTACTACGAGGATACGGAATTCTTCATCAGATGGGATGGGAAGTGGGATATATTTCTGGATGAGGATTTGGAGACGGCGGCTGCGGCCATTGCGAAGGAAGTTTCTTGAACGAAGGAATCGGTAGGTCTGTGCTGCAATACTGCTGCTGTGTTGTTGTTTTCTCGTTTCTGTAGGTTGGTGCTTGTTTGGATTTGATACTCGGGCGTGAATGGAGTTTTACAGTCTTTGTCTCTTCGGTACTGGGTGATAAAAATAAATGGTGTTATCTTTTTCTTGTGCAGCTTAATTATTTTTATGGATGTCTTCCGTCTAGTTTGTGATGCTGATGCAGCTCAGAATACGTGCTGAATTGGCAGTAGCAAGCTGACAAAGTTGAGTTGTGGCGTGGGTGCAGCTTGGGCCTGTCAAGCTAGGGGCCTTGGAAGCCCAAAATTGAATCATAAAGAGTTTTTTTTTTTTTTTTTTTTCACAAAAAAAATATACCCATTATGTTGAAGCATAATTCTAAATATGCCCGGAATGTTTTCAAAATTTCAAACATACTATTATGTTTGCATCTAATCTTAAAAATACTCATTCCATGAGTTAATGTCATCAGTTCATACGTGAAATTCGTATCAAATTTAGGACAGAGTTGAAAGAATTGAATATTATAACTCAACGAAGCCTTAATTATACCTCCGCTATAAATTTTAGAGTCTTCATTTTGTTTTCTATATTATTTTACAATATGAATATCTTGGGCGTTTATAGAATTTAACTAACAGTTTTTTACAGAATAAGTATTTTTAAAATTAAATGCAAACATAGTGAATGTAGTCAGAATTTAAAAATTATTGTAAGTATATTTGGAATTAAGGCTGAATGTACATGTATATTTAATAAAAATCTAATCATAAACAGAGTTAAGGTTGAAGCAAACTTGAACTCAAGGAATTGGAATTAAATGTTCTTTAGTTATAATTAATATAAAAGCATGTAATTAGTTCATGTTTAAATACATGTTCTTTATCTTGAAATTAGATCTTCCGCAAAATTAGATTAGTTTTGTAAGTTTATGTTATCAAAAAATATGAAAAAATTAGAAGTAAAGGTAGCCATAGAAAAAATAAGATAGTTAAGATTTTAGATTATAAGAGAAGTGTAAGGATGAATTGTATTTTCTTTTTCGCTATTTTACCAATTGTGAGAGGGACTTATGAATATGCAGCACACATGACAACAAAATGAGCAAAATATCCGCCGCTTATGCGTTTATTTGCAGCAAATTCGGCATTATATGCAACCAATTAGCCAATTTTATGCTTGCTTAAAGTGATCTTTTTAGTATATTTTGAAAATAGGCCCCCCTTTTATGTAACTAGGCTACATAGAAGTATTGTTATGTAACTCATTCAAATTTTTAAGTTTTTGATATTTCATAGCAAATTTAATCAATTCATTATATTTAACATCATTTGTTTAGTTAGAAAACTAAGTTTAATCTAAATTAAATTTGTACATGGGTCACATTTACTCGAGAATAACTATATTCATGTGTAAATAAGAAAAAACGCTTGAATTCACATATATATTAAAATATAATAAAACTTTATAGAATCTTTTATCTATGTAGAAATGATAGTTAGATAATTTAGATGTTCTAATTTCAACTTTAAAATTGATATTTAACATTAAGTCATTTTATTACGTTGATTTTACACATTTTTAGATGGAGCCTAAGCACAATAATAATAAATAAATAAAAAGGTTTCTAAAGTACTATAAATAACACTAGATATAATAAATGAAGTGGATTTTCTATTAACCATTAAAATATTCAAAATGGAGGGAAGTTATGTAAAAAAGAGCGGTTTCATAGAAACATCCTTGTTTCAAAATAATTCATCTTTTTAGCAATGGAAATACAACCTTTTGGATGTCATGTAACTAGGGGTGTTAATGGTCATGGTCAACCCGTCGACCCGCTCGTCCAATCCGTTTATAAATGAGATTGGGTTGGGATTTTTGAACAAATGGGTTATGATCCGCCAACCCGTTTAACCATTTAATTAAATAAATGGATTAGGGTTGAGATTTTATAACTTGTCAACTCGTTTAATAACTTGTTTAACCCATATAACCTTTTCAACCCGATTAATTTGTTTAACCCATTTAACTCGCTTAACTCATTAAAGTTTTATATATACATGTAAACTCCTTGGTTATTTGCCCTCCTAAGTCTTCCTCTAGTCACCTATTTTTTATTTTTCTACTACTGCCCTAATTTCATTTTCCCGTTACTGCCCTATTTCCATTTTTCCTACGCCGAAAACACCCTCTTGTCTCTCCCTGCGAGATCATTATTTACTAGAGTTTAGGCTTTTAGGTTATTTGTTATACAACCCGTTAACAACCTACCAACCCGTTTATTAAATGGGTTGTAAATAGGTTAGGGTTGAGGTTTTTTAAATGAGTTAATAAACGGATTATAGTTGAAATATTTTAAATGAGTTAGGATTAGGATTAGACTCCAACTCGTCCAACTCGATCCGTTAACACTCCTACATGCAACTAATCATACAATTTTCTCTTTTATGGTATGTCTGGGAAGTAATGAAACTCATAAAAGAAAAATTTTGAAATAAGAAAAACTCATGTAATATGGTAAAGATAATGACTAAAAAATGATAGTTGTATGAAATATTATAAAGAAATAGTTGAAAATATGATAGTTGTATAGAAAAATGTGATGAAATAATTAAAAAGTAAGATAATTGTGAATAGTGAAAAATTTTACTTTGAAAAAATTTTATATGTAAACAAATACACCTAAATTAATAACTTTTTAGTTTTTGAATAATATTCAAGAGGGCAAAATTCCACGTACTATGTATACTTCTACCATTAGAAATTCATTAAATTGGTCATTGATCTTATAATAAATGATGAATATACCCTAGTCTTAATATAATTTAAAGTTATCTTGCGCAAAATTAAAGATTCATTTTTAAGCATTATATTATTCTATAGTTATATAAAATTACTAAAGATTCATTATAAAAAGATTTTTTGGTATAAAATCAGAATTAGAGATGGACATATTTATTATTTCACAAGGGGTTAACGATTCCTTTAACGAATCCCAAATGACATGATATGTGTAAAATTATGATGAAAATTCTCGGGTATAAAAGACATTTTTAAAATTTCATACGTATAAGTGAAATTGGGAGCAAAATTTTTGAGTGTATAGGAAATTCGTTCAATTCAATAAAAGGAAATTGAAAGGGTAAAAAGAAAAATAAAAAGTGCGCATTCAACAAATTTTCTGATTTTTCTTTATAAAATTGCTTTGAACTTTTTTTTTCTCAATCCTTGTATCGTTGTTGTCTGAGCAATGGCTACAAATTTTCTATATAAAAACTTTTTTTCTGTACAATTATTTTATTTTTCAATTATTTCTTCGTATTTTTTTATACAACTAACTTTTTAATTTTTTTTCAAATTTTTATATATTTACTATATCTATTTTAACTACATAATTATTACTTCTATTATATCACAACACCTTCTCCTATCAGGTTATTTGCATTTTGATGTCTTTAATTTGTGTATTTGCTTTTTAATTTATGAATTTCACGCATTTGCTTTTTAAACTCTATAAGTTCGTCCTTTTTGCATTTTAGTTTCTTTCATTAATTCATGTTAGAGTTGACTCATTTTCATGAGTCAGACTCATATATGGAGTAAATAATAGGGTTTCTGACGTGCATTAACGACAAAGACTAAAATGTAAGAAGGGCAAATTTACATGGTCTAAAAAATAAATATGTAAAATTCATGGATTAAAAAGCAAATATGCATAGTTAGACGGACTACAATGCAAAAAATCCTTTCCTAGTTAAAAAAATTTTACACAAATTTTTTTTTTCATAAGTTTTATCATATACAAAATACACTTTTCTCATTAGCAAAATCACCACATGGTAATTTAAAAGCTCATGAATGACCAAAATTCTTAGTTGTGCATTCATGCTATAATGCTTGATATCTAATTGAAGCTCCAACTAGCACGAAATGCCCCTATCCATGGTACTCGGCCAACACTAAAATGGAAAATAAAATAATATATATTAATAATGACAAAAGTAGTATTAAAAATGTAAAAAAGTCTCATCCCATTCACACTTGAATGGAATGTGATTTTCTATTCCTAATTGGATGTTCATTTACACAAAAATATTTCAAACTAAAAATTTTTAATCTGAAATTTTTTGTTTTCTACAATTATCTTGTTTTAAAATTATTTTTCACTTCTTCCTATACAACTATCCTACTCTTCAATCATTTTTACAAAACTACTCATACATCTAATTTTAACTTTTTTTTCTTTATTTCTGATCATCATCCATATTATATCATATTATTTTTTCTCATTTCAAAAACTTTTTATCAAATTTTTTTCAATTTTTAAGAAATTATCTTATTTTCTAATATAACCTTTTAGATTTCTAATATATACTTTTTCATTTTTAATATTGTTTTTCTCATTCTCATCCCACTTTTAAATCCATTCAAGCTACTTGAATACTTCTTCTTTTTGTTTTTCTTTATGTACTGGGCTAACCGATATTACAATCAAGTACATGTATAATCCTCATAACATAAAGAAAATTTTCGTTAAAACCCATTACTAGGGAGAAATTATAACTTGAGGAGACCACATTAAAAATTACCCTTCAATACTTTGAAACAACCTTTTAAGTGCATCTAACATGGAAGCATGAACCATCTATGGATTTGTTTGGCCGTACCGAAAAGCACTATGAAAACTGTGTTTAGAATTCTTATTTAGTAGATAAGCACTAGCACAGAATCTTACCCTCAAAATAGCCTTGAAGTGTGTGGTCAAGGAAAGTAAATAAAAATTAATTTTCCATACAACTCCTCTTCTAGTGCTTGGGCCTAATCTTTCCTCACCAGGTCTTTAACAATGGCAATATGCTCAGAAATTTCGCCTTGGATTTTGCTTTGTAAAATTGCTTCAACGCTTTCTTTCAATCCTAGTATTCTCATTTGTCAATGGCTAAAACTCTTTCATCTAAAATTTTTTTCCACTTATTTTATAATTCAATCACTTCTTCGCATATTCTTATGTAACTACTTTACTTTTACTTTTTTTTAAAACTTTTCATACAACTACTATATCTATTTTAACTACATTTTCTTTAGTATTGTATATTTTAATCATTTTTCACATCTTCTTCCGTAATTATTTTACTTATTTATAACTTTTCACGCAACCACTATACTATTTTACTTATATTTTTTTACTTCTCAATATTATTCTTATCATATCACGTCACTTTTTCCACTTTGAAAATTTTATGCCAAATTTTTTGCAAAAGTTTTATTAGATACTAAATAATGCATTTTCTAAGCAGCAAAATCACCCCCGGTTACCTTAAAACCTTGTGAATGGACTAGAATCCTGAGTTGTCACCAGCTTGACATGTAATTGGAGCTCCAACCAGCACGAAATAACCCTATCCGTGGTACTTGGCCAACATTGAAAAGGAAATAAAATAATATAGTAATAATAAATAGGTTGAAAATGTAACCAAAATTGTCATAACCGAACCAGTTATTGAAGCGGTCAAAAGACAGGTTCTGGTTCAGTCGTTTGTCAAAACTGGATTGAACTGATATGCTAACATTTTATATAAAATATGTAATATATTCTTAAGTTTAAATCCTAGAATTTGAAAAATTAAAAATAACATAAATTAGAACTATAATTCAAAAATTTATATACCTGCAAGATTTAATTTTTATTTTTCATGAATCACATAAAAACAAATAACATAATAGATATAAGAATTCAGGGAAATTAATAAAAAAACAACAACAACAACACTTGGTACCATTCAAATCCATAACAAATATCTAATAGCAAATTAGCAAAAATTAATTTTCATTTTTGATCACATTGTCAAATAAACAAATTTGATTAATAGTCTAACTGCCTAAATATCATGATCCAATGAACAGACAAATTAAGTTAAAAATCCAACAAACTAATAAAATCAAGAGAATAAACATTAAACAAAGGAGAAAAGACAGCCGACCTTCAAGAAGACCATTGATGCTTATTGGAGATGGAGCCTTAGAGCTCAATGATCTATTGGTGTCATGCTAGCAAGTGTAGGGATGATGATGACTGCCCACGATCAAGCTTCAAGCCTCCGAGGATGAGGATTGTAAGGGCAACATAGAAGCAGATAGAGAAGACAATGGATGTGGAGACGAAGATAGTGTTGGAGGGAAGAAATCGTCAATTGGAGGGTGAAGAAGAAACGGATGTTAGAGAATGTTATAGGAATTGAAGGGAAGAATGTTGTTGACTTGTTTCTCAAAAGGTGGCTAATGGAAGAGATAAGGTCGATTGGAGAAGGGGATTGGAGACAACATTGAGGATGTAGCTAACTCCGGTGCCAGAGAAGGTTGTCGAAGGTGAATGGTGAAAGAGCTGCTACCCAAATAGAGGGAAAATGGAAGATAGAAGGCAGGGAGAGATTAAGAGATTTAGGGCTACTTTGAAAAATTGAGAAGGAAAAGGGAAGAGATTTAGGAATTTAGAGTTGCTGTGAAAAATCGAGAGAGAGGAGCTTTCAATTTGAGATGCGTAGACATATAAACCATTTGAGCTGGGCGAGTCAAAAAGCGAAAATCGGTCCAGTTAAACTGGTTTATATCCCCTAACCGGTAACCGGGGTAGATCGGACCAGATAGCTCGTCGATCCTAGTCGAATCGGCCGGTTCGATCTGATTTTCACAAAATTGAACGTAACAAACGATGTGTATCCCAATGTTGTCAGAACCGAACCGGTGATTGAACCGGTAAAGGAACTGGTCTGGTTCGAATCGGTTCAACCGGTTAATCGAACCGGTTCGAACCGGTGACGTCAGCATGACATATTTATGATGTCATAAATATTATATTTTTAAAATTTTAAATAAATATATCGATAAAATTATATTTTTATTAAATTCTAAATATATATGTTAGATTTTAAAAACCACAATATAAGTACAAAACATACTTGAAAATTTTTTAACAATTAAATAACTTATAATAATATAAAAATTAAGAATATCTCCTATTTTCAGCAAAAAATAAAAATTAGAAGTCTATAAACCATTAAATTTAGATATCATTTAATTAATTATAATATTTTATTAATTATATTATAGTTTTTATTTGCTACATTAATTATGTGCAGAATTTTGTGCTATATAATTAATTATGAGAGTGATATTAATCACATGAGTTGCATATTATTTTCGTATGATTAATTAGAATAAACTGATTATATGAAGTATTTTTGAAGGTCCAAAATTTCTTAAAATTTTGAAGATATGAGAGTTAATAATCCTCAGTCTTGTAGAGATTTTTTTATAATTACCTAAGATTTTAGGATTGTTTAATGACATAATTAATATTATAGGATTGTTTAATAGCATAATTGAATTATTGATAATTTAATATTATAAGAGACGCACGCAAAAAATTAGGCAGAAAAAATTATGTATTAATGATTATGTACGTGTCCCGCGAAAAGAGGATTTTTGACGAAAGGTAAAGCAGATAATATAAAGAATATTGAATTTCATCAATAAAAAGTTTCATACATGTTTCCAGCTTCTTTTTTCTTTAGACTAAAATGGGTTAAATTTTCCCATTTATAATTAGTCACTAATCAAATTGGATATTTTAATTGGGACATTTCCAACCAGTTTTAAATGATCAGTCCCGTACTTAGATTACGGATACCATGTAATACAATATATGGATGAAACATGCACCGGAACGGTTTTTGGTTTTTTTAACCAAATCCCTGGAATGCGGAAGACTTAGGAATTCAGATGGAGCACCGTTCTCTCAAAAGTCGTGCATGGCCTTTGCTGGATTTTCCCTCATTTTCCTTCTTCGGGCGGCGTGGGCGCGGGCACGGCGGCGCGTGTGGGTGAGCAGGCGAGGCTATTTCTCCGACCGGTCGAACCCGGTTGGACCGGCTCTTCCGGTTCAACCGCCGGTTCGCCGGTTCGGACGATTTTTAATATATAAATCGAACCGGAAACTGGACCGGTTCCCGGTCGGACCGGCCGGTCCGGTCCGGTTCTAACAACACTGGTGTATCCTTGATGAGAAAAGTAGTATTGAGAATGTAAAAAAAATCTTATCCCATTCACACTTGGATGGAATGCGACTTTTTAGTCCCAAGATAAATTTTCAATTTCCAATAAATATCTTATTTGCTAATATAACCTTTTATATTTCCAATATAATTTTTTCATTTTCAATATTATTTTTGTCTTTCTCATCCCAGTTTTCCAATTCATTCAAGCCATTCGAATACTTTCAAACAACTTTAAGTGCATCTAACGTGGAGGCACGAACCTAGATACGCACTAGCACAAAATCCTACGCTCCAAATAGCCTTGAAATGTATTGTTGAGGAAAGTAAATAAAAACTGCTTTTCCATACAAGTACTCTTCTAGTGGCTAGGCCTAATGCACTTGATAAATCAGAATCCAGCCTGGTCTTAGCATTTAAAATCATTTGCTTTATTGTGCACCTAAAATACATTTGAATTGGAATCTCAAGTAGATATTCTGCCATTACGTAATTCAGCTGCATAAAAGTGGCCGATCAAAAAAAATTGCGTAAAAGTGGCTTCACTTAACTCCATCCATTTTTTTCATCCTAATAGATTAATGAAAATTCACTCCTCCCATGGTATTAAGCATCATTTTCTTTAGCTAGAGATATTGCTTCATCCAAATCAAAGACTTGCAAAGGCTGCATTTGCTTTAAAATATATATTCATAAATAAACCATAAAAACGCTTAGATTCATTCACATATTCATTAAAATGTAACAATATTTTATGGAAAAAATTATTCACATATTAATGATATTTTAGACGATTTAGATGTCAAAAATACAACTTTAAAATTAATATTTAACATCGAACTATTTTATTATATTAATTTTATACATTTATAGATAAGCCATGTCAGACAAATGGTGAAATTTTTATCATTAAAAAAATAATATTAAATACAATGGTTGATGTGAATTTTTCATCAATCATCAAGATAGGCCAAATTGTATGAGGTTATATCAAAGTGTATTTTATAGAAGCAAATTTCCTGAAAATTATATGTATAAAAGTGTATGTCAGGATCGATTACAAATATTATCAGAAGTGCTATCTACATTTTCAAATACAAGCACATGTTTATTAAAATGGCAAATATAACTATATATTTTCATTAGATTTCTAAATATGATAATACCATTAGTTTCACCTATATTTTTTTAAAACATTTATATAAAGAATAACTTTTAAAATTTACTAGGATATCTTTATATATTGATAACCATATACATGAATAACTTTTTCTTATTTTAGGCAAGGATACTTTGGTAAAAAAATATGTAGAGAACTAGTGATGTTTGGTGAAAATGTGTTGTTAGGTTTATTATTTTTATAAATATGTTATCATACATGCTAACAAGGGTGACACTTATGATCGAATTTGAATTATCCTTGTATATTATGAAAAATACTAAGCTTCTTGTATGGATAGATTAGACAATGATGAAATCTGAAAAGTGTCAAAGTATAGTGCTAAGACTTTAAGGGAACAAGAGGTAGAAAGTTTAAATAGAAAAAAGGAAAACACTGTAGATTCTGAGATCTACCTAAAAAATTATAAAGGAAAGATATTTTCTTTATCTTGAGACAAAAAAGTAGCACAATCAACGCTTAATGGCAAAACGGGAAGAGGAGTTTGCTATCTTGTTTTTTGCAACTGAATTTTCTTATATCACTTTCTTTTGTTCTCTCTTCTAGAGAATGTCTGAGATTAATATTGATCAATCCTGCTTTTTATAGTCAATAGTGTAATTTATTACCACTTATGCTAGCTATGTCACTCGAGCAAGTAGGTCCCAGTTTTGAACTAGGTAGAGGCCGTGTCCCTTTCATTTAATTGTGAGAGTCATGTTATTCCCCTTGTTGTATTATGGGAGCTCTATCTCCTTTATTAGATTGTGGAAGCTTGTCTTCTTTGTACATCCCTTGAGCTAAGTGAGATAAGAAAATTATAATGGGCTTAGTTTGTAGACTATATGTAACATAAAGAAAACAGTGTAATTTACCACATTGGGCTAATGATAACAAATCTTGAAATTATGCAAGCATTAGGTTTGTTAATGCTTTCTATTACCATTTTAGAGATGATCCAATGGAGATCAATTGTGTGCAGAACTGAATGGTGGTCATCTCATTTAGGGTATTGGTTATAGCATGACAATCGGCATTAAGCTAGCTAGAGGGCAACTACTTATTTTTTCCATAGTTCAAGTAGACCCAAGTCATCAAGAGCTTCCCTTGGATAGAACACGCATATCTAGTGCTGCTTCACTTATTCTAATCTCAATACCAATTTACTCTAAGGGGTCAAGCCGAACTTCTTAGGCTAGCCAAAGTAAGGTCTTACTTAGGTCGGCCTAAAAAATATATTTTTAGGCATTTTTTAGTTTTTTTATAAACACGTTAAATGAGGTGTATTGAATTTATAAATCAAGTTTTACCATTTTTAGATATTTTTAAGTATTTTTATTTTAAAACACAACATCATTGTCATAATTTTCAATACTATTGGTAAAAATACTTAAAAATATATTTTTTAGGCCGACTTAAGTTGATCATTTTCCTTTACTATATATCAAAAATATTTTTCACAACTTAGATTTTTCATTAATATAAATTGAATAATATTATTGTACTAAATTTAATTATACCTAACGAAATGGGTCATTCAATGATTTGATTTAGTTACCCCTTTAAAAAATGTTAAAAACACAATCATTAAGAAATAGAGAGGTGCAAAATCTTTGCACCAAGCCTCTTAACATCATGACATCTTGTTCTCTGACCATGTGTCATTGACACATTCTCGCATTCTTTTTCCTTTGTCAGCTAGAAAGCTAAGAATGATAAACATGCATTTCAGTTTTTTGTCATCTTGGGCAACCATGTGATATTGTACTACCCAAATATTTGCTAATAACTGTAGATGACTTTGCATTTGATGAAACTTTTGATAAAAAGTTTTGAATTGGATAAAATTTTTAATAAAAAGTTTTGAAGAGTAAAAGTTGTAAAATGATATGAAATGATAGAAGTAATGATGAAGAGTAAATGAGATAAAGTTAAAATAGATAGGTTAGTTACGTAGAAATGATTGCAAAGTGGAGTAGTTGTATAGGAAAATGTAAAGAAATGATTAAAAAATATGGTCATTATAAAGAGTGAAAAGTAGGAGTAAAATGATATGAAATGATAGGAGTAATGATGATGAATAAAGAGGATAAAGTTAAAATAGATAAGTTAGTTATGTAGAAATGATTGAAAAGTAGGGTAGTTGTACAGGAAAATGTAAAGAAATAATTAAAAAATAGGATAATTATAGAGAGTGAAAAATTTTAGCTTCACCTTTTTTATACATTGCCAAACACGAGTTTTTGGTAATACCTGAAACTCTTTAAACTAAAGTTTTCAATATAAAACTTTTCACTTGTTACAAGTATTCTATTTTTAATTATTTTTTTGCTTCTTTCTATGCAATTATCTTACCTTTTAATCATTTTTACATAGTTATTCATATATTTAATTTATTTATTTTAACTTTATTCTCTCTACTCATTATTTTTTTTATCATATCACATCATTTTCTTAATTGTAAAAACTTTTACATCTAAAATTTTTCATTAAAAATTTTATGACTTTTCACACATATCCTAAAAAGTTTTAGTTGAAAATTTTTGTAGAAAAATAAACACACCATATACTATTAGCTGATTGACGAAACCACCTAGATATTTATGAAGGATTTGATCTTATAAAGATAGTTGTGTGAAGAGAGGAGCACAGAAGTTGAAAGCTATATAAAGAGTGCTTCAACTAGATCATTGGGAGCATCTTCTGTACTCTTATTTACTTACATTCTCTAATTGTTATTTACTTGCATGCGTAATTGTAATTTCCTCTTTCGAGAGGATTTTTGTATTCTCTCTTTAACCATTGTTTAAAAAATTAAACCTATTTGCCCAGTTAAACTGGTTCATCCATGGATCTTCAACTTAGTGGTTCAATTCGGTGTTCGTTCTTAAATTTTACTAAAGATTGTAAGAATTGTTAAAACAATTCGGTCAGATTGTAAAAACCGGTCCAACCATGGGCCAATCCTCTAATAACAAATGAAAAGTGCCTTGGTCTTGAGTATTCTAATGTGTGGGTGAAAATCTACATACTCAAGTGTTGGTATAAATAGTCATATGGTGATCTTTTCAAGAATTTTATTTAAATACGGATATTTCAAAATTAAAGAATTGCATGCAATAGTTACTACCATTGTTCATACATGTCATATATAATTATTATATCATATAATTAGATGGACTCTGAAATTATTTATATCATATCATTATTTATGAGCTTTGAAAATAAACATAAAAGAAATATATTATGCTGATATCATGGTTCAAAAATGGTTCAAACCAACTGTTGAACTTGAATCGGATATAAAAACAATGCAACTCATGGGTGGATTTTAAAAACATTGCTTTACACAATGAACTATCTTTTTTTTGTGTTTTTTGGAAGGCTTTAATCCCTTTGAGACTTTTTTTCATATAAATTCTTGCACTCACTCAACTCTATTATCCCCTTATTTTGATTGCATTGACTTTTCTGGGTAATTGATCCTTGATGTTTAACTCTCATCAAGACATTTTTATAAAATTCAAATTAATTTAACTAGTTGCAATGAATTACAACAATAGATGACTATTAAAAAAAAGGGGACAGGTTAATGATTTTGAAATTATTTTTAAATATTCAATGAGCATTTTAAAATGAATAGGTCAACAAACACCAATTAATTAAGCAAGTCTGCATTTGAATCACAACAATCGTATTAGTAGGTTTAATAAGAGGCATCTTCTAAATCTGATTTCTTTGTTTCCTGCTAGCCCCATATACGAATGAAGAAGATAATTATAGACAATTTTTGTTGGGCAATTTGCAAATAAACCCACGTAGTTTGGTTATAATAGCAAATATAATCGTGTAATTTCGAAATTTGTAAATAATTCTTGTATAGTTTGACACTAATTGCATGCATAAACATGGAACCTCTTTTCTGCCACAATGAGTGGTTGTTAACATCATTCTTATACATGTTAATATTGATAAAAATTTCCATATTACAAAGTATATTAAAATAGGTATATGTATAGAATGCAACATGCAGTGCTAGAGCACCAAATTTAGTGCTCCATCATCATCCCAAATCTAACAGTAGTATGGCTACCTGTTACTTCAAGATCAAGTTACAATAAGGCGCCTCATAGGTGAGATCGCGATGGATTATTTTTGAAGGTGATATAATTTTTGTGGTGATATTGAAAGATTTTCGTGGTATGATATAGTTTCTCTGGATTAAAGTTAATGGTTGTGATGCCATGGTGATAGGCAATAGCAAGATTAGATCATGCAAAATTTACCTATGAAAATTGCTTGTGGTGGGGATGTTTTAGTTGAATTAATTATGATGTCAACAAAGTAAAAGTGTTGATCAAATAGTTCAAAGATGAGGCAAATGGAAATTGACAAACACCCAAATCTGTTTGGAGATGGACTTTATGGAAGCAAACGAAATTATGTAGCTGTGACTGTGGATGATCGACAGTCAACTGTGTTGCTATGTTTGCTAATAGAAAAGATGACCAATGATTTTGCGGCAGTTGCTATAGTCGAGATTGATAATTAATTTGGGTGGATAGATCTCCACATATTCGGGCAATTAAGTCATTAATTCCTCGTATTTGTTTCAACGATGATTGTTTAAGCAGTTAGTTCAACGATGATTGTTCAGACATGGTCAAAACTAATAAAACGACTGAATTCTGACTATTAATTCCAATCTAACGCAACAACTCATTGCTAATTCATCTTCTCATATTGTCACCTTGGAGATTCGATTGTCTCAAATGCAGCAACCCGTTCGTAAGTAGGAGATGTCCTTGTTTTCTCCGACGAATTATTTCAATTGGAATCTTGAATGTTCTAATCATAAGGTATTGAAAATTTTCAACTACCATTATTTGTCTCTCCAAGTAAGATTGATTGCCTTGCAAATTTGATCGATGAGACTCACTTGAAATTCATGATTGTCACTGCCTCAATAACCTTTTCTCAATAAGATCTACTTACTCGCATCAACTTCATCCCCTTTTTCAACTTTGGCCGCAAATGATAGCATTTGGTCATCATGGGAATATCCAGTTACAAAGCGCAATTTGGAAAAAAAAGAAAGAGAGCTTAATGGCTATCTTGGCTTCAATTCAATTGCAGGTGCAATTGTGGATATACCAACAATTTAGTGTGATGAGAGAATTACTTATAATTTTTAAAACTATTCATGTATATTTGCTATTATAATCAAATTATATAGATATATTTCAAATTATCTATATTTGTGACCTGCATTTAACTTTTAGGAGTGATGGAATGACTGGATGGTTATGTAGATAATGAATGTGTTTGGTAATGTATAAAATTTTTGATAAAAAGTTTTAGAGAGTAAAAGTTGTCAAATGATGTAATATGATAGGGGTAATGATGAGTAGTAAAGATGATAAAGTTAAAATAGATAGGTTAGTTGTGTAGAAATGATTGAAAAGTAAGATAGTTGTATAGGAAAATGTGAAAAAATAATTAAAAAATATGATAGTTGAAGAGAGTGAAAAGTTTTAACTTCATATTTTTTATCAATGGCCAAACACACCTAATATATCATCCTTCTTGGCTGTGTATGTAGCTTCGGAGAAGCGCTGCCTACCATAGAGGTGCAGTGTCCGGTAGGCAGATCATCCAATTAAATGGGATTGAGACGTTTGATTGCATTTTCGCAATACGATCCCTCATTCCCATCTTTAACAATCTTATCTGTCTCATTTCTAGCGATGAATTTCATTATTAATATGTATTTTTATTTTCCTAGAATCTTTCTATCCAAATCACTTTCCATTGCATCCAATTAGATAAGACTCAACATCACCAGCTACGTCACCACCTGGCCACAACACAACGCCCTTCCGCAGCATTTGTCAGCGATCGCATCTACCCGCGCCCAACCTGGCGTGTGGAATATAAGCGGTCGACTTCATCAGCCTCATGTGCTTTGGCACGCGCGGAGGACATGAGTCGGTGTTGGCCATACATAGAATTTCATCTATTTTTATTTTTTATTTGGTTTGCAAGCCATTCTAAGCGATCCACACAACGTGCATCTATCCATATTCCATACTTCTGAAACCGAGAAAAAAAATACGATGATGGAGTCGATATTATTATTATTGCTGTTGGTTTGTTTTTACTCTGGCAATAGGACACATCATCGGCATTCAGCAGGACAGTGACCCAACTGCAATGTTGGACCACATGCTGGCAGAAGTACATTCAAGAGTCCGATCGGTGGACTCGTCTGTCGAAACAAAAATTTCCCCGCTCGGACGGTTCAATGACTGTCTGCCAATCTCTTGACAGGATAATTAATAACCAACATCGCTGTTTTGTTACCGAGACGACCCCTATGATTTGGACAGTTAAAAATTCAACCGCTTGGAATGAACCTACGCAAATTCCACATATTTTATAAACGCTGTCCTTTTTTTTGATTATTTACATCCATTCAGTGTTATATAAAATTTCCTAGTTCATTCTCTATCCGTTTGCCATCAATATGAAGATTGTCGATTATTTTATTCTACCTTCAGTCTAACTCATCATAATTGAAATCCCCGCTCGACCTTCATCTCCTCCAATTTACGCAAACGGGCATGCTCAATGAACATCACGTCAGTTGCGTAATTAAAGTTAAAAGGCTATGCTTGATAGCAGATAACTCTTATGGAAATTGACATCTTAAGCGTCTTTACTTATTCGGGGTGTGTTTAACATCGGTTAAAAACTGTCAAGTTAAAACTTTTCAATCTAAAACTTTTCACTTTCCACAACTATCATATTTTTAAATTATTTTTTCACAATTTCCTATACAACAATCCTATTTTCCAATTATTTTTACACAAATACCCACACAACTAACCTATGTATTTTAACTTTATCCTTTTTACTACCTATCATTACCCCTATCATATCACATAATTTGACAACTTTTACTCTCTAAAAATTTTCACCAAAAGTTTTATCCATTCCCAAACATATCCTTGATGATACTATTTTCTATTAGTACTTTTATATTTTAATCATTTTTCATTTTTTTCTTAAATCATTTTATAACTTTTCATCCTAAATTTTTATTTTCCTAGTCATTACAATTCTATCTCTTTATTAAAAAAACTATTTTACCCTTCAAGACTTTTCTAACTAAAACAATTCAATTCTGATGTAAATTCGCTTGGAACAATTCATGCCATAACTTGATAATTACAATCACCGAGAGGTATACACTAGAGTTGAATTATTTCAATAAGAAAAATTTGAATAAAGAAAATCATCTTTTGAGTAGAATAAATAACGAGTATTATATAAAAGAAATTTGTAAAACACGTATTAAGAATTAGATGCTGCGAGTATGAGAAAATATTTCTTTGTTCTTTCACTACCACTTCTAGACTTCTAGACTTCTACTTTTAAGGTCGGACTGCTAATGGGCAACAGATGAAGTCAAAGTCAGGGACACATTTTTCATATTTAATTATTTGCTATTCTAATTTTTATCATCATTCTTATATTTTACAACTGTTCCCGTAATATTACGTAACTCTTCTGCTTTTTAAAAATGTTTACCGTTGACACTTTCCATTTCCACTTTTACACGCTAAATCCGGAATAAAAAAAAATGTGAAAGAGATCGGTTACAAAATCTTGGTGAATTCAAGTATCTATGAAATTCTACCCGTTGCCCAATGCTAATGTCATCCGTATATCGAGCAATAAAGCAGTAAAATATGTCAACCTCATTAAGATTATGCGCCACGTGTACTTTCGCTGGCGCGCATGTCCATGAGAGAAGCACACGTCGCCAGAGTAGAAAAAGGCACCGTCTTTATTTAAATAAATGAGCTTCTCGTAAAAGGAGGATTTAAAAAAATAATAATAAAAAAAAACAAAATTCGGACGTGGATGATAGCTTCGTGCGGAGAGATGCTCTGTCCAATCGCTGTTTCTTCCTCCCTCTCCGTCTCAGATTCCTAGGGTTTTGCTCCTCTCCCACTCTTCGGTCTCTCTCTGTGGCTTCCGACGCGGGTGAGTTTTCTGTCGCCGGATTCGCTGTTTCACAGGCGCTGATCCGTTGCTATTTCGTTTGTCTAGTTTATATGCATTTCATCCTTTCTAGATCTGATGTTTGCCGGATTCGCTGTAATTTCATGGAATTCCGATCCTCGGATTTCTACGGCTTTCTATCTCTCAAGGCGGTTTTCGTTTTTAAAGATATAATCGAATTAGTGTAGCAAGTTCTAGTTCTGCTGGTTGCATGATTCGGAACATGCATCGGATCCGTTGCGCATTTCACGACGGTGATGCAAAATTAGTGACGTTAAGGCAACTTATGGAAATGATCAGCAGCTAATGAAACTGATGGTCTGGATCGTCTGTATTCGCAATCTTTTTCTGCCGCAGACCATGGCGTTAATCATGGTGTGATTTTCGTTCCAACCATCACTATAAAAGGAAATGGTGGCGACTGTTTGCGATAATTAAGTGTAACTTGGTGCCAGCTGCACTAATCGTTTTTTTATTTCCATTTTCCGGAAGAAATTAAAGAATTAGGAGACTTCGATATGGGTTTTGTGCTTAGCAGGAGAATCAGAGTGATCATGCTCCGTCTAATTACCAATAAATGAGATTGGTTTCTGGAGGTCTAATTGCGCTGTGGATGTGGTTGAAAACTGATCATTCCCTTGCACTTCGAACAGGGAATGAAGTACGAAAAAACTTTTTCTTTTGGTGCTGTTCATTCTCCAAATTAGATCCCATAACGAACAAAACTAAGTTGTCAGATGCATAGGGTGATGTGAATGTGGAGAAAGACTAGGAGTGTTGGTTATAGTTGTCATTGGCATTGGTCTAAGAGCTGTTGCAGTTAGGGAGCAGAATCATGAAATTGTGAAGAGCCTTTGATGTGTGTAATGATGAAATGAGAATTGTCATGTAAAACAACAGAAAACCGATCAGGAATGAAATAATTTGAAAAAGAGGATTAAAGATAGATCAAAAGGAAAACGAAATAACGTTGAATTGTTATTACTTGTTATCTTACTGTAGATGGAGCCTTTCATTGGTTCTTTAAGCAGGATCAGATGCAGTATCCTAATAACTAACAGCGCTATTGTGGTAATGAAGGTTGCATGATCTATTGTCTAAATATACACACCTTTTTTCTTTTTTTTTGTCATAATGAGGATTCTTGTGGGGCGCAGTTCTAATGTACTGCAAGCTACGTTAGAATAGGTTGGTTTATTTATTAGTTGGAGCTGATGTGGGAGTCTCTATGTCTCTGTTCCAACATCTGACTAGTAGTTAATTGCGCACTACACAACACAAAGTTGCACTTCTGATGCTGATTGGTATTTGTATGACCAAGTTTCCATTCTCTTGGTCTTTACTAAAAAGACTGTGCACACCTTCTTTTTCCTTTTGAAAATTTGTGAACCTGAATGATAGTCTTTATTGGCTTTCTTATATTGAGTTTTGCAGACTGGTTTCTAATTCATCTTATTCTTTGGCTTGCAGAGTTCCAACATTAGCAAGTAGAAAATCTTATTTCCAAGATTCAGGTTGAAAAGAAATACTCATATTTGTCCGTTGTGCTTAACAATAATTTTCGATAGAGCTGAGATGATAATTCAGACATGATGTGCGATGGCATATGATGAAAGGTATTCCTTGAATGCTATCCCAAGTGTTTTTTTTTCCCCTTTTTTTAAAATTTTTTTGTCGCACAATGAATGTTGATCTTTTGATTGGAGGTCCATTGGCTTATTCTTTTCAGGCATACAGAGAAGGTGCTGCCAAATGGAGACATCTATGATGGTCACCTTAATGGATTGCTTCCACAAGGCACAGGAAAGTATTTGTGGCCGGACGGAACTGTGTACGAAGGTGAATGGGAAAAGGGCAAAATTACAGGTAGAGGACATATGTTTTGGCCATCTGGAGCAACATATGAAGGCAATTTTTCAGGAGGCTACCTTCACGGTAGTGGCACTTTTGTTGGACCTGATGGCACTGTTTACAAAGGGGCCTGGCGGATGAATATTCAACATGGACTGGGAAGGAAAGTTTATTGTAATTCTGACAGTTATGAGGGCTCATGGAAAGAAGGGATACAAGAGGGCATTGGTACCTATACGTGGCATACTGGGAATACATACCTTGGTAATTGGAAAGCAGGGAAGATGTGTGGGAGAGGGATTATGAAATGGGCAAATGGCGATTTTTTTGATGGGATCTGGCGGGATGGACTAATACACGGTTCAGGTTTATATAGGTTTGCTGATGGGAGCCACTATATTGGAACATGGAGTAGAGGAATCAAAGATGGACAGGGAATATTTTATCCTGTTGGAAGTAAACTTCCACCTCGAACAAAGTGGTATGATTCAGTTGGTGATTATGATGGAAAACAGAGTGTTCTCTATCATTCTACATCATCGAATTTGGAAGAGTTCAGGCTTCGGAAACTGAGTATTAGAAGAGCCTTTTCTGAAAGGTGGTCCTTTCACGGCCTTTTCGTAAATTCTGGCCGAATATCACACAGGACTTTATCATTGGATGGAGATTTACGCCTCGGTGATTCTCTGAGAGAGATGCCATCAAAAGATGCCCGTCATGTGTTGTCAAGTTCTTCTTATGAAGGTGAACAAGAAGTAGAGGATAGTGGTATCGCTGTGTATGCAAGGGAATACATGCAAGGCATCTTAATCTCTGAGAAGATGCTGAATGCACAAGCATCACCACATAAAAACAAACAACGTCAGAAACAAAAATTGAAAGGAGCAAGGAAACAAGGTGAAACTGTTAGACAAGGGCACAGGAATTACTATTTGATGCTCAGCCTGCAACTTGGTATCAGGTTCTCTCTTCTGCAGAATAAACTCAATGTTGCTGCTGCTTCTTGCATACCATTACTAGTGTTGTTCATGTTGAAGGAGTCTTATTTCCTTTATTAAGGTTTCTTTGATAGTCTTTCCTTTACACAAATGCTAGACTTAGCTTCAAGTCTCAAACGAAAAATGAGGTTATGTGGCAATTGCAATAATTGGGTTCATTGATATTCCTAGTATGGAAGATGCTGTCATACGTACAATCAATACTCAATTCAATGGAATTATTTGATCTTAAAGGAGTTCTATAATTTCACACTTGAGGAGTTATTTCTTGTTTTTTTTTTTTTTTCCCCTGTCCTTAATAACTTGATGATTTTTAGATAATAGTAGATAGAAACTACGCTTGCAAATAGTCCTATTAAAACCAAGAAATATAGGCCAGCCAGCCATCTGCTCCAGAATAGATGGAATTCTTGCAAAAAAAACCTGATAGTGGAGATCTGGCAGTTATCTGGACAACAGATCCCAATAATGTTTTTAGAATGATGTGGAGCGGCATATGCATGCTGGCTTTCTCATAAAGCTGAGGAAGACCGGTTCATATGATTTTGATATCATATTTTGTTGATTATTGATAACTGCCTGGACACTCTTCGACAGTCAGTTGTTTCTTACTTTCCAGTTTCCAACAGCAATTCCACGAAGTGCCATCCAATATCAAAGATGTCAGAGAAGAAATGAAGTTATTGAATGAGTATAACATGGAGACATTTTGTTATACTGAATATTATATATTATTTATATCTAATGGGAAAGGATGTAACATATCTAAGGCATATCATGAGGTTCTATTTATGTTTCTGCTCTGCCTTAACCGATTTTTGTGTCACGGATTGCATGGTGCACGCTGTTTCTGACTGCTACTTTGACATTTGTTGCACTTGCTATTATTTAGTTTTTCTCTCAACCCTTGTTTTTCAACATAAAAGTGTGAAACTCCTTTCCTTAAGTTCTCTTTGCAATCTTCTGATCCCGTGCATTAATTTGTGCTTGTTAGCATCTGTCAAGACTATGGTTCCACAACTGCCCCTCTTCTAAGATCCGTGTCTGAGTCTCACCTTCTTACTTCTCTATTTTGAACTCGTTTCAATTTAGCTCCTTTTTTATTTGTCAAATGTAGCATTTAATTGGACCATTCAATAACCATTTCTTAGCACATGAAACCATCTCTCTATTCTCTCTGTTTTTGCTGTCTGCTTTTTGAACAGACTTGCACTTGTACAGGTACACTGTTGGAAAGATCACCCCTGTGCCCATGCGTGAAGTTCGATCATCTGATTTTGGACCACGTGCTAGAATAAGGATGTACTTTCCCAGGAAGGGTTCCCAGTTTACGCCTCCTCACTACTCTATTAGTTTCTATTGGAAAGATTACTGCCCAATGGTTTTCAGGTGTTTATCTTTCATTAACTTCTAGGTTGAAACAGTACTTAGTTGGATAGGTGAGAAAACCTTTAAGATCTAAAACAGATCTAATGGTAAACTATTTCAAACATTTTCAGATCACCCTGTCCTCAAATTTTGAAAAACATTTCTCTTAAAATTTGAGAAGTATTTCAAAAGAGAATTGATTTTAAATAGAAATAACAATTGCCCTCCCTCAAATAATTATTTTCCATTCATAAATAGTAAAATTTCAAGTGTGGTATGCTTGATGAGTAAATGCAACTATTGTTAAAAACATGTACTCATACACAGTTCATATGCACACAAAGTTTGAAGTGTCTATTGGTGGACCTGCAGCCTCTGACCAGTTAGACCATAAACCTTGTGCGCATGTCCAAAAATGGTTGTCATGGATGCACACATGTGCATGTCTGTTAAAAAATTTTTATTCATCAACCATGCAAACAATGCTGATTTGGCCAAGCTCCCTAGTTCATATTCAAATCCGTTTTTGGCCAAGCTCTCTAATTCAGATTCAAATCTAAAAACACTTCTCTATGGAATAATTTTATTTGTTCTAGAGATAAGATGTAGAGATGTTTAAATAATATCTCATTTCAGGAATCTAAGAGAGATGTTCAAGATGGATGCTGCAGACTACATGATGTCCATATGTGGTGGTGATGGTCTGAGGGAGCTTTCTTCCCCAGGGAAAAGTGGGAGCATATTTTACCTGTCACAAGATGAAAGATTTGTGATAAAGACACTGAGAAAATCTGAACTCAAGGTTTGACTACATCCTTAAGCTACTATATGGATCAAGTTCGATTAGAAATAGTCTTATAGTTACTATAGTGATGGTCTTTATGATGTAATTTGTGATGAAAAGTTCAGTTCTACAGTTTGTGTAGCCAAAAGTGATGAATGTGCCATATGGATAATGGGAAAATCCTTTGAAATAATAATAATAATCATCATAATCCCATGAAATAATGACAATGAAAAATATAAACTAATATTTGAACAAAAGTTAACCAGCCATTTGAGATTCAGCGAGCATGTGCTCAACAAATGAGCCACAGACCATAATAACACCAGGATGTCAAAAATGATGTCGAAATTGACAGCCTTTTGATGCTCTGTGATACTTCTTCTATGTATTTTCTGATGCTCTCCTTGCGTTGTCATTATTTGACATAAAAAAGAGTATCAAAGATAGGATGCAAGGTGTTGCAAATTGAATTTCTCTATGTTGAATTATTTTTGACTGGCAAAATACGAGCATGATAATTCAAGCTACGTGGTTCTGATTTAAATGATAGTTCCTGGGAGTTTCTACTGATTGGATAAGTTTCTCCTGCAGATTCTATTGAAGATGCTTCCTAACTATTACAATCACGTGGGGACCTATGAGAATACTCTCATAACAAAATTTTTTGGGCTTCATCGAATAACATTGCGAGGTGGAAAGAAGGTATATGATCCTTACAGATCACCATATGTGTTTGATTCATGAGAAGACCTTGTATTTTCCTTTATGTGCATCTTTCACAGGTCTGATTTGTAGCTATGGGAAATATGTCTTAACATTTACATTTGGCTTATGATCAGACATTGTGTTATGCTTTGTGCATCATCCCTTTCACAGGTCCGCTTTGTGGTGATGGGAAATATGTTCCGCACAGAGCTACGAATCCACAGACGTTATGATTTAAAAGGATCATCTCAAGGGAGATCTACAAACAAGCGTGAAATTGATGAGTGTACAACACTGAAAGATCTTGATTTGTCATATGTATTTTACTTGGAAAAATCCTGGCGTGACTCCCTTTTCAAGTAAGATTTTTATGTCTGCTTTCTCTCTCTATTAACCACTATTACTTTTCCATGTTAATTACAAATCAAAGATCTCTGTTTAAACTTGAATGAAGTTAGTTTTGGTTGAGAGGAAAGCAATATCTTGAATTTTGTCAAATTAGAAGCCCATACTTGCAATTGTCTCTAATCTGACTATCTTCATTGCCTCAAAGTCTTATATCAATTTGGCTTGCCAATAATAGTAATAATATTACTTTATTACTATTATTACAGGTGACTGCAGCAGCTTGCTTGTGGTTAATTATATGGTTTTGACTGATTTTAGTTTATTTTTCACTGTGTCACTATAGTTTGTTATGTGCAGACAACTCTCTTTGGATTGCATGTTCCTAGAATCACAATGCATAATTGATTATAGCTTGTTGCTGGGTCTACATTTTCGAGCTCCTGAACATTTGAAAGCCATTGCAGAATCTCAAGATATGTCACGAGATCTTTCCATTTCACCAGTTGATGATGGTAAACCCATCTTATTTGTATTGAAAAGATTATTTCATTTCTGATCTGGGAACTCCATAATGTGAAGGGAGCCTTTTTCATTTCATCATTTTCCTCATCGATAATCATATGAACATTTTTATCCCATAGAAAATGATCGGCATTGGAATATTTGCATTTTTACCAACAACAAACTTGGAAAATCAACATCAAATTGAGGGAGAAGTTTCATAGATTAATTGCGAGGTTTATAATCAAGAGCTCCTTTCATGGTTATAGAATTCCTCGTCCCAATCGTGCAAACAGAGATAAAGGAGGAACAGTCAAAATGTGTGTGTGTGTTTTTTTTTTTTTTCCCTTTAGCTGCTACCTGTTGTTTGAGTAATTTTCTCATGGTCTTTTCTCTAATTACTGTCCTTCTTGCTGTCTGGGCCACTAGATACAGCTTTGCACGGTGATGTGATTCCTCCCAAGGGGTTGCTATTGGTAGCACATGAACCAGACTCTATCAGTTCCTTGCCAGGTTCTCACATGAGAGGTAGCACATTGAGAGCATCAGCAGTAGGCGATGAGGAAGTTGACCTTCTTCTACCAGGCACTGGAAGGTTAATTGCTATATATTTTACTATGTCAATGGGGAATGCTTCATCATTATTTTTGCCATCAAAATGCTCGTGATTAACAAGAATCGAATATCTGCATTCTTTTAATGGCTTTCCGTACCATCAAGATGATCTGGTAGGTTTACGGATGCCAGATTCAATAGGTCCTAAGGGTGCTACTCGGGCTCATGAAATACGGTTTCATTTCAACCATAATCCTAACCCTATTTATAAAACATTAACCTGAACCCTAACCCTAATCCTATTTATAAAACTTAAATCCTAATCCTATTTTTGAAAATCAGGTTCAAGTTGAAATTAATGTTGATAATTTACATTTTATTTAAGAGCAATTAGTTTAGAATTTCATATAAATATATAATAATTTATAAGTAAACATAATAATATATAGTGAAACTATATTTTTTAAAAAAATAGCAATATAAAGAATATTTTTAGAAAAAATTTTACATAAAAAATAAGATAAAGAAATAAAATTAATGGATGTAAAAGTAAATAATAGAAATAAAAGGATAAATAAAAATAAAAATAATAGATTTTATTTATAATATAATTACACAGTGTCAAACATGTATTCAAATATAAATATAAATAACATATTTAAAATATAAAGAAATATTATTTAAATATTGTGTATATAATACATTTTATAATAAACACAAAATGGGAAATCGGACTTGGGTTCTTTGGGTTGGGAAACAGCAAGTTCAAACACTGTTGGAAATCAGGAAATCAGGTTCAGTGGGCCAGTTGCACTCCTAAATTAGCTCCTATTCAAAACACAATAGCAGTATTGTATGATTCATTTTTTTTCCCTTTAGGTATCATATTCAAATATGCTTTTTCCCACATCAGCAGCATGTCGGATCACGTTAGGTACTGGAGATGCATGCATGCCTGTGTTAATGAGGTTCAACTATCGAGGACACCACTTTTTTGAAAGAATTTTAGATCATTTCCTCGAGAAATCTCTGAACCCTTTGTGCACATGCTTGAATTGGCCTCCGCAATATGGAAGTCAACAGTTATTATTTGCAGGCATGCACTAACAAAATTGCGGGTATTGTTTCAACAAGTTGGGGAGAATAGAAGTACTACTGTCCCACACTTTGGTATCGTCTTCAATAGCTGCTGTTTTGCAGGTTACGGGTGCAGCTTGGGGTAAACATGCCTGCTCAAGCTAATCGAAAACTTCCTCTTGAAGATGCGGGGCTGGAAGGGATTGATCTCTTTGAAGTCTATGATGTGGTTCTTTATCTTGGCATCATTGACATATTGCAGGACTACAACATGACAAAGAAAGTCGAGCATGCTTACAAGTCACTGCAGTTCGACCCTCTCACCATATCTGCCGTCGAGCCTAAGACGTATGCCTCACGGTTCATCAAATTCTTGGAGAAAGTATTTCCTGAGCATACTTAAGTAAAGAGCATCTGTTACTTGTATCATCAAATCGATCATTGCATTCTTTTTGGATGTAAGCTTCAAGGGCTTGAAGAAACAAATAAAAAAAAGGTTAAAAGAGGGAGAAACTTATTCTTTAATAGCGTTTGTAAAAAATGTCTCGAATTGTGTTATCTATGAACCATTGGAAAAAGCAATCTTCAGTTTGTCTTTCTTTCTTTCTGTCTTTTTTCCTGAAACGTGTTGCGCAGTTCGCTTCAGTAGCGTAGTTGGCAATTGGGAAAGCCTATGTGTTGGATGCGGATCCGAAACAGAAGACAGCGGTCCAATTACGGACATAAAAACCGATTTATAACCTAGATAATGAAAACAATACGAGTGGGGAATATGATCCTCTCAAATATTAAAAATGTATGACATTCTCACGTCTTGTCAATTGAAAACAATACATTGGCTGTTCTTCGTCGTCTGGCGATTCTTGTTCTCACGCATACATGGTTTTGCTCCGAGTCATTCAATTTCGAGTATTAATTTCGAAGACGAGTCGTATTTTTTGGCCCACCTTTTCCATGGATCGAGCAATCAGAAAAAGGAGCGGCAACTTGCATTTGCTGGGCTATGAAGATCCAACTTCAGTCGGGCAAGCAGTATAGCATTGAGAAGAAGTACATATGCAGATTTTGATAGGAATATTCACATATACATGCCGTTCCCTTTATAAGTCGATTACAGAAGACAGCGCCTCGCTGCTGATCTCTGTGCTTTCGCGAAGTTCCGTTGGGCGTTGTTTCCTTCTAACCTAGACGTGGCATTGTTGGAGGATATTTCACGCGCCCCCGGGTTGAAAAAAATCAAAACCCTAGCTGTCAGGCTCTTGTTGACTCCGTCCCATGCATGCGGACAAGCTCTATGCGAATTTTCAACTGCTGGTGCAGATAACCAACGACATGGACGCTCTCGAGCCACCCAACCTCTACAGAAACAGACAGAGAAGCTGCATATGCAACAGATGGACAGCAAGGCAAATAAAACATTAGAATATACCTTCATGAAACCTAGGCTCCACCTTGATCAAATCGGCTTGGACGGAGCTCACCTTGACAATAAAATTAAAATCCCACTGGGCATATTGTATTTATTTTATTATAGCACTCAAACTGTAATTTTGGTACTCATTTATTTTACCTATAATTTTACATATACCTATGAATTTTTAAAAAATTCAAATATACTTACCTATTTTGCCAAAAATGTTATTTATATCCATGGTGTTAGGCATCCCTTGGAGGGGCCGTTCGCATCCATTTAAAATGAAAAAAATGTCCAAGTCCTAATACAACTTGAGGTTGATTTGATGAAAGCTACAAATTTACATTTAAATAATATATAAATTTATAGATGTAGAAGTGTTAAAAATTCATTTGAATGTAAATTTTTAGTTATAAAATCATAATTAGGAATGAAAATTTTTCCTATTTTATAGGAGTGCTAATGACCTCTTTAATAGATTTGATAGCATGAGTATCAGTGAAATTTTTTTAAAAAATACATAGATATATTTAGAATTTTTAAAAATTCGTAAGTATAAATAGAACTAAGGGTAAAATTCATGAGTATAAATGAAATTTGCCCTTAACAAGTCTGTGGTGGTTCATCCCTACTTGAAAATATATAGTCACATATAAATTATGAAAAATAAGTAGATTTATTCATATATGTATTAAAATATTATAATAATTTATAAAATCATTTCTCTATATCAAAAAATTTTGAGATGGTTTCAATGTTTACTAATAGTATATACAAATCAAACAAATTACAGTTAATTTTCCACATTAGATGAGAGCTATGCGCATGTTTGATTTGAATGAAAATAAGTTTTCTCAAATGGCTGTTAATGTAATGAATGGGATACACATCGACATCATCGCCATCAAGATGGGCAAAAACAGTGGTGTTCCTAAGAATATTTTCCTGGCAGCTGATGCCTGACCCTATATATGTACATATAAACCCCCACATGTTTTAATGCTTTGATCTGGCTGCCAAGCGGCCACTTCAAAAGTAGTCGTCTTTGATGATTCTGGTGGGATGAGTGTGAGAAAAGCTTATCTTGCACGAGGACCATCCTCCTCTCACAATCTACCAAGATTCCGTAACTCTATTCCTGGCAGGATTCTCCAGCAGTGATAGTTAGCGATGACATCTTTGAAATAAATGGGATTCTCCAATAACGTTGGTTTGAATCTGGATCACCACTCACCCATGATTCTGAGATGCTCACCGTTGTCTGATGACTCCGATCATTGATGGGGGGCCCTAAAATTAATTCATGGATGAGGTTTGAACTAGAAATATCCCACGTAAGATTAATCTGGGATCTCTTTAATAATAATTAATGGGGGATTTTCGGTGAATGATTCCTCCACTTCCACTCTCACAAATCGACGTGTATGCCACTCACAACCATGCACGCACATTGACGCTTAGGATTCTCTGACTCCCTGATTTTAATTGCACGCACGGTGGGACATACCAAACAAACGTTATGGATCTCACAATCATCTTCTTGCATGAAACAAGCTCAAAACCTCCCTCCTTCTAGTTTGAGAGTGTGAGAGAGGGAGAGAGATGGCGAAAACTGAAGAGACAGCTTGAAAAGATAATAGCTAGGCCTAAAGCTAGCTGCTAAGACAGCCATGCACATGCTTCTATTCTTATTCCTTGCTTGTGTATGATAAGCATGCATCTTACCCTTGAAATCAGAGCATTCTTTCAGATTAGAGAAAAAAGAGACAAGCCCAGAACGTTAGCAATCTAGAAAAGGTTAAAAAAAATTCCATTATTTAAAATAAATCGAGGCGTCCAATCACGCAGAAAGATGTGATGCTAGACAGTGAAATTCAGAAAAGAAAAGTCTCCATCCTTTCATGAAAGCTGACGTGCATGAATCACGCTGAATTTAAAAAGGGGGGAAAAATTTAAAAACCATCCCTGGAATCAGGAAAAAGGAAGCACAACTACTACGAAGTCAACATCAACAGTGGCATGTTAAAAGCAAATTAGACTCCAAATTAAAAGTTACAAAAAAGGACAAAAGCAATACTATTAAAATGGCGAAAGCATGCCCCACCAAAGAATGCGAGTGTTGTTCAGCAGCAAGGTTGGAGTGGGAAAAGGAAAAGGCAGCGATGGATGGATAGAGAGATATGATTACGATCATTGGTTGAGGGGAATGAAGCCTGGTCCGAGGTCGCATGAATTCCAATCCGACAAGCGCTAAAAGAGCACGAGTACTGAATCCAGATGGCCGCGAGCCAGACAACATTCCCCACAACCCAAGCCAACCACCCTCTTGGGTTTTGCTAACGAAACTAAAAGCCTCTCCACAAAAGCAGCAGCAGCAGCAGCAGCTGAGAAAGGTGATTTTGAGGGGAATGAAGCCTGGTCCGAGGTATCTAGTGCATATGAAAAGCCATCCACAATGCCTCGAGCCAGCCAACATTCCCCCCAACATACCATTCTCCATGAAAAAGGGGTGTGGAAGGGAGTGAGAAGAGAGAGAGAGAGAGAGGGATGCTGGGGGAAGATGAGATAGAGAGAGGGGGGAGTGAAAGGGGAAGTGGGAGGGTGAATTTGAAGGCAATGGGCAAGTGAGATAATTGGGATTTATTAGCACTCCCAAGTGGCTCGAATCTGTTACAAAAAACAAACCTAAAAAAAGGCCCACCAAGGCACAGATCTTAGTACAGCCTCTCTACCCCCACCCTAACCCCTCCCCTCCTCTCCTCATCTGTCTCTCTTACGTTTCCCAGGTCCGACTCACTCCACCTGCTGCAGCCGGTCAACCCTACTCTACCCCCTCTTTCCTGCTCTACCCCACTTCTCCCACCCAACTCCCAGACAAAAACACACCCCCTCCACCTCCTCACACCATCCAAATTGCCTCAACCTATAATCTATTTGTTTTTTGTTTTTGTTTTTTTTACTCTCTTATTTCTCCAAATTTCCGAACCTTCCAATGTGAACAAATCCCCCCAACCAAAAAAAAAAAAGAAAAGAAAAGAAAAGAAAATCTGGACATTATTAGGGGCTGGAAATACTGATTTGAGAACACCCCTAATTTACACTGATCCACTATTAATGTTTTTGAGACTGTTGGGGAATTAATATTGATAGAAGAAGACCAACTAGTTGGTTTGTGTTTTCACCAAAACGACAGGCGGGGGTGATATGCAGGAGTATGATTGTGGTACCCCGCGGAGTACCATTTTGATTGCAGTCTCTCTCCTCTTTAAGACAATTCAATGCGGATTCTCCATCATTACCTTATTATTTTTGAGCTTGTCTTTCTCGTCACTGTTGCTATTCACGTGTACGGTTGACCATACACGTCCCAGCAGAGCACCTTTTCATTCCAAGAATTATGCTCCTCCGTCTGGCAGTTTTCTGTAGTATGCTGCCTCATTTTTTTCAATATTTAAATTAAAATTATCGATCTACACCCTTCAAACCACAAATAGTCAATTTTATATAATATATTAACCACAATGTTTTTATAATAATTTTTAAATATTTTATTATTACATATTAATGCATTTTTAAAGGAAAATATCTATTTTGATGTCAAAAATAAAATAAATATTGGTTGGAAGGTTGTAATTATTCAATAAATATCTTTTCCGAAAAAGTGAAATCAAAAGATACGTGTTCGTGTGGGTTGAATAGATATTTCAAAGGGAGGCACATGGAAGGTTCATGGAGGCTGAGAGCTGGGGCATGATTCAGATGCCATTCCATGCAATGCAAGGCAGGGTATATTTGGTGTTTTTTTTAAAAAAAAAAATTGCTTGCTATTTATGAGGCTGGAAAGAAGCATAGTTAGGTGGTCCACAGACCATGAAATTAATCTGTCTCTCCACAGTGGAAAACAGACCAAATGCTGGTCCCTATGCTATCTACTACATCGACCTGGCTATATGTGTTAATAGTGGCTAAAGATAGAAATTATAGAAGAAAAATACTGTAGAAAACTTGATATTCATCATATGAATGGGCATGACGTAAGAAAAAAATACAATTACATACACCGATTGTTTTCTAAAAAAAAAAATTGAAAATTAAAAACATAGCTAATAATAAGAAAAAAGAAATTATTTCTTATAAATAAATAAATGTAAATAGTACAAAAGTATACGAAAGCCTTTATACTGTTTAGCTTTTTGATTACTTATGTTTTGTCTGAACACAAATAAATTTATAGTAAGAAAAGAAATGCAAGCTAGTAGAAATAACATTATCAAAATAATCTTAAGACCATGTTAAGCTACACTGTAAGAACACCTCGCATAGTTTCACGTTTAGTAATAAGCATTGTTTGAGCTTTTTTAAATCCGTTCATTTTACGGTTTCTTATTGCTATTATACAAAAATATTTCCAAAGAACGAAAGCTCATTTGAACATTCATTCACCAAAAGCAGATAGTGCCCGTGTGTTAGCCCTTAATCATCAAATCTTAAAGTTCGTTTGGGCACGCTGTAAGAACACTCTGTTTGGAGCTTCTTTTTTCTGATTGATACCTCTTTTTTTTTTCTTTTTTTTTTATACATTGGGATAACTAATATTATAATTAGACTCCTTTACAACCCTCACAACATGCAGAAAATCTTTATGAAATATCATTACCTTAAGAGGAAACTATAAAACCTCCACTGTTATTGGAGGGATGCCGCATGTATTCCACCCACATCTAGTGGGTTTCTAACCCATGCCATCTATATGAGCAGCAATGGCGTGTACTACTAGGGCGGGAGCTTTTTAAATCCATGCCTTCTGCAATTTTTTGTTGTTGTTAAAAAAAACATCTTCCAAATAACAAAAGCTTGTTTGAACAGTCATCAAGAGCAAAAGTGTTTGTGTGTTCTAGTTTGAAAAAGTGCGGGGCTAAATAGCACTTAGTCTCAAATCTTAGGGTCTGTTTGGCCTTGCTTTGCATGAGAAAAAAACGTTGAATTTTCTTCACTTTTGGTGTATATTTGAGCGGACTTAATTATTTCTTAAATTTTTTTCACAGTAAAAGCCACAAAAAGCATCACATGAATAAGCTCCAACTTTAAAACACAAATGCACAGTAACTCTACTGTCCATCTACACAGGCCCTTTTAGTCATCAAGTAAAAAGAGAAAACCAATAAGCTTTACAAAGAGAAGAAAATTAATTTAAAAATGTTGTAATTATAGATACGTTGACTGAAAAAAATAAGGGACAATGGATTTTAACGACATTTTAAACAGAAAGGATTTTAGCCTCTTTTTTAATTTCAAACCACTGATTCACAATTAAGCTGTCAGCTTTCATTTTTGCTGTCTTATAAAAAGATTTTTTTTAAAAAAAAAAACAATCCGGGACTAACTCAAATATTAAAAAAAGAAGGCTTTTCCAGATATATTAAGAAATTCCATCAAAAGGTTTTGATTTCTAATGATAATAGTGGGGATTTTGAAAGAATAAGAGCATAAGGGTGTGTTTGGTTGGAGGTAAAACTTTTGATGAAAAGTTTATGGAGTAAAAGTTGCCAAATCAATAGAAAGTAATGTGATATAATAGGAGTAATGATGAGTAGTAAGGAGAATAAAGTTAAAATAGATAGGTTAGTTGTATGGGTAGTTGTGTAGAAATGATTGAAAAGTAGGATAGTTTGTATAGAAAAATGTGAAAAAATAATTAAAAAATAGAATAATTATGGAGATTGAAAAGTTTTAATTGACACTTTTTTACCCTAAACAAACGCACCCTAAATAGAAAAACGTGATTCAATTTATAAAGAACAATAAAAGAATTAAAAAAAAACGTATTTCTGCGTACTAAATAAAGAAATTAAAAAAAAAAAGTATATCTCGGCGTTAAACACATCCAAATCAAAACGATATTAATGTTAGAATGATTTCGGGCAAAAAACAATGGGATTTGCAGACCATGAATCGTTAAAAAGGCGCCCCGATTTCCATGTATTAAAAAAAAAAAAATCATGCAAGTTTGTAACACGTTGGAGAATGGGACTACTGGTTCTGTTAGTCCACAGCTTCTGGCTGGCGGACTAAGATACTGACTCAAGTGCGTGTTCCATGCGGAAGTACACGCACGCGTGACGGACATCATGTTGGTAATATGATTCAATACGCTTGTTTAAACATTGATCGGAACCGTCGGTTAGAGTTATCGCATTAGTATTATAGATATTTGAAATATTCAAATCATAGGCTTTAAAAATCCAATATCCATATCGTTAGGATATATATCCCATAAAAAACATCTTCGTATCATTGATTGGTGGGAAAATCACAATGAACGGTCTGGATCATCAGATCTTGTGGCGGAGCAAGCGACAAAGATATAGCGAGTACGAACGGAGGGAGGGGGATGGAGAGGGACCGCTGCTGTCGCGAGCTCTTTTCCAAGCTCTCCGAAGCGTGTTTGCGCACTGTCGCTGGCATCGGTGGCCTGCGGGAAACGCGTCGAAGAGAATCCGGCGAGTTCATGAAGGGAGGATCTGATCCGTCGGATGCAGAAACGGAGGGCTGGATGGGGATATACCGGGTACCGGGAGTGCCGGTGTCAGCGGGAGCGGGGGAGCGGGAAACGAGGGAAGTGCGGGGGTGCGAGTCACGAGGGGGAAAACGAAACCAGCAGGAGACGATTTAAATAGCTGACGTGGACGCTTCGAACGTCCCTCACTGTCACTGGATTTATGACTCAGGGTCCCCGCCCGAGTCAACCACAGGGGCTGGGGAAGATGGACGGTCGAGATGGTCCATCAGCGTACGCCAGCAGGCTGCGCCACGTGCTCCGATTTAATGCTCGGGCGTACTGTTCGAACACAGGTCCCCTCCTAAATGCTGAAAGAGCCCTTCCATGGCGCGGTGGGGCCCTGCCAACGCATTCAAACAGGGGCTGGGAGGGGTGTTAGTTGATACACCGGCCGACTACGACACTTGCTGCGCCTGCTCATGCTTCTTTCCTAATAAATCCAAATAAACCCACCAATTTATTTATTTATTTATTTTTGATGGAAACCAATTGATTTTTAGGCACTGTATAATACAAAATAAAAGAAAACTCGAATAAATCATGAAAAATTAATGAGAAAACAAAAAAAAAAATAGAAATGTATATACGTACTCAAGTGCATGGGCACAAAAAGTGTCGAGCATTAAAGCTTCTCCTGAGTTGAGACACAGATGAGGCGGTTGAATCTACAACTCCAGTAAAACGTGGCAGAAGGCGATTGGGTAGCCGGTCGGTGGGCCCCGCAATTGCAATGATGCCCTTATGATAGGAGAGGCCCAAGTAGATGTCGGGCGGTCATCGAAGGAAGGACAATCAAAAGTGATAAATTGGCTACCTGAGAGATATTGTGGACAATAATATCTCGCATCGCGGTACTTGCCATTTTTATTTTATTTACTCTGGATGGAATCATGGGTCTTGAATTGGGCTATTTTTACTTGATTTGATATATGTAAATATTATTTAAATTTTTATATATTTTTTGAAACATTGATGAAAAATATATTGGTTACGTCATGTAGTGGAGGCTTGGAAAACGGTCATAATAAACAAGGAAAAAAGATAACGATCTTTTATGTGAAAAAGGAGTATCATCATTATTGTGACCTACCTCAAAACTATAGAAAAAAGAGTTTTATTATTTGAAAATTAATTAAAACACAAGTTATCCTCAAGTGTGATGAGGAAAATGACTTGAACCTTTATTACATAATAAGGGCAAGTAGAAGGGGAGGAAAGGGGTTAGATGATGATGAAACTTACAGGAGCTCTCTTAATATCTCTTCTTTCAGTCTAGGTTTCTCCTTGAGAGTGGATGGGTCCTTCTTTTATGAACTTATATGTAGCTAAAATCTTGATGGAGATGGTGAAATCTGATAGTGAAGGTCCATCAGTGTGCTAGGGCCTAATAAGATAGATTGGTCGCATGATATGTTTCTCAATTGCAGTTGATAAGACCCAATGAAAGAGATTTATGTGTAACAAAAGGGGGCAATGGCAAGCTAGCAAAGCCGCGAGCAAATGCAATCATGAGATGCTATAATAGTATCTTGCCGGTGACATAATAGTTCTGCAAAGCTACCTTGTGAAGAAAAGAATAGTGCGATTGTACTGCTAAGCCTAGGTATTATTGTAAAAGTCGAATTGGACCAACTAGTTAGAATGATTTGACCATGAACTAGCCACTTATTTGGTCCAATCCACCTCGATTTTCAAGTTGGGCAATCAAGCTGATAGAAACCCGCTACTACCAATTTTGTCGAATTCCTAATCCATTAGTTAAGTCTATTATCTTGAAAAACTCTACTCAATTGAAAACTGTAGCATCTTTGACAAAATCCCTACTCGACTAAAACTTATTGCCTACCTTCGTCTTCTTCCCATCATTATTATATTCGAGACGTTATCCTATGCACTCGGCGCATTGAGGCTCAATGCTCCCGGGTGCATTTCACCTTTTTTTTACTTTTTTTGAATTTTTTTTACACAAAGGTTAATCTATGTGTATTTAATATCTGTATCAATTGTTACCATTTTTGAAGATTTTTAAATATTTTTTTTGGATTTTAAAAATCAGTGGCATTTTTAGTAATTTAAAATTACTAAAAATGCCACTAATTTTTAAAAATTCAGAAAAAATCTAAAAGTCTCCAAAAATGATAAAAATCGATACACATCTTAAATACACATATATTAACAGTTTCGTAAAAAATCAAAAAAGGTAAAAAAATAGGTGAAATGCACTCGGGAGCATTGAGCTTCAATGCTTCGAGTGCATAGGATAACGTCCCATTATATTCCTAAATTCTAATTGCTGCTATTGTTGAGGGAGAGGGAAAAGATGAAGATGAGAAAAAGAGAAAGAAAGAAACTGGTAAAAAAAATCCTTTCCTATCATTGACGAGGGAGGGAGAGATGATGATGACAAGAAGAGAGAGAGAGAGAAGGAGGTCGTAAAAACTCGTTCTTGTTGTTGACAAAGAAAGGGAAAAAGAGGTCGTAGAGAAGACTAAGATAAGCAGATAAAAGCTAGGGTTTGTGGTTTGAGTGTTCAATAACTCGCCACTAACGAGTGAAAAGACTTATGTAGATGCAATGTAGTTCAGAGTGGTTAGCAAAAAATGTAAATTAGATTTGGTGCTTTTGATTTTTTAGTATTAAATATTAGTATATTACACATCCATTGAAATTGATACTAATGTTATAAATTTTATATTATTTAAAATTGTAAAATTTTAATATACCAATTCAACCTAATTCTCAAAAATGGTTGAACTAAAATAGTCCCTTGACTAGTTCATTAATAGGTTCAATTTTAACAACATTAACTTATATAGTGCCTTTCTTGGAGGATATGAGTGTAAGCATCAAATCTGGTTCGCTTAAGAATCAAAGTCCAACCCTCTTCATCGGGGAAGAATGGATTAGACTATAAGGATCAGTCTTAGCAATAATTTGATTATATCCGCTATACCTTGTTAATACCACATTTTAAGTTTCTATCGTGAATGGTCTAGTTTGTATTAATCTTCAAGTGAATGACAACTCATTGTGCTGATTCAACGCTTTGTAGTTCAGGAGAAAACAAATATCTTATTTAACAAGGTGCCTTTAAGAAATAAGGCGAAGTATAGATTTCACATTTCTCATCTATCCATATTCTTTGAGTCCTTTTTTGCATTTGAGTTTTCTTTTTCTTTTTTTCTCTTCTTACATCTTTTTTGTGGTAACTCCATTTGCAGTAGGTACAGAGAGAAGTTAGATAGTGCTCAATGATAAAAGGCAAGAGTAGTTTAGAAAGAAGATTGAAAAAAATAATAGCATTGAAGAAGATCACTATCATTTTGAAAGACCTTAAGTTCTTTTGGTAAAAATGTAATATTTCAAAAGAGTTCAATTTGTTTCTAGTAGGTTCAGATGACAACACCTTGATCTACAATGAGAAGTGTTTGTGTGTGAATGGATATATGTTCAAGGTTGGTTTCGAGTTATCATCCAAGCATGACATCTTTGATGCTTTAAGGGTAGTGATATTACCACTAATTTAGTTGGTGCCTACTTTGTAAAAGGTCCTTTTGAAGCACTTCATAGCTCACCAAGTGGTGGGGACTCCTTACTTATTGTTTTTGTTGGTCTCCGTTGATAGTGAGAAGGTGCGTCAAAGAGGGCTAAATTTAATACCAATTATTGTCCAACTTTGACGATAGTAAAGTTGTGATGAACCTTCTTAACTTCCGGATTGAAAATTGAGATTTTTTTCATTTGCTAACGTAAAGAGAAAGGATTTCCTTAAGAATGACTAGTGTTAATCCTATGCTAGGAGATGCCTACTAAGGACACACGTTGGCAAATGACAAGATCATGCCTTTGAGCATCTGACGAACTTCTTCTTGGTTCAAAAGAAGTCCATCAATTAGTACAATTTGGAGGAGGGTTCCTTAGGGATTGCCAACTATAAGGAATTCATTGCTCACAATAAACACCAACACCAATGGTGCTAATAGTTGGATCAAATCGGTTTATTATTAGGCCAAGAGAGTTGAGGAAGAGAGATAGTAAGTACCATACTAGGGATTAAAAGAAGTTGAAAAAGAGGCTTACAAAAGGTAATAGTTTTGCACATCTTTCTCTTCTTTTTATTGTTCATATTTTGATGTTGGTAGTTATCGAATAGCAATTGTAAAGAAATATCGGAGAGGCATGAGGATCAAGAGTAAAAAGATTCTCAAAAGGTTAAGGGCATCAAGAGAGCAATGGAAACATTATTGAAAATTGAGGTCATGTGAGCATACTCAATTCACATCTAAGTTAGTCATTGTTGTGGATCTCTGAGAAGATCTACTGGGGCTTTAAAATCTACTCAAGAAATGACAAAGGATTACTTAGAATGTCAGTATTTTCTTAAAGGAAAAGTGACGTTGATTACCTTGGACCTCAGGGTTTCTGGAATCATTTACTAGTGCTTCGACATGTTGCTAAGTTTGAACTACCTCCTCAATATTAAAGAGTAGTTTTTAGGGGAGTGGGAAAAGTGACGTTGATTACCTTGAACCTCAGGGTTTCTAGAATCATTTACTAGTGCTTCGACATGTTGCTAAGTTTGAACTACCTCCTCAATATTAAAGAGTAGTTTTTAGGAGAGCCCACTCCCCAGCATAGTTAGTGCTCACCTATGGTAGGATGCCAACATGTTCCAGATTCAATCTAGGTTAGGAGAGCATTTCTCCTATTTTCAAGAGTAGTTTCTTCTGTAGAAATATTGTTAGGTTTACATCTAAGAAAAAATATACTTGAAATGATTTAATGTAATATAAGATATCAAGAAAAAGAGAAGTTTTGAGGAAGATAACAACCCTGTGGACTATCTTTCTAGCTTTCATGTTGAGTTTTTTTTTTTATAACTCATGTTGAGTTTTAATTACTCCATGAAGTTAAATTTTCACATATAATACTAGACGTGATGCTAAAAAAAATGTTTAGGGTTGCAACGTCAATGCCTCGATGAAAAATTAAGGTTAGGTGATAGACAAAGAAAGAAGACAATGAAAACATAAAAAATAATTTGAGCCTTTATCATATGATGAAAGGGAAAGGGGAGGAAAAGGGTGCGATGAGATCAGAACTAATAAAAGTTCTTGATATTTCTTCCTCCTACTAGTTTTCTAAGTGTCTCCCATGTCATATTGAGAATCTCATTGTAGGTGATGATGGCTAACAAGGAAGGTTCATTTATGTGTTAGGGTCTATCATGGCCGATCTCAACTGAATGTCAACCATAAAGCATCGCTGCTTTGTGAAGGTAGAAATTACACAATTGTAAGGGCAGGCCTGCGTAGTGCCTTTTTCAAGGGTTGTGCATCTAAAAAGCCAACTTCAGAGTGTTTTAGATGTCGACCCTACAGCAAATACCGAATGTGACTGACTTAGGGTTTGCTTGAGAGTCTAGTACCATCTCCCTCATGAAATATAGATTCAATTGCAAGAGTTAGACTTTATGACAATATGATTATATTAATTATTATTTATTTCTATTTAGCTTAAGAAAAAATTCATTGCTTTTCATTGTCCTTTTGATATTACTTGATATTTTTAATTACCTTATTTTTTTTATTGTTATCTCTTTAGCTAAATGTTTTATCATCTTTACATCCAACCATTCTGTATATTTTTTCTTTCTTTACTATCAATAATTATCCTTATTATATTATATTATTTTCTATATTTAAAAAAAAAATTCTTATACTTTTTCTCCCATTTTTTCTGATTGCTGCCAAATGAACCTGTATACAAATAAAACGAGGAAAACCTGATCTAGACCGTTAATGGCAAGCGGCATGATTCGAAAAATAAAAAATAAAAAAAAATGGCAGTGGTGGCAGTGGTGGCTTCGAGAGAAGAGCTCAGGGAGACTTGACTGTCACTCAGTACCAAGAGACACGAGCCGCGCATCGCGCTGTAGCAGGCCCACCTGCGCAAGCTCTGTTTCGACGACAGAGCCATTTAATTCCTCTCTAACTCCCACGCCCAATGCATGACACCCCTCCTCGTCTTTATCTACCATCATCTGCACCGTCCATTCTCCGTCCATGGCAGCAATTGGCACGTCTGATGATTTATGATCGACCTGCCATCTGTGAACGGTCGTGATTTCTTCCGGGGAGAATGGCCTGTTCCCCATTCGATCACGGCTTTGCGCTCCTCGATCGGCTGTGTGAATTTTCGAGGAGGGGTTCAGGCCGGCGCTTAAATGTGGAATCTAATCCAAAATCAAATTGGATTGAATCTTGAGCGGTGGGGCCCACTGATTACATTATATATATATATAAATAAAATTATATAGGAGTATAATCTAGTGCACCCAGAGCAAAAACTCATTTTTTATTTTTTTAAAAATTTTGTTATACAACTATTAACCTACGTGTATTTAATTTGTACATTAATTTTTTATTATTTTCGAAGATATGTTGATATTTTTCAAATTATGACAAAACTACCACTGATTTTAAAACGGGATGCATTCAAAAATATCCCAACTATATATGTTTAGGGGAAACGGGATGCATTCGAAAATATCCAAACTATATATGTTTGGGGGAGATTGGATTGGAGGACAGGACTGGACGGGTACCGCCATCAACAGCAGTTTTCTGGCCGGGCCAGAAGTACGTAATTGCATCGAATTTGGATAAGCACACTAGAATGAGAAAAGTGGAGAGCTTAGATGAGTAAATTTGTTTATTCAAAAATATGAAATTGTTCGGAAAGTAATAAAACATTCGAATTTGCAAAAAAAAAAAAAAATTGAATTGAATGAAGCAATGTAATATAATAGAAATAATACTGAAGAGTGAAGGGAATAAAGTTAAAATAAATAAGTTAGTTGTATGGTTAGTTATGTAAAAAGTTTTGATTATTGCCAAACAAGCCCTTAAACTAAGAAAAATGGAGTCGTTGGATATAAGAGATTAGATGTGGAATGATAAAATAGAATAAGATGATTTGCAAAGGAAAAGTGGGTGTATTTTTTCGTGGGTGTATTTATTTGCAAAGGAAATATGCAAATTATATGAGTATATTTGTCATTTCAAAAATTAAGTGGGTGTATTTATTTTTCCAAATATACCCACTTAGTTTGTGTATTTTTACTAATATTCTCACACCTTAACGGTGTACCAATGACGTCATAATTGTGTAAGTATATTTGCAATTATAGTCAAACTATGTGAGGTTATTTGTGATTTCTTAAACTATGTAGATATATTTATAATATTATTGCCCATTCCATCCAATGGATGCTGTTTAGATTGTGTTGGCAAATTCCAAATGGAAAATAATGATTAGAATACAAATAATAATACTTAAGGTTAGTTTGTTGATAGGAGAATGGGAACTGGAATAAGAAATGACAAAAAGCCAATATGCTAAATGCCCCAACTATCTTACTTTTTTTCACTTTACCTAATATCCTAATATTTTCCCATATTTTTCTCCACAACAATCTTATTTATTTTACTTTATTTTCATTTTATCTCTGTCATATCCATTTCTCATATCTCATTCCCACCCTACCAAATACACTCATTCTTAAAATTTTCCTAAATACGTTCGTATAGAAACAGCTCACATTTTAACAAACGTTGACCTGGTTCAAGTGGGCCGCATTTGCTCCATTTCTTGAAATATATTCCATTCACTATACAAATATTGTAATCAATTATGAGTATACTGTTTTAGTAAAAAAAAAATAGAAAGGTGCAAGCCACAAAATAAATATCATTTTAGAATGATATAAAGCCATTACACATATCATTTGACGAAGTGAGGCCCTTATAAATTTCCAATTAAAATAATTTTAAGTGGTATTATAAAATAATAATAATAACAATAATAATGATGATACTTAACAGATTCTATAAAACGGAGCAAATGTGGCCCACTTTAATTAGACTCATCATGCATGCATGAATTAATTGTCAGTTGTTCTAACTTCTAATCAAATAATTAGAGCAATGAGATTTCCATCGAAAAAAAGTTGGATTTTCAAACCTTACACGTGTTTATGATGGGTTCAAAAGTCTTGTCTCTATGAAAAGATGTTTACATTGACATGCAGAATATTTTTTATGGAATTGACGAGCAGAATTAGTTGTATTAAAGTAACCAAAATTTATAAGTCAAACTAGTAACCCTGGAAAAAATAAAAAGCCAAACAAACAGCATGATTGTCCACTTTTTGCTAGGGACTTAGGTTTAGAATGAAAAATCAAATAAATGAGTATTTTATTGGGTCGCAATCTCCTGCGCCCGGGAGCAGGGAGGCGCACACACCTCTTTTTTTATTTTATTTTTGAAATTGTTTTTTTAAAAATTTTAATATAGGTGTATTTAACATGTGTATAAAATTACGAAAATGCCATTGAGTTTCAAAAATAAAAAATAAATATCTAAAATACCTCAAAAATGGTAAAAATTTATATACATGTTAACTACTCCTAGATTAACAGTTCTATGAAAAATTTTTGAAAAAAAAAAAATAATAAATAAGTATATGCGCCCGGGAGCAGGGAGCACTGCCTGCTCCCGGGCGCCGGAGATTGCGACCCTATTTTTTCTATATTCAATCCAAAGTCCAAACTAACACCTGCCAATATTCTTCTTTCTTATTGTTTTTTCGATTTTTTTGTTTTAGAATAAGCCTAATTGTTCCAAGACAGAATCGTGTCACAGTTATCTAGTTTAATAAATTCCTTCTTGCGATTATTTTATATATTGTCCTCTTCTAGCACGCTGAATCTGATGGCATCATATTATATAATGATGGGAAAGGGAACACTTATGACTGCACTATCTTTGAAGATTTCAGCAATGTCATCTCAATTTGGGCTCACCTTGAAGTTCAAGTCAGAATTCAATATAATAATTGTATTTAACCTTATTTATTTTACTAATGAATCAAGTTTTTTTCCAAATTAATCAAATATTTATATTGGCCAATAAGTGACAAAAGTATAGATTATCAAAGTTTTGCATCGGTAATTATATAATTTGAGTGAAATTACAAGTGCATAAGCAGTTTTCAAAAAATTGCACATATAACACTTTTATCTTAAAAAATAAAATGTTTGTATAGACAAATAAAATTATAAAATGCAAGAAAGTATCTTTAAAATACAAAAATTTTACTACCAAAAATATTCCTCACATTAAATAGAATGTAAGGGATATTATTTGAAAAATAATTTTATACTTTTCATTTTGAAAGTATTTTCTTGCATTTTATAATTCTATTTGTTCAAGGACGCAATGTCATCCTTTTAAAAAAATTAACAAAAATGATAGTGTATGCACAACTTATTTTTGTGAAAACTAGTGATATGCTTGCAATTTCACCTACATTATATAGGTAAGGATCCAAAAACCCTAAAATTAATCAAATAATATCATTTAATTTACATATCTACTTCGCCAGCAAGCCATCGTCCCCCTGGTAAACACAGCTATGGCCACAGTGTTGGCCAATGTTCGAATGATTGTAGGCATAAGTCTCTAAGGGTGCGTTTGTTTGGGGCAAAAAAATGTCAACAAAAAATTTTCACTATCCATAACTATTATATTTTTTAACTATTTTTTCACATTTTCCTATACAAACTACCCTACTTTTCAATCATTTCTACACAACTACCCATACAACTAACCTATCTATTTTAACTTTATTCTCTTTACTTCTCATCATTACCCCTATTATATTACATCATTTTCTATCAATTTGACAACTTCTACTTCAAAAACTTTTCATCAAAAGTTTTACTCTTAACCAAACATACCCTAAGTCTACTATTTGGGAGCTTTGTTTCCTTATTTTTCTTTGGTGGAACTTTATCTTCAAATTTTTTAGATAATACCAGTATCTTCTTCTGAAAATTTTGTGAAAATGTCTTAGAGTTTGATTATAATAGATGTTGAGATGAATATAAAAATATGTACCCGTCAAAAAAATTTACATATTTAATTTGGCATCTAAGCTTTCCAAAGTATGATTTTTGCATATTATTTTAAATATTTTAAAGACGGTATAACCCAACCAAGCATTTTCTAGTACCATACTAAAATTATAAGTTAAAACAAAATAGGTCGATTGTATTTTAATCTAATCATAAAAATCTGAAAAAAAAAAATAAAGGTGCCAGCGCTGAAATGTTAAAAGCTACTAGTGCCACAAAAGCACTTCCTATGATTTTAACAGTTTCTTGAAATTTTGAGAGTAAAAGGCCCAGCAATGGGATGGTGTTGATGTCTCTGCGAGTGACATTTTCTGCCTCTTTGAGGTGGTCTACTTGGTGAAATGCACGGCTATTTGATGGGTGATGGAAGGATGCATAGACACGTCTGTAACATTCCATTGCACCAAAATAGCGCATGCGAGTTATTGTTGGATTTCCAAGAAAGAAAAGTCCCTCTCATCTGCCACTGCCACTGCCACTGCCTTCCCCTGCCCTGCTCTCCCCTTCCCACATGACAACCATACCATCTTCTAATCATCCTACCAGACAAAAACCAAAGACATGCAAATCAGATAATAGCCTTTTTCTTTTGTTATTATTATTATTATTTTGTGGCACGCATAGCACAGCTAAAATTTTCAACTGACGAAAAGTGGGTCTAATCTACGAAAGGTTGGGGATTGTGAGAGAGAGCTGGGGATCTAACTAGGACCCATGGTGAGGGGTGTTGTTACATGAAGGAAGAAAATTATTATTTAAAAGGAAGAAAGAATCACTCCTTCAGTTCCACAATAATTAATTATACTTCAAAAGATTTATCGAATTTTGAAAAAGGGAGGAATTGCCCACTTCAGCTCCATTTAGGTCCTTCCGTGATTAGAAATGGTTAGATAATTTAATAAATAATGTATCACATTAAAATTTATGGAAAAACATTTTTGTTTGGAGATATTATAAAATAAAAGCATTTGGGTGTGCATTGACAAGGGTGCAATTTGGGCACATTAAACTCGGGTTCATCTCGACCCTAACCCTAACTCTATTTATAAAACATCAACCTTAACCCTATTTATAAAACCTGAACCCTAACCCTATTTTTGAAAATCGGGTTTGGGTTGAGTTTCGGGTTAGAATTTATGTTGATGAATTTAGATTTTATTTAAAAGCGATAAATTTAGAATTTCATTTGAATAAATAATAATAACAAATCATGTAGCTAAACATAATAATATATAATCAAACTACATATTTTTTAAAAAATAGTAATATAAAGAATATTTCTAGAAAAAATTTAATATCAAAACTAAGATAAAGAAAAATTAATAATAAGTGTAAAAGTGAATTATAGAAATAAAAGATAAATATAAATAAAATAATATACTTTATTTACAATAAAATTACAATATGCCAAATATGTATTCAAATATAGATATAACTACATAAAATATGAAGAATATAAAGAAATATTGTTTAAATAGTATGTATATAATATATTTTATAATAAATATAAAATGGAAAATCGGGCTCGGATTATCATATTTACAAATCGGGTTCCTCAAGTTCGGGTTACAAAAAATCAAATTTCAACGCGGTTCAAAATCGGTTTCCGCAGGCCGGGTTCGGGCTCAACCTGGCCCAAGTTGCACTCCTACGCATTGACATTAAGAGAGTGTTTCGTAGCTTGCAAGTGTAATAGAATGTGGGGGGTAGAAAAGTCAACATTTTTAGTTATCTATCTTAATTTTTTTTCAAGCATTTTTTTATATCTTTTCGTATAATTATTCTATCTATTATCACTTTATTTCTGTTTAAACCTATCGCATTCATGCGTTCCTCAAGACTTCTCCCCCCAACTTGTAAAAAATGTCGTCGCCAAAAAAGCTATTCTCCTTTGCTAAACAGTATCGAGCTTAGTTTTTTAAAGGCGCAGAACAGCTCTCAAACAATAACAGAGCCAAGTGGAGTCTTAGGAATCTCATTGGATTTTTTCTTTTTTTCTTTTTTTTCTTTTTTTTTATGGGTCCTTATTCCCATGTCAAACAGCTTTTTGTAACCGCCCACCAGATCCAAAGTTGAATTATGGTTGCCCATTTCAAGTGTTGCCGACTGCTACTTTAGGTAGATTATAGACATTAAAGAGTATGGCAGGCCTAGTACCTATGATTGACAATAATGCCATTTCTAAAAGTTATCATGATTGGATAATCACATGGTTACAGCTTATAAGTCCATCACAAGGTCTATATCCAAGTACGCATGCTTAGTCAGACTCCACTGCATTGTGGCTCAGACCAGTGTGCACATAAAAGTCTCCAAAGTACTCTGCAAACAATGCATGCACAGAAAAAGAGGGGAAAAAATAAAAAATAAATCCATATTACCCAATACCCATAAAGCATTTTAACAGAATTTGATATATCCAACACGAAAATATTACTTAAAATAGAATGATGTAGGAAGACCTTTAGCCAAAAAGATATATGCCTAATAATTACAGTTATGGTAATACTTATATGGAAACATTTCTCTTTCTTTTTTCATGTAACTTTATCCATTTTTAAAATCGTGATGGTTGATGGAAAATCCACTTCATCTATTATATTTGGCATTATTTGTAGTTTCCTAGAAACCCTTTTATTTTTTAGATTTCACTGTATATGAGTTCTATCTATAAATGTGTAAAATCAACATATTAAAATAGTTTAATGTTAAAATATCAACTTTAAAGTAGTTTTTTCAACATCTAAATCATTTAAAATATCATTACTACATGGATAAATGATTCTATAGAGTGTTGTTACGTTCCGATATATATATATATATATATATATATATATATATGTGAATCGATCGAAATATTTTCCCTAATTTACACATAAATAAACTTATTTTTGAGCAAATGTGGTTTATGCACATATTGGATTTGAATGAAATTGGGTCTCATAACTAAAAAAAATGATAGTAAATATAAAAAATGAATTGAAATTTCTATCAAATATCAAAATCTTAAAATTTAAAAGAGTTATATGGAACAATATATATGTAAATCGGTTATATAAAAACGAGCCTGTACTTCCTGCATTGGTAGAATATGATAAAGCCAAAAAAAAAATGCATTTAAAAAATGAGATTGCACTGCTAAGCGGATTAGCCGTCCTCTCCAAAAGTCTTATTATTTGACTTTTCTAATCCCTCCCAAACCTAACTGGGGAAGTTATTTTGGGACGGTGACGCTACTGTTCCTAGGCGATAATGGCCGCGCCTGCTCTTGCCACGTTTCCCAGTTCAATCCAACGCTTGCCACGTGACAGTTCGAGAACTGTTGCAAATCGCATCCCTTATCATGTACCGGCAGACGTTCTTTTACGTGGCAGCACAGAGAGCAGCACTGTCCTAAGTTCCTTACACCTAATGGACAGCATAACAGCAACATGCACAATTTTTTATTATATACATTATGAGTAGCGTTTGAGAATGTATAAAACTTTTGATGAAAAATTTTATGAAGTAAAAATTATGAAATGATGCGATGTAATATGGGTAATAATGAAAAATAAAGAGGATAAAGTTAAAATAGATAGGTTAGTTGTGTAGAAATGATTAAAAAGTAGTATAGTTATATAGGAAAATATGAAGAAATAATTAAAAGATAAAGTAGTTATGAAAAATTAAAAATTTTAGATTGAAAAGTTTTAAAATAATATTTTTTAAGCATGGCCAAACACACCCTATGTTGAAACTGCTATTTGGCCATGTTTGATCAGTGGGAAGAGCAATGCTATTAAGCCAAGTGGGTGCTTTGACGATTTTCTGTAAAAAGTTTAAAGAAGAAGGATAAGCAAGGAAGCTCCGAGCAAGTTCATAACTATTTCTGTTTGTTTAGAGCCTGTTGATCATCTCGGTATAATAATGGGCCTCTTTTTCTTTCTTTTTTCTTTTTTGCCTTTTTTGTATCTTCAATCGGTGAACAAAGATTCCCAGCAATAAATAGGCAATGTGGAGAAACAAGAATATGACAGAATACAAATGAAGAATGCTAATAAAACGTGCTTCTTTTTTTCTTTTTTTCTTTTTTTTCAGTGATAGCTACAATAATTAGCCATAAAAGCGAACTGCTTTAGCAACTACTACAACATAAATACAACAAACTTTTGTCTGACAGTGTTTGAACCTACACCTACCTACTCAACCAAATCAAATCTCCCGCGACAAATGGGAAGTTGAACTTCAGCAGCAGACAATCTTGCTGGATACCATCAAACCGAAAGCAAATCAAAATTAAGCGCCCATTATGCCTCTCACTGGAGTGGAGTATCCAGACGAACCAAACATTCAGATTCAGGTCTGTTTTTCAGAGGCCCCCAAGGCAGGCAGCTATTTGCCTGATGGCTCCAAAATGAAGAAATTCATAGGGGAGGTCTCTCTGCCTTAATGCACAAGCTGCTTGCTTGCTTACACTTGTTTTCTCATGATATTTCATCTAACCTTGAGAAATTCTCCATGAAACCATGCACCAGGATTTGTCTCAACTTGTCACAAGATGGCACTCCATACTGCTCCATCACCTTCACCACACCTTGCATGAACGTCCTTGATCTTCTCAACCGATTTGCAGATGCCACTGCAACTCCAATCGAAGGACGCAACACAAACATTCCCTGCTTGGGCCTTCCACTCACAATCTGTAGAATAACAAGAAAAAAGCCCATGGCAAGAGTCATATATTTTTACTTTTTTTTTTAAATTGTACTTCCCTTTACCAGTTTAGTTCCAAAGCAATTCATCTTACCAGGTGGGGTTCCGCAGCACATGTTGCGATCATCAATTTGCTCGACTTCCAGCCCAATGAACCAAGCACCCAGTGACACATCCTCGTTGGCATATTTGTGCAAAATTGGCCTGCAACCAGAATTCAGAATCCAGACCCAAAATATCAGAAACTGAAAGAAATCAGTTAACTCTAAATAATATGACAGGCAGAAAAACCATGTTAACTTACTGATTAATTGAAATATATGTAGCCAGATCTTTTGAGATGGCATAAATTTGTCCAGTTGCATGCCGGAAGTATTTGTTACCTTCCTCACCAAACTTCCAGTATTCAGGTTCATGATACTTGACATTTCTGCAAGCAAAATACATATCAACAACAAGGCATAAAAGAATTGTTGAGTACGGGAAAAATGTCTAATGAGAAGACGGTTACTTCTGTGACAACACTGGTCCTGACTTCATGCATCCTATGTACAATCTAGGCTTTGACCTGTGCCTTGCAAGAGTCGCAGCAAGCATTCCTGTACAGAAAACAGAGATTTTAATGGAGTTGAAAGTGGTTTCATATTTCGTGTGCATAAAATGAGATTTGGGAATCTACCTGTTCTTTTTACTTTTCCTTTTTTTTTTAATACCCTTTAGTGTTCCACAGTCCCAAATTTCTTTTTTTTTAAAAAAAATTTAAAAAAAAAAACTTTATTGTTTGACAGTCTCAAATTTCTTTTATAAAAAAAAATCATCAGATGAAATATCCAATCAAATGCAATTGGGCAACTTTTCTTCGCTATGATAACAGAAACCAAAAGGAAACAATTAAACAGCAGAATTTTTTTTTTTTTTTTTTTTTTTTTTAAAAAAAAGATACCTAAATTGACATGGACATCATCATCCACCTTGACATAGAATTCAGCATCCCACGTGGCAACTGCTGTAGAGAAAAAGATTTTTGTTTTTGCAGATAATTCATGATATCCTTCAACATGCTCCTAAAAGAAGGCCACAGAAGCAAAAAGATGCATCAGAGCTTGAACATTATAATAAGTATGAAACTGACTCTAGCTTTCAAAAAAAAAAAAAAAAGTACGAAACTGACCCAAAATGCAAGTTATCTTACCAGCCTAAGAAAGTCCTGATGTTGAGCCTCTTCTGAATCAATTGCTCGATCTAAAATGCTGCTAGATGTGGCACTGTGAAAGAAGAAAAAAACATTGGGTAGTTCATTCAGTTCGTAGTTCATTCAGTTCCCGCTTGTAAGTAACATACTTTGATTCTTATCATCCATTGTCATATTGAAAGGATCAAAGGGAGCATATGACAGTTCTATGTATTACCACCATTCAAAATATCAAGCACAATGAGGGAGACACTGTCAAATTTGAAATAATAATAATAATAATAACGGAAGCAAATAGGTTGAGTTAGACTGTCCCAATGTGACACATATCAGACTCCAACTAGTAGCGAAGTGATGTCTGGCAGTCCTTGCAAAATTACAGGGTGTTTGCTCCCAAATGGTGCAGATCACAGCAGGTCAATTATGTTTACAATATTGAAAATTGGTGCGGGGTCATACCAGGTCAAGGTCGACTCTAACTTAATCCTATTTTTCAAACATCCTATTTTATCATACTTTTTATATCGGGTCGAGACAAAGTCTATCTGACTCCTATTTTTGTAAACAGGTCTCGGAACAAACTTTGAGTTGCTCTCAACACAGAGTCGGGTTGAAAATGCAGATCGTGTTATGAATTTTGGAGAAGATGGGAGAAAATGGCAGCTGCACTGCAGTGGCATTGTAGAGTGCAGATTAATGGCAGAATGAGGGAAGCTTCCAAAGGTCGATTTAGGCCTTAGGTTTTTTCTACCTTTTCACCTATATTTTAATATTTGATAATTTGCATATTTCATATATATTTTATATTGTTTCACACTTTAAATATGAAAATTTTCATTTAATGAGGGGTTTAGCAACGGAAATGATGTTTACTCCCAGATGGAGAATTACATCTCCCACAACAACTATAACTGGCAGAAAAAGCACTTAAAGCTTGGAGAGAATTTATAGGCAAGGAAGCTTTGACATCTATCCATATAAAATCCTGCATTTCAAAAGAAGGACTGGCAGAAAAAGCACTTAAAGCTTGGAGAGAATTTATAGGCAAGGAAGCTTTGACATCTATCCATATAAAATCCTGCATTTCAAAAGAAGGAAAGGGAGGGAAAAAAAATACTGAAGAGGGCACGTGCACACAAAGTAGCCGCGCAGCAAATAACAACTTCAAAATTCTCAAGGGTATAGAGACTTGAGATTGCCGATATGGCTTATAGATGTACCTGTGTCCAATCATGAATCGAATGACAATTCCCTTCTCTCGCTCAAGTTGTTGGAGCTTGTCTCCTAATTGAACAAAACAAAAATAGAAACTGAACTCAATCCTTCTAACAGAACCATAACTTACCACTTCAGCTCATCTGAGATTTTTTTTTTCAAAAAAAAAAATGGTCAATGCAAGCCTGAAATAACATATTTCTAGTTCTCACACAGACACAAAACACCCACTTTGCCCTTAGAGAATAACATTTCCATCAAACAATGAAGGAGAAATCCTATATCTAACCCTAACACAAGCTGCCAATAATAATAATAATAAATAGCTGCTGTCACAATGACTGGGAAGACCCAATGACATTAAGACTGACAAAAAAAAAAAGTTTCCAATGTGAGAAATAACCTTGAAGAGGAATCAATCTCTTTGAATTGTGAAGTTTGTATAATAACTTGTTCTTGGCTATTCTTCTAGACCCACCCAAAATCAAATGGTATCAAAGCTATATCAGGCTACCAATAAAACAAAGAAAAACAACGAATGTTGAGGGCAGCAAAGTTGAAATATCTGATCACATGGAGAGAATGCTATTTTAGGTTCAGGATCATTCATTATCATCAGCACAACCATAAAAAGAGGTATGTTCTCTCTGTGAAGGTAGCAACATATGGGATCAAGATGCAAAACAGCAGATACATAGTTTTCTCTTCAATCCTTCTCACAACCAAATGAAGAATAAAGACTACATTCAGAGACTTCAAAATGACAAATTCCTTTAAGCATTAAAGAAACAAACTAAAAGACATTAGGAAAGGTCACCAAAGATCATATTGACGTTCCGGGAGAAAGCATTGTTACCATCAAAATACAAGCAAAGAAAACAACCATTGTAGTTAAAAGACGCACATGGAGAGTTCATCAGAGTGATGCAATAAATTAAAAGATGCTTTTGTTGGTAAAACCAAAAAACAAATTTATGATTTAGAAAAGGAAGAGATTATCTGCAATATGGTAATTATCTGTAGAAAACAAAATCTCTTTCCTTCTTTCTATAATTTTTTTATTGTTTGCCTTGAAAGTGTTTCTTTTAGAATGCATGTGCAAAGTTGAAACAAATATGCTGGGACTCTTGTTCAGAGCCCACCAATTGGAAGCCAGAAATGATGAAGCCGATTGACTAGTTGCAACCTTGTCACCAGAAAAGGAGGCAAAACATTAGGGGTGTTAACGGTCATGATCAACCCGTCAACCTGCTCGTCCAATCCGTTTATAAATGGGTTTAGGTTGGGATTTTTGAATAAATGGGTTATGATCCGCCAAACCGTTTAACCATTTAATTAAATAAATGGATTAGGGTTGAGATTTTATAACTCGTCAACCCGTTTAACAACCCATTTAACTCATATAACCTGTTCAACCCGTTTAATTCATTCAACCCATTTAACTCGCTTACCTCTTGGTTATTTTCTCTTTCTAAGTCTTCCTCCAATCACCTAATTTTCATTTTTCCACTGCTGTCCTAATTCCATTTTTCCCTTACTGCCCTATTTCCATTTTCCCCTACTGGAGTCTAAACTTTCAGGTTATTTGCTATACAACCCGTTAATAACTCACCAACTCATTTATTAAATGGGTTGTAAATGGGTTAAGATTAAGGTTTTTTAAATAGGTTAATAAACGGATTAGGATTGAGATATTTTAAATGAGTTAGGATTAGGATTAGGCTCCAACCCGATCCGTTAACATCCCTACAAAATATAGATTACGCAGACTACAGAGACCAACAAAATAATCTATAGTATATGGGGACATCCAAAGTAAGTGATTCTACTGAAAAGACAGACAACTACCACCAAAACCAAGAACCACAATTGCACGATTTGGTCAAATTGACTGCTGCCAAATGGCAGCCCTAGGATGCAATGTTGGCAGCTTTAATACGTGACAACGTTTAAAATTTTGAGTTCAAGGAATAACTATCCATTGCAATGGGAGATGACTCTTCAACCTTTTTGAATGGTATGGCAACTATGATTTGCTTACATATCCTTTCTACTCCATCCACCCTACACAAACATGGTGGTTCTAGAGGATCAGATCCAGAGAAGAGGTTCACATTCTGATCCAATTACATGATGTAGAGTACCTCCCTATGAATAAATCAGGAGGCAATAACAAGGTGTCGTCCGAAAAGAAACATACTGCCATCTTTTCTCTACACTTTAGATGAGGTTGACTATTAATCCTCATAAATTGGTGCAAGTGATTATGGTAGGACATAAGCTGCATCTAGGTCTAGAAATCACTGGATGGAATATCACGGTTGGGTACACAAGAGACAAGACTCTAGGGTTCTGATTACCCTTTTTGTTCTCTCTTCCCACACTCCTTGGTTAGAAGAATCTCCTGTCCTAGGGAACCTAGTGTTCAAATTTGAATGCAATAGCGCAGACAAGAGACAGATTCCACCTTTCATCTCCAACATAGGACACTCTTACACTCCAGTGAACCAAGTGTTCAAATTCAAATGCAATGGAATACCCCTTGTACTTCTTCCTGTCTAGGTTGTTTAGAAGAATCCCCCATTTCCTAGGAAACAAAAATGTTGATATTTGAAATTTGTTTGTGAGCAGTGAGTTGCTGTCTTTCTGACAAGCATTACAAACTACAGAGTCACTCAAAGCAGTTCTGTCCAGCATACGGGGAAAAAAAGAGAGGGTAAAAGGAAATATATATAAACATATATATACACTTCTGCAAGAACAAAATATTCCACAAGCAGATGAAAGATAAATTATATTCAGATCCTTTCACCACCATCATGCAAATAAATTCAAATTTCCAAAGAATCCCATGTAATCAAATATGCTGTAATGATGGTCTGATGGCCTCTGAAGCTCGAATGATTTGTCATTAAAACATGTCCCATTTGCAGTTGAAAGCACTTTCAGGTTCAAATATGAAGAGCCAGAATTGGCAGTTAATGTTAGGTTGGAACACAATCGGAAACCAAAATTGCACGGCCTTCCAGGGTGGTGGTAGTAGCAGTAATACACATGACGCTTGCTTCCCTCTATCAAGGTAAAATTTGGTCATTTCCGTACTACCATGCAATTGTCAACTGAATTCAATATACAATCCAACCACAGCAAATGGTGAAAGTAAGGGAGGATGCTATCAGTCACAAAGCTCTTTATTTGCTTTGTTTTCTTTGTTTTAGGATGGGGGTGGTACCTTGAGGCATCCAAGTCTCTCTGACTGAATCTCTCCTCCTCCTACTGCTAAAGGCAGTGTTAATTCCAATGACGATGAACGCCTTCTTTCTTGGACCCTCATGAGAAGCTGCAGCCACAGGCGAAGTGCCAAGGCCAGTCATCTCCTGAGAACTCCGAGCGGCAGCCAGCTCCATCTGAAGTGTGGAAATTGTCTTGTCCAATGCTCTGATATCAATTACCACAACAACTTCAAATTTCAATAATGGAATAAGCAAATAAGATTAAAAAATGGATTGAAAATTCCTACTCACTGGATTGCTTCGTGGGTCTTCAGAACTTCCCCCATGATGTCTTTATCCCGACCTGGCCTCTGATTTAGGTGAAAACACAACAGGATTGAGCGCACAACGTGAAACTGACCCCCCGTTAAACACAAATCAGAATGGCTAACTCACCCTCTTCGTCTCAGTATCCTCCGCGATGACTTGCAACTCCTGCTCTCTCCGACGCTGCGAGATCAGCTGGTTGTTCGATTCTGGTGGAGCCCATATCCTACGGCACCAATGCAAAATTCTCAGCACCGATGAATAAAAATTCAATCTTTGCAAACGAAACCTCAATGTTTCGGAAGGAAAGAAAAAAAAAACACATGAAATCAAACACAAAAACAAAAAGAAAGGCGTCACAGATCTAAATGCAATCCATCAAATGTGCAAATTTGAAATCCAAAGATTACTTAGGATGCAATAGAGAAAGAGGCGAATTCCGAAAGCAGAATAAAAAGTGGAAAAGAGAAAATGGAGAACAATCCGAGAGAGAGACAGCGAAAGAGGCGCAGACCTGTTTGTGAAAAGCAATCCGAGAGCAAAGCTCAAAATGCAGAGAATGAAAATCCATGTGGATGATACTCTGTCGCTGCTTCGGGCCTTCATCTCTGTCTCTGTCTCTGTCTCTGTCTCTGCCCCTGCTGAGCTGCGGATTTCAGCTGTGGCAGGGAGAGGGTAGATATGGGCGGAGAAGGGGGAGAGAGACGGGGGGCGCGGGAATCGGGATGAACTTTCCGTCAAAACTGACCACTACGTCCACACACATTCGACATCCCTTCCCAACATGCCTAACGCCGTTACGCGCCCGCTCCCTCCCGTTACAATGGCTGCGTCGGAATGAGAACGCGGTTGTAGCCAGCTTCGTTGTTTCCATTTCCCAAAAAATTTAAAATTAAAAAAACTAATATTAGTATTAAACAAGTAGCTGGTGTTTAATCTAATGATGCCATCCAAACTCAAGCTAGATTCTGCATTATTCGATCACTTCGGTCCAGCCAATGAACGGTCGAGATCGTACACATGTGTGCCAAATGTGCATGGAATTAGACGGCCTTTTTTTGGGCCCCACACAAGCCGCGGGGGCGTGACTCAAACGCCACACGCCACACGCCACGGCTGTTGCACATTTGAAATTTTGATTTACCTTCAAGGGCAGGACTGTGTCCGGCGGGTGCAAGTTGCTGGGAATGCCGGAAGTACTGACTTTTAAAATGCCGCACATGCCGGTGATAGTCTGCAACACTTTAAAAAATTCACAGTGGGCCTCAAACATTCGACGGGCACAGCCTCGAGGCAATCCATGTTCCTTGCGGCCAAACGTAATATTAGAGGAGCCGTTTTAAAATAATAATAATAATAAAATTGCTCAGGTTAATATGTAATTAGTTGATCTTCAAACCATCTTTTGAACACTAATCACTAACAGGCAGTTATTAAGATTGGTAGCAGATATTTTTGGAATGGCATATTATCGTGGGGATTAGTTAATAAATTAACGGGGAAAATTTTATTTCCGAGCAGATTTTCAGCATATAAAATAGCCGCATAGATCTACTTTATTGTTTTAAAACCTATTTAAAAAATAATAGAATCTACGTACAGCAAGGATTGCAAAAAATAAGGAAAAATGATTGAAGGGTTCGTGTCCTCATCGCCGCCCGAAACGGCCGTTCAGATAACAATGCCACCATAATAAAAAAACATAAAAACCCAGGGACGATTCTGTGCGGCTTCCTATATATCGGGCAATTTATGGCGTAGAGGGTTAAAAATTATTCTTTGATTTTTTAAAAATGTGTCAGCTATGTTTATTTTCAATGATTAAAATTTTTAATTTAAGTTTTTAAAATCGTTAATTCCACTTAAGGCGAGATCTAGATAAGACTCCTACATCTATAAAAGCATTAAAAAATGAAAAAAAAAAATCTTTTTGGGGCACCTGTAAATCGTGGCCGTATTTTATACTGTCCCATAAAACAAAACACTTTTTCATTCATATATTTATTAATTTACAAAATATTACATTTATAGTCCATTTAAAATTTTCTAGACCCATAAGATGTTAGGATCGCGATTTCCTACACACGAGTGCATTAATTTATTTTTTATTTTTTTTGAAAATTTTCCATTGATTTTCAACAATAAAAAATAAATATTTAAAATAATCCAAAAATGGTAAAAATTGATATACATGTTAAATACACTTAGATTAATATTTATAAAAAAAATTAAAAAATAATTTAAAAAATGAATTAAAATGAATTTAATGCACCCGGGTGCACTGAAGCTCAGTACACTCGGGTGAAAGAGGTCGCGATCCAAGATGTTAACATTTATTTCCTTCAAAATGGCACCATACATATATGAGTATTTAAATTAACTTCTGATATAACTCAAAAACTCATGAATCATGATTTTAAAAGCTTTTCAGTATGAAAATAATTTGGGTAAATAAAATAATTAAAAAATATGATGAATGACTAAATATGTATAAATTAAGTACGTACGCAAACGAACCGGCAGCACGAGAATCATGCTTCTTGATGTGGAATTCTGAATAACACGTTAATAGAGAGAGAGCGATTTGAATAGCACTTTGCTAAAGAGTTGAATAACACGTTAACAGAGGCAACGATTTAGACATAGGACAATACAAAAGTCGCCTCCATTTTGTTGTGCTGTGATAATGCATGACTTTGTGGTGATTGAAAACATTTGAATCCATGGTCATATATGATCACAAAATTGTCAGATAAGATAAGATATAAATGGAAAATAAGTTGCAAATGGGATAAGATACGATGAAATTTTTTGTTTTGGGAAAATATTTCTAGGGCTGTTTGGTAAGACTAAATAATGACTAGTCCACCTTCAAAAACTCATTTAAGAAAACTTATTTTTATTTTTCTTCATACACTTATTTATCTAATTGTATTTAATATATAAACCAAATTTTATCATTCTTGCATACGTTTATACATTTTTTAAAGATTCTTAAACACGGGGATATTTTAGTCATTTCCAAATGGTTAAAATTGGCTAAAATATCTCTATCTTTATTTTTTTTAAAATATACATATATCAAAATGGTAAAACTTAATTTATATGTTAATATATCTATATTAATAAGTTTATGTAAAAAAAGTAATAAAAAAAATAAACTTTTTGAGGTGGGCTAAGTAATAAATAGAATATATGTTGAGAATTAAGCGAAAATAAATAAAATAGTTATTAGAGTTTGTATCTTATATTTTGTTTATGAGTTATTTGTGAAATGATCGGTATGTAAGAGTGTATAATGAATATGCAAGAGAATACATATTCATTTTGCATAATTACTCATGGGAGTCCTATTTATAGGTGTATTAGTTATGAATTTAGAGGAGTCTTGTGTAGTGTACCAAAGAGTTATCAAAGTACTTTAGTTTGGAGTGTGCACAAAACATCTAGAAAATAAGCATTAATCATTCTAGTCTGTTTTTTTATAACCTGTTTATCATAGTAGATATCATTTCTCTCCCTTAGTTTTTCTCTTTTTTTCGATATATATATTTAGAATCATCTCAATTTCTACTATATTTGAGCCCAGAGATATTCTTACAAAATTTCAAAAGAAACACATTGCTTCCATCTATTTTTTTTTTATATAAAGATACACTATTCTCATATTATTTTTAGGAGACGCACTGCTCCCAATACATCAATATTCAGACTTACTTAGCTGGAGAGTCAAATTGAGAACAATTAGGAAGTCGTGCCCACGCCCCATCAGTGTTTCCTTTCTTAGTTGAAGGTTTTTTATGTGTCTTATGTACAATCTTGTGGTTGTTTATTTAGTCCAGTTTATTGTTTATGTTTATAATCCATTTCAATTTGAATCATGTGTTCTAATAGTAGTTATATAAAAAGATACTAGAGAATGATTAAAATATAAAAATGAAAATGAAAAATATAATAGTACTTGATAATTTTATTTAGGGTAAGCGAAAAAACCGAGCAGGCTAAGGAACTCACCCAAACATAGTACTTGATAATTAATGGAGTTTAGTTGTTGCTTTCCCTTCACTCGCATTCCTTCTCATAAATCATAATACCAAATATATCTTCTTATTTGCAGGTACAACTTTTTTTTTTATCGCATACCACCATCTCATTTGTGAACTGGCCGCCCGTTTGGCAAAACATGTTGATGAGTTCACCACGCTTATTTTAGTAGAACGTTACACTGGAGTTTGGTCTGACATTTAAAATCAAAGTATCAAATGGCAACCATGGAAAATCATGATTTAGGGGCAAGCTGAGTTGTGCACTTTCAACCCAATCATAAAGGGGGGAAATATATATATATATATATATATATATATATATATATATCATAAACTCGTAAAAAAATTGTTCACCCCTTGATTCAGCACTACATTGTGTAATTGCATATGTCAATTAAAAAGCTTAGATTGTCCATGTATAAAATTCAACGCATTCCAAAGAAAATAGCACGAACAAAACCAGGTAGAGTCATCCAAGCTCATTAGGCATCTGTCAATTCCAGCAAAGGGGGAAAAGTATATAGTTGCCTAATCCTTGAGGAAATTCTTGCTGAAATTTTGGAGGTTCATTTACACGTATTGCAGTTGCCTACATGAGGCTGTGCTCTTGATTTTGTGACTCAGTTCATTCATCGGCTGCGTCGAAACCTTGAAAAGACATCCATTCCATGAAAACGATAACTCCTACTGTAAACATTCCCAAGGTAGAAAACTAAAACGGATGTCTACAGCAATAGCTCGGCCTAATATTATATGGAATGAGTCTCCTGATCTTCTTCTTCTTTTTCTTTTTTGTGGGTGAATCGATTTCTATCACCATTTGCTTGTCATAAATGTGCGGTGGAGATAGGGTAGAAGTTAGAACAAGATTGGTGCGCATGTGAAGCCATCATATATACGGCGGAGTGCATGTTGATGATGAATTTGTCAATTCCGTTTTAGGTAATTCCGTTCCATGATTTCGTGAATATAAATGGTCAACAGAAAGTAGACATACGCGGTGGGAATGAATGTCAAGCCATCGATCACAACCGTCCATGGAGTCCTTGATGGTCGTCGGCTTTGTGGAGTGCCGACCAATGACTTTGAAAAGTCCTCCCAGGAAGGTCACTATGAGAACTTCCGGCTGCTCTCAATAGTAACTATTCCAAAATTTTATTTTTTTATTTATTTTAAAGATCTTATTGTACTTCCATCAAAAAAAAAAAAAGATCTTATTGTACATATTTATTAAAATGCAATTTTAATCATTCATAGTGAAAATGGTATCATTTAAAAAACTACAATGGAATAATATCATCCATAAGTAATCATATTAAAGGAGTTTTTTTTTTAAAATCTCTTTCTCTTGTTTGAAGTTGTGAATATCATTTTTTTTTATATGCTAAACACTCAAAGCTTGGATTTCTCCAAAAAGGAGAAGGACTATTTGCAAATCACATTAGTTGCGTGTTAGCTTATGAAGTTAATTTTTTTATTGTTCTGTTTGGAATCTTACTTTATAATATTTCATTTTTTCCATCTAATTTTTAAAATCAAGCTAATGTGTTCCTACCATTTTTCTTACATTATAAAGGAGGAAATCAACTCCTCATAAAGGATACCACAGCTCCTATCATAAGAGACCAAGCTCCTACCATGTGGAGAATGAAATTCCATTCGAAACTCACGGCCGTAGCTCGCTTAATGGAAGCCACCACCAACCAAGCTATGCTCAATTGGTTGTATGATATTATTTTTAAATTAAAAAATATTAAAAAATTTATTCGGTTTCTATTGAGGGTGGTGGGAACCAATTATCACGAAAGGCATTCTCGGTCACAATTGCCTCATTTATTGGGCAGTGCAAGTATATTTTTGTACAGAGAACTATTGTAGCCAATACTCGATTTTTTGCATTTTGGTTCCTTTAATTATGTGTATTTGATTTTTAATCTACAAGTTCCACATATTTATTTTTTAAATTATAAGTTTTCTCTATTTGCATTTTGATCTCCATCGTAAAAACACTCAAATGACGGATATTATTTATAGATGAAAAGCCTAAAATAATCTTATGTTTGAATTGAGTTGACTAATGTTCATGACTCATATATGCATACATCATAATTTTATATGGCTTAATTGAGTCGACTTAAACTTATTGACATTGCAATTTTTTTAGCTTAGTCAACTCTTTTTTAGGGCACGATTGTCCGTAAACATTTGTATGATAGCTCGGGACAAATTTTTCATCCATTTAGTGACTTGCATTAATGGCAAGATTTAAAAGTAAAAGAGGCAAACTTATAAGATTTCAAAAGCAAATATGCAAAACTCATAGGTTAAAAAGCAAATATGCATAATTAGATAAACCGAAATACAAATAAACCCTAATATGTTATTTGCGCCATCATATCCTAATTCCTTACCACTCACATGTCATGCGACTAGGATTACATGTGTAATTGTTCCGTAAGCGAACAATGCACAATATGATTAGTACTATACAATGGTGCAACATAGAAAGGGGACTTGTAGGTTGACTCATTAGTACCCTAAAATGGACAACATATGTTAATATTTTATACTTATAGTGTAAAGTAGGTCTAATTAAGAAATACTCGATTCGATTAAGGTAAAATAGGTTCCAAGGTCCGAGTACCCGGAACTAACCCAAATTATTAATATATGTTTAATATATATTTTATAAAATATCTTTTATAGTGAAAGATATAAATATGTTATTTAAATGGGTAATTTGCATATATACCTATGTAGTTTGACGCTAATTGCATATATACCTATGTAGTTTCATGAATTGTATATTACCCACACATAGTTTTACCAAAATTACGTATTACCCCCACGCCGTTAACTGCTGTTAATATCTGCGGTTATATTTTTAAAAATGACGAAATGCCCTCATCCATAGTTTCATGAATTGCATATCACCCCACATAGTTTTACCAAAATTGCATATAACCCCCATGAAGATGAAAACATTTTCGTCATTTTTGAAAATATAATGATAGATATTAACGACAGTTAACAGCGTGTGGGTAATACGTAATTTTGGTGAAACTATGTAGGGATAATATGCAATTCGTGAAACTAAGTGGGTATATCTGTAATATCGATGAAACTATGTGGGTATATATGCAAATTATCCTATTTAAATATATAGAAACTTGTTTAATTTATTTATTATTTAGTAAATCTAATAAATTTATTTCAAAATTTATATTATTATCATATTGATTATATTTTTTAAGTAAGACTTGAAATAAAATTATAGTTTCAAATATAATATAAAGACTATTTTAAATGACTGATTTGGAATTAAAATCAGAACCAATCCAATTTTAGAAAATAAAGTAAAGTAGGTTTAGAACTAACCCAACCTCAACAAGATTGAGTAAGAGTTTTTGAAAACAAAATAAAAATATAATCAATTTTAAACCGAAACTACGGACCCAAGTTGCACGGCAGAATATCAACATTTTGTGTCTAGCACAGAAAAAGGGGCGCCCGAGGCCCGACATTACCTCGTTCGTTAAGTCTCCTGCAACTAAGATAATTCTTATGTAAATTTCTGCGTTTCATGTTCCCGGGCCTATTCGAGTGCATGAAAACCGATGGGATGGGGACATTTTTCATTTTCATAATTTTTTTTTACCATTTTTAATATAATTCTTTACTTTTGGATACATAAAAACTTCATTTTTCTTATCTTTAGTCATTTTTTCATTGCTAATATAATTTGTCATCCCCTACCTTTTATCTGATTTCATGCCTTGTATCGGTTCCATATGCTCCATGTTTTCATATGATCATATCCGGAAATTGCGACGAAAATTTTTAGCAGTGAGGTGCAACGGTTTGACTTGGCAGGAACGGAACGAGACTCGCCCGTTTAAGCCCATCGTCTCCAACGACGGTGATCCCGTCGAATCATCTGATCCCGTCCGTCGATCAACCTTCGGTCCACCGCGATGGAAAGCGCAGGCTGCTCGCCTGCCTGGCCCCACTTCCTGGACCGAATCAGACATCCATCCGCTGTTCGTCTCGCCGACTCTATCAGATGGTGAATCTCCCTGATTTTTCCTCCTATTTCTTCTCTCGCTCTACACGTGTCACATGTCACAGTCGCTGACCGCATCACTTTCTACTTTCTCAGCAGATGTCTGACAATGACAAAAAAAAACACGTATATAATCAAGCAAAAATTGTTCATTTTTCATAATTTTTTTATTTTAAATTTCATTTTTCTATATAATTTTCATATTTTTTAATTATTTTTATACAACTAATTTATTTATTTTAATTTTATTTTTTACCATTTATTACTATCTTTATCATATCATTTTGTATAAACTTAATAACTTTTACAAAGAATAATTTTCATTCAAAAATTTTATTATTTTGTAAACACAAGCTTTAAAAAAAACAATTGATGCTACAAGTTGTTAGCCCCGTCGTAACTAAACTAAGGAAGGCTTTGGATTCACCTCCATAGAGGGTTAGTTTTTGCCCATTAGTCCACTATAGAGAAGATTCTATCGGAATAAATATTTTTTATAGATTTTTCCTTGGCATGTTGCCGTATTTAAGAAATTTCTCTTTATTCGATAAAAAAAAAAAAAAAAATTTCTCTCTAGGGTGTGTGGAGTATGATCGTGCACTATTGTAATATCATGATGTCAAAGTACAAATATCAAGAAATACTATTAATATATTTGGACGGATTTTTTTTATTGGTATATTTGGATGGATTTGATGGACTGATTAATTGCGTGAAACGTGGATGGCAGCTTTCTTGTTTGCTTCCTGAAAAATGCTCCGGATCAGGAAACAAGTAGCACCGCTGCACAGGTGTTGTTTACGCGCACGGAGGAAGCTTGCAGGGCCCATCCACGTTGGGCTGGTTTTTCACAAAAAGAGCCACATAGTCCTGGTGAGGTATTATTTTTATGGTCATGATATTTTTAGTACAGGCCTAATATAAGATTATATAAACTTCGGCTAAAATGTGTTTTTTTATACTTTAGGTTTTTATAAAAATATATTTCTAAGTGTGTTCTACGCATACGTCAAATTTTAGAACTTTGGATTTGCATATACAATTTTTTTTTTAATTTTCAAAAAGCAAAGTTGGGGATACTTAAATACATCAAAACGTTGATTTTGAAAGTCAAAATATAAATATATTTAAAAATTATAATTTTGATATATGAGTTAAATACATACGGAAAAAGATTTTCATATTTTAACCTAGACTAACATAAGCTCATGCTAAGCCGGCGTAACGAGATCATAACACTTGTTTTTTAACGCCTGGACCTCGATGACCATGTTACAATATTAAATTATTAACAGTATTATTATTAGTGCTTTTGCATGATTCATTAATAAGGTTTGAATATATTGGGGGTGTTTATGGGGAGCTGATTTTACGCACCCAAGTGTACTTAGTTTCGATACACCTGGGCACAAATATTCATTTTTTATTTTGAAATTTTTTATACGACTATTAATCTAAGTGTATTTATTATATATATCAATTTTTATTATTTTTATTATTTTTAAAATCAGTGTTGTTTTTAAGTAATTGTAAATTACTAACATGCTACTAATTTAAAAAATTCAAAAAAATATCTAAAAATCTTCAAAAATGATGAAAGTTGATAAATATGTTAAATACACTTAAATCGACCTCCTGCAAAAAAAATTCAAAAAAAATTTAAAAATAAGTTAAATACACCGAGTGCAATGAAGCTAAGTGTACCGGTGCATGAAATTGATGTTCCGTGTTTATGGGCTCGTGATTATATGTTTTGACAGAAGGTACTAGAGAAGTATGTCATGACGAAAACATTCACACATACATTTGCAACATCCCTGGAAGATTTAAAGCTTGATGATGAACTGCATCAAAAACAGTTCATCCACCCAAGAAATCTGGACATTCAGCCTTACTTATTCCAGAATGAAATATCATTATTGGTGAGTCTTGTACTGCTTTATTTCTACCAACCAGCAAGTCCTTGATAAGATGACCAAGAATCTAGTAGTTATTAAGTGGGCCACAACATAGAGAACATGACATTAACCAGAATCAAATATCTGGAGACGAAAAATGTTGGCTTTCTGATGGTTGAAACAACTGGGAAATTGTTTTCCTGCCGATGAGTTTGATCTCAATTTACATTCAAATAGAATCAAGATTCAAGATATTGTAGAACACGAAGTTTGCCCTTGATTTCAAATTTTCTTTTGCACGCCAATTCATTATATGAATTGACATGTGTGAAACAAAAGTACATTAAATAACAGGCATGGCTACCTTTGAAGATGTTTCTGCCTTTCCCGAGAAAGGAAAATCCTTCGTAAACAAGGGCATGATCTGAAATTTCTTCCCGCTAATGGATGCTAAACAACTGCCAATGTTACTACGGGGAAGAAGGAAAATCCATTTACAAGCGAAAGCTTTGACTATATGTAACCCAGTTGTTGAAAAGAAATCGTGCTATATGTTTGTGCTTCTATGGTGGTGGTGAAATTTCAATTCTGACAGTCTTTTTGATGTTTACATATTCTTTTTTAACCTTTCTGTTGATCCTTGTGTGCGCGTTTTGGTGGGGTGTTGTTAAAGATTGCACACAAGGATGTCCAACAAATTAACATGTACAAACAGGCTTGAGTTTGGCTCTGATACGATATTGAAAATGGGCCGCTTATATCCCAAAATAACTAACCAAGTTACAAAGTCTATTCCCATACATATAAATCAGGAGCTCTCTAATCCTTTTAACGATGTGAGATTTTCTCACCAATTAACACCTTGCTTATTTAAATCACAATAAAAGTAAGCCCTGACGTCTCCAAAGCTACAATTCATCTTTTTTGTTGGCTTGATAAGCATTGTTTTACATGAGTTGGAGAATACCAGGATTCTAGCATTTGGGGCGACTCATAGTGAGATGCAAATCCAAAGGCATGCTGAAATTTGCTCTGCATTTTCATATTCTGTTCTTGCATATCCATCCATCTAAACTGTACAAGTAGTACGCTCCCGAATCAAAGAACGAACCTTGGCGGAGAAGATGGAGAATGCAACGACTCTGCTACCTACGAAAGAAGGAATTGGAAAGGAAATTGAAAAGGGAAAATTGGATTTGTTTCCTGCATGTCCTGTTACAGATGGCAACCCCTATATAATCTTGTTCTCAGGCATGGCAGTGTTGCCATTACGCACACACAACAACTCACACGTGCCTACCTCCCTGTTTTCAATCTATCATAGCCCAAAATTAGATTCATTGACAGTCATATTCACCAGCTAGCAATCTTGATTTGGAGTTTTGCACGCGAAAAATATATATCTGTATATGAAAAACAAAAGTCGGACAGGTGAAGCTGCAATGTTCTCTGCAGAATCCTTCATCTGAGCATCAATGTAAATTGCCTTTCGATGGAGGAAGCTGAATTCGAGAAGAACATGGAATGTGCTCGAGCACTTATTTCAGATTTTTCTTCGCAAAGCTCAACAAATACAAATGTTTGACATATTTCAAAATCAGAAACAAGGGAACCCAATCAAGAACAGAGGAGGAAGAAAGTAGAAAGAAGGCCGAGAATGAGTACAGTTATGTTGGGTCTTGCTTTAGAACGTTTGGAAAGAAACATGTAATTTGGTCGAGCACTTATTTCAGGCCATTCTTTAGCAAGTTCAACAAATAAGAGGGCTGAAATTGCTGTTGGAGAAACTGCTGCTAAGCAGGCTGAGAGCGGGTGCACTGAGCCACAACCCGTGAATGATTTGGAGAGGAAAAATGATCAGCTTTTGGAGGATGATGAAATGATTAGCTCCTTTGGGCAGTTCCGATTCTTATATGCACAGCTTGGCGATTTAATACTGGATGATGTCGAAGCCCTGCTGCGCAGTTACAAACAGCTGGTGCTTCTACATGGCACTTTCAAAAGGCCTGAGCATCGGAGATCCATATACTACTCCCCGGGGACGTCATCGCCTGCTCCCTGGAGCTTATACCCATTTTTTTTATTTTTTTTCAAAATTCTTTTTTATAAAAATGTTAATTCTGGTGTATTTAACATGTGTATAAGTTTTTACTATTTTGGAGTATTTTAGATTTTGAAAATCAGTGGGTATATATTTATGTGTGTTTAACATGTATATCAATTTTTATCATTTTTGAAAATTTTTATATAATATTTTATATTTTTTAAAATCAGTGATATTTTTAGAAATTTAATTATCCGAGAATGCCCAACAAATTCGATGACTGTGTATATATTATGAAACGAAAAACCATGAAAACTAGCTGCTCTTTGTTTTTCCGCAATACCCAAAAATTCACCTCATAGCGATGTGCGTAAGAAATGCCGAGCATCGTAATGATATAGATATGCGTAAGAAATGCCAAGCATCATCCATTACTGAGATAATGGGAAAATTGGATCTAAGAAAGGGCTTAGGCTCAGCAAAGGTTTAGATGACCCCGATAGTGGCCCTAAACAAATGGTCCTTTCCGCAATGAGCACATGGGAAACCACTTTCTCGCTTATTTACCATGTACTTTTCAAAAGAATGATTTAATATATAAACTATTTAATCCTACTTTTTCCCAAAAGCAGTTCCATTTAACCCCTTCAAGTTTTAAAATTTTAATATTTGATGAAAATTTTAATTTATTTATTGTATTTAGTTTCATTTTTCAATTAGAAAATCAAGTTTCATGCCAATCAAATATGTGTATAGGTCAAATTTGCTTAAAAATATATATTCATGTGTAAGTCATGAAAACATATTTAAATTCATTTACATATGTATTAGAATATAATAATACTTTATAAAATCATTTATCACATAAAAATGATGTTTTAGATAGTTTAGATGTGAAAATACATATTTTAAATTGATATTTAATATTAAACTATTTTATTACGTTGATTTTACACATTTATAGATGGAACCATATATAGTGATTTAAGACAAATGAAAAGGTTTCTAAGATACTATAAATGATGTAAAATACAATAAATAAAATAAATTTTCTATCAAGTGTTAAGATATTAAAAATGAAAATTGTTACATAGAAGATAAGTTTTATAGTAGCGTTCTTCATTTTTTTTCATTTGTGCCCTTATTTATTTTTATTTCGTCCCCATCATATCACATAACTCTTACACTTTTAAAACATATTTATTTTCTCATTTTTCGCCTCCCTGCTCACCCACATTAACAAGTTAACCATAAGAAATAAATATAAATGCATAGTTGCACATTGAGAGATTAGCATATAGGTCCCTCACGTTTGCAAAATTTATATTTTTGATCCCTAAGTTTCAGATTTGTAGCAAGTGGCTTTAAATTTCATAAATGTATAGTTTTGGTCCTTCTATTTAAGTTAAATTCTAACTCTGTTTTTATATATATAATGAATAAAATACAATTTTTATTTCCCAAATAAATATCTTGAGCTATTTAATTAATTTTAAAATATTCTTTTCTAGATTTCATTAAAAGGGGGCTTGAAATTTTTCAATCACCTCGTTTGAGGTTGGATAAAATTATTAAAAGAGTATTTTGTAATTTTATATTAAACAGTTCAAAGTCCTTGGTGCAAATTTTATAAACTTTTGGGCAATATCTGCAAGTGCCCTGCTACAACTATCACAATTGGTATCTAAACTTACGGCAAAATGTGGATATCTAGCTTTCCAGGCCTTCTAAGAATGGTTATTTGCATTTTATTTAGAGGCTATTTGGATAGTAGAAAAACTTAGGGGTAAATATAAAACTCTTCAAAATGAATGGAAGTGGGAGCAAAGTTGTCATATCAAGGGGTGTTGCTGCAAGCAATTGTAGGCCCAATTAATGGGGCTATTAGAATTAAATAACATGAAGTAATCATCAAGGGCGCGATTTGGATAGGGTACTCACGGATCGACACATTCATTACCCTAAAGTGATTATAGTAGGTTTCTAATTTTATACTCATATGGTAAGATAAGTTCTAAGTAAAAAAAAAATACTCAATTCAATTTAGGTAAGATGGGTTCCAAGGTTCGGGTACCTGAAACTAACCCGAATTACTAATATATGTTTAATATAAATTTTGTAACATATCTTTTATATTGAAAATATAAAAATATTTTTAAAATATATAGAATTTAATTAATGTCTTTCAAAAATTATATTACATCATCTTAGTTTTAGATTTTAAGTGAGATTTATAATAAAATTATAATTTTCAAATATGATATAAAGATTATTTTAAAAAATCGATTTGAAATCGAAACCAGAACTAACCCAACCTTAAAAAATAAGATAGCAATATGCTTAGAACTGACCCAACCTAAAATAGGGTAAGGTAAAAGTTTTTGATAATATGATAAGGTAAGGTCAACCCCGAACTGAATCTACCCAAATTAAGTTGCATCCCTAGTAGTTGTCGGCTAGTTTTCGTGGTAGAATTAACACTCACTCTAAGTTTTTCTACTATCCAAACTACCCAATATGGTTAAAGAGCAATTAATGCAGATAATTTTTACCGGATAAAAAGTTAACAATGAGTTTTGTTGTATTTGAATAGCCCCATAATTTAAACTGTCTTAATGGTTATTAACTATAAGGTCTAATTGTACAAACTTCAAAGTTGTTGGGTTTAACAAATAGTGGAGTGATTATTTGCAATGGCGTTGCATATATCATGAAACATGTGATGCCCTTTTTCTTACTTTTTTATTTTTTAATTTTGCATAAACATATTTTTCTAGGTGTATTTAACCCAAATTTCGATACAATGCACCCAGGTGCACTTAGTCTCAGTGCACCCGGGTGCTTTAACTCATTTTTTATTTTTTTAAAACTTTTTATACAATTATTAATTTAGGTGTATTTAACATGTGCATCAAGTTTTATCATTTTTGGATATTTTTTAGATTTTTTATTTTTGAAAACTAATGGCATTTTAATAATTTTAAACTATTAAAAATACCACTGATTTTTAAAAATGAAAATTTTAAAATCTCCAAAAATGGTAAAACTCAATACACATGTTAAATACACTTAAATTAACAGTTTCATATAAAAATTTTAAAAAATAAAAAATAAAAAATTAGTTAAATGCACCTAGATGCATCGAGCCTAAGTGTACCTAGGTGTAAGGAATCACGTCTCATTTAACCCATATATAAAGTTTAGGAATGCCAAAATGCACCTGAGTGTAGTTATGCTCGATGTACTCGGGTGCATTTAACTCATTTTTTATTTTTAAATTTTTTATACAAATGTTAATTTAAATGTATTTAATATGTGTATCAATTTTTATCATTTTTGGAGATTTTTAGATAATTCTTAAAAAAAAGTTAAAAAAAATTAAAAATGAGTATTTGCACCGGGGTGCACAGGATGATGACTCCGTAAAGTTTTTACTATTATATAATACTTCTATATATTTATTTTTATTTCTAAAAATAACGTTTTAAGGGATAAAAATGATTTAAATGCCCCTAAAAGTGATGCTTTTTAAAAACAAAAAATAAATATACAAAAATATTATAAAATGGTAAAACTTGGTATATGGGTTAAATACACCTAACAAAACCTATTTATAAGAAAATTTTAAAACTAAAAAGTAAGAAGAAAGGGAATCAACTGTTATCAACCATGCGATGCCATCGTATGGCATCATTGTCATAATATATAAATATGAAAAGCCTCATGATCTAATTTACAATGAGAGAAATTAGAGGGTCTAAGGTGAAAAATTATAACGGAAAATGCCTCAAGATGTGAAAAGATTTGAAGTATTTCTACCATTAAATAAATAAATTTAAAAGATTTTTCTAAATTTTTTCTATAAATAATATTAAAAGTTCAAAATAAAAAGACAAGAATGTATCCTTAAAACAGTAAAACCCTTTTAAAAATATCGATTACACGTCATTTGAGATCGTATAAGTTCCCTAATTGCAAATTAAACTCAAGGTTTTCATATTTATGTATTAAACCCCATGAATTGAATGTTTTTGTAAAATGGACCTCTCTGTTAATAACTGTTAACAAGCAGTTAATGGCGAGGTTCGAAATGTAAGAAAGGAAAACTTGCGTGTTTAAAAATGTAAATACCTAAATCTCTGGGCCTAAAACGCAAATATGTACTTAGATGGTAAAAAAAAAAAAAAAAAAACCCACCACCACTGACCAAACGCGCTTGGGGAAAGACGCAGACGTTTTTCAGTCACGTTCATGGCAGGCAGGAGCCCGACAAGAAAGAAAGGATGGGGATGAAACTCTTGGGTCAGCTGATCAGGTCTCTGCCACTTTTTTCCATACATGTCGACAGCTTCCCATTGTAGTTGTAACGTAGCCATGCTTTTTCTTGTTATAGCATTGATGAGATAGATCATAGGTTGGAAAAATCCAATGCTGCATAACATTGGGCAGAGCATGGCTGGGTGGGCAGCATTTACATTTTCCGATCACGCCTGCCTCCCCCGTGATGTCATGTAACTACGAAAACTCGGCCTTCTGGGAAGCCATCCAATCCATCCTATCCGTCCTATCCGTCCCCTGCCCATCGAAGATTAGAAAAGTTTTTTTTTTTTTTTTTTTATCGAAAGATTAGAAAATCGATGCCAGTGAAGTAATTTCAAATATGATCACAATTTATTCTTCTATTTGCGGATATTGTCACTCATTTATAAAAGCTATACAGATGGTTAAAAATTTGTAAGAGACTAAAGTTTTTTTTGTAGAATCTTTATAAACTTGATAACTGATATTACGGGTGTGTTTGGAAATGGATAAAATTTTTGATGAAAAGTTGTAGAGAGTAGAAGTTGCCAAATGATGTGATATGACAGGGGTAATGATGAGGAATAAATAGGATAAAGTTGAAATAGATAGGTTAATTGTGTTAGTAGTTGTGTAGAAATGATTAAAAAGTAGGATAGTTGTATAAAAAAAAATGTGAATAAATTATTAAAAAATAGGATAATTGTAGAAAGTAAAAGGTTTTAGATTGAAAAGTTTTAACTTAACAACTTTCACTTATTACCAAACACACACTACAATTAAATATATTCACAACTCTTACTATTCCAAGGGAATTTTTCAGTACTAGGACAAATTTGTATGAAACCCTCGCACGTAAAAAATATAAAACTCCACAACTGGAGAGGACTGTTTTATAACAAACACCCCTGACCAGCAACGCTATTCAAACTCGTGTCCTCATGAGTGGCAAACACAGATTTTTATCACGGCGACGTAACCATCGTGATGATGTAGGAGACTAAAGATAAAAAGTTATAAAATTATCCCTGATAAGAAAAAAAGTATGAATAACTTTGCTTTTTTTATCCATTCACAAAGCAGACTCAACAAAATAATGGGAAAAAAAAAATACAAAACAGAAGTAGACTAAGCGGACTCCTGTGTAAACGATATTGTCATATTTAAAATTAAAAATAAAATATGTGATCATCTATGCCATTTTTATAAGTATATAATATATCCGTAAATATAAGTATACATAGTGGTCATATTTGGAATCAATAAGTAAATTAGTTTCTTGAATCTAAGCCGCTGATTTGCATACCAAGCTTGGCATCTACGTGGTATGAATAAAAAGGTCAAAAGAACATTGCTGCGCAGGAGTTTTATCTACTGTAGTATAGATAGGAGCTTATATCTCTTGTGAGTTTATGTGAAAACGTAGTGTCCAGATTAATGTACTTAATTGTAATATTATATATTCAATTGTATAATACTAGTTAGAAAAAAAAGAGGTCAAAAGAATATCAATTTTTAATTCTGGGCTGTCTGTAATCTAATGTGCCAAAAGATCAGAGGATCAGATCGTGCAAATACCGGTCCACTTTTAATTACATTGCGCAACCCGTGTTTGGTGCCATAGGTTCAAGCTTGTCTTGGGGTGCCGGGCGTGTGACTGTGAATGCATATATAAATATAATACCGTCCTAGGATCGGATGAAGGATATACATTAATACATAGAGATATTGTTCGTCGATGGCGGGCAGTGGGCATCGTGAGCAGCATCAGCACGTGATTTCCTTCGGACCCATGTCGTGTCTAAGGCCGTCGAGCTGCAGAGAGACGGTGAGAAGAAGCGAGGATGGTATTGGTGGTGGGGCATTCCACCAAAGGAAGCTGAGCGTGGGGGAATTGGAGGAGCCAAAGTCCCCCAAGGTGGGCTGCATGGGCCAGATCAAGATGAGGAACAAGGGAAGCAAGGATCAACATGACCAGTATCACCACAAGTTCTTCAAACTGAAGAAGATGCTGTCAGGGAAGAATCTGAATCTGTCGTTGAGTCGAGGAATGAGCCAGAAATTGGAGTCCCGGGATTATGGGGTCATCCGCATCTTGGAGCTGGATCCGCCGCTGCCCGTTCCCAAGCCTGCGTTGAAGGACTGCAGCAATGCTGTGAGCCTTTGGAAGAGGCGGTGTGGCCATCATCATCCCTTGGAGTCTCTTCAGCTGCACCCACAGAGACCACGACCCCTGCACCTTCAACGACAACAACAACAATAATGACCAGGTCTATTCATCTCATTTCTTCTTCTTTTTTTTCTTTTTTTTTTTTTGGGTGGGGGGTGAGATTATGGATGGGTAGGGGCCTGGGAAGATTGTGGAATTGGATGCTGAAATGAGGACATTGTTGATGTGTATTGGGAACATTGTTGATGTGTATTGGGATGCTAAAAAATTCTATTGAAAATTGAAAAAGTAAAATAATTATGCATTAATTAAAAGAAACCAGAACATCCTATCCTCAACTCATTCGCATCCACTCATTTTGAAGATATACACTTCTGATTAAAAAGAGGCGTCCATCCATTCCATTTTTACTTGGTTTTTTATTGTTTTTCCCGTGGAGAGGAGTGAAGAGGTCAAGGAATTTTAAGTCCTGGCGTAATTTTTTTATGTGGGTGAGATGATGTTCTAAAAGAGAAATGGTCGGAATCGTCGGCCTCGGCCCCGCCTAAATTGACAGATTGGGAACTAGCCAAGACGTAGTAGTTGGACACATTCTATTGGGAAAATTCCTCTCATACCCCCGTAATGTTTGATTATTATACCCATGCCGTCCCGTTCCGTCCCTATGCATCGTTTTCTTTTTGCCGAATGCCAAAAATGCCCTTCTCTTCTTCCCTTCCGTCACGTAGGTTCTGGGAGGCCTAATTTCCTCTGAATTTCTGAAATTGCTGAACTCGTAGCCTTAGATTTTCTGCTCCAATTGCCTCTCCGGCCGCCTCCCAGTTGAAATCTCCAAAATGTCGTCTCTCATGAGCTTCATCCTGGCCCCAAAGCCTTTTTTTCGTTTCCTCCATCGTCGTCTTCATCATCATCATCATCAATCATCGTTGCTTCTGAAATGCCTCCTGCTTCTCTCTGATCGGTGAGAATTTCTCGCTGTAGAGAAACCCAGTACAAGAAAACGCACAAAGGAGATCCGTCGCCATGGAAGGCCAGACCGAGCTTACCAGAACCTCGTCATCTCTTCTTCACTCTCCAACCGTCCGATCGTCCATCCAAAGCCTCTCAGTCCTCGACGAGGAGTGCTTCTCTTCTCGTGGTTGTCTCCCTCCTCGCTTTCATTGTCTTGTTCTACCTCGGAGAAGAAATACCTACTTACGCGAACCTCTTCCTGGCTCCGGTGTACCTGTTTGATTGTTGCTTGGAGAATTGCCATGGTCAGAATGCAATTCCTTTGGCGGGGGATTGTTAGTTGATCATTATTCTTCATAAATAGTGGACTTGATCGCAGAGCTTGCTTTCTTTTTTCGCTATTGTTTTGTAAACTCGATTGCAGAGCAGCTGAAGTCTTCAAGGAGAGATGAATTCCGTTTTTCCCCCTTTCTTTTGGTTTGTATTTTATCGTTGATTGATCAATTTAAGATGGAGCAATAAATCATGCATCCGTCACGATGGGTTCAGATATACTATCGAAGGTAGATCTGGCAATGGAGGCTTAGGCGGGCGGTTCAGATCTGTTCGCGGGCTCCGACAGGCATCCGGTGGGGTGACGGCCTGGTTGGGAATCCGCTAACTGATCAGACTGCTGGTGGTGCGTAAAAAGGAGCTGTGGTTTTGTTAGGTTTCAGTTTTAGAAGATGACGCACTGTGCGTCGTCTGTTGCGACGGACAGGAAGTTTATTTTGAGCGTCGGATGAAGTCTTGGGCAATTTTGGAATTATGTAAAATAGGGGTTTTTGTTTTGACTGAAGGTTACGGCGTGGGCGCGCGGGCGCGTGAAGAATTGAGGGTGAGGAGTCCTGTTTAGGCGAAGCATTTTTAAAATACTGCGGCTACAAGAGAAACAATGGCCAAAATGTGGGCGGAAATAATGTTGTCTGGGGTCATCGTGGACAGCAAATTTCAAACAGATCTCTCACTTGTCCCTCATCTCATTCCCGACCCTCCCTTGATTATATTTACAATTATTATTTAAAGCAATAACATCTCCCAAAAAAATAGTCACAAACTCAAACGAGGGCTGGGATGATGAAATCGATCGTGGGAGATCCAGGGTCCATAAATTAAAATGGATGCATGTGGGGATCGGTAGAGACGAGAGGGACAGCCCAACCAATTCTCGCTATTTCTTGCGTTGAAATCACGTGCAGCGTTTGGCATGTCTTCGCCTCTTCAAATGCCACGTGAAAGGCGTTCGGGGGTTTGTCGTCTTGCATATGCTCCATTAGCGACGGCAACACACTGTTTTTTGGTAAGATGTGAATCGTGGGAGCTGAAAATAATGGATACGAAAAAGTAATTAGAATATAAAGGTAAAAATTTTAAAAATAATAAGGTAAGTAAGTAAAGTAATTAATGATTTTAACTTTTTACATTCCCTCCGTTCTCATTCCATTCTCAAAATCCCAAACACTCCCAGAAATAAAAATCTGCTAAATGGCCAACTGGGTAGCAACGCATGGCAGGGGCACTGTTGGACGTGGGTTCCAATCCTGTTTGGGAATTTTGGTTCCTGCGGTGGTCTCTCGTATGGAGTGTGTTTGATCTTCCCTTTTGTTGATAGTAATATAAATTGTAAAGGTTGTAAGGGTACTTGGGCTTCATTTGTAATATAAAACGAGACAAAGAAGTGAGGATTTTTTAGTTAGATTGTAATATAAGTTGAGAATTGTGACACAGATCGTAAAAATCTGCTAAATGAATGCGGACCACACGTGGGTGCGCTATGGTCATTGGGAAAAAGCTAGTTAGTGGAATTTACACGTGTGCACTCTCCATATGGACAAATCTACTTGCTATCATCGTCTCCTTCCAAGTCCTTGTTCAATGTTCACAGTAAGATGCGGGCAAATTTTATAAAATCGATGACATGCCCATTACGTTCAAGGTAGGAAGCCAATAGACAAAAGAGATGTTGGCTCACTTGCCTGCCGCATAGAATCACAGCTAGCTTGGAATAGGATTAGTAGGATTAGCAGCTGTCAACAATCAGTGCTGGGCCAAGAACAAAATGCCAATTCCTTTTTACCGGGCAAACCGTGATATAATTCTAACGTGTAAGCATCACTTGCTAGCGACGGGGCCAAGGCTTCCAGTTTGAAGAGTAGATCGGATGAGTGTTCCCAGCTGCCCTAGGAGTACAAGATGATTAGATGAATCCATTCCGGTTATCATCCTTGCCAATACATAGACATACTTCAAACACCATCTTATTAATTTTTGTAATAACATTAAATGGAAGGATAGGATGAGGACAGAAGAAAATTTAAAATGGAAATGTATTGAGAATGAGCAAAGATGTATGGAGAATGAGTAAAGGTGCATTACGAAATGTGACATCTCATCCTATCCTCATTGCATCCCATCTTTGAACCAAACACGATCTGAAATCATTCAAAAATAAATAAACAAATAAAATTACTACTACTCTACCGGTACCAACTGCGCATCCCCGGGAGAATAGCGAGCGCTTATGCCTTCATATCTAATCCAAAGGTATTGCAAGACCCATCTGAGAAATAAATAGAGCAAGTACGTTGCCAGAAATCAATCACTAGAGAGCTTGATGGTAAAAGAATGTACAACAATAATTTTACAGAGCTTTCAACTAAAGCTAACTTCTAATTCCGTGTATACACATTAACACGGCCAGAAGCAAGCTTTCCCCAGAGAACCAAAAAAACGTGAATCGTGCATCTCAAGACTGCTGTATCATACCAGTAGCATGACTCTACCCATGCCTTTTCTCCTTTTTTTTTTTTTTTTGTACAGTTACTTTCAAAATGGTACAAAGCCGAAGCCAAAATTTCCCTCAACACCGACCCATGCAGGATCACAGCCAGCCCGCTTGTCCACTTCGCTCCATCTCCCAACGGAAATCTTAGCCTGGAAATTGTTGGCATTCAGATGACTAAAGAATCAGCCCAGCTTCCCCACATCTAGCCATTAGGATCTAAGGGTTTTGGAAACTCCGTTTTATGGTTGCTTGGCTTATCCTTCAGAAGATCATCGACAGGAACATAAACATATCCTTTAGGCAACCTCATATTCCGCAACGACGCTTGTTCAGACGTCATTACCATCTCCTTTTTAAATGTCTCTGTGTGCTGCCAAAGCAACCGCAAGGCATCAACAAATTTTTCCGATAAAAAAGTTCCTATTTATCGGTTATCTCTTTTTTCTTTTTCTTTTTTGGATGGAGTATGTATTGGTTATCTTGAAAAATAAGTAAATACAATAAAATATACCTTTCTTGTCTTCAACCTTCTTCTGCCATCCTCTATGGAATCCTGGGTTGCAATGGAGATGGGACCATTGGAAAGCTGCTTCCCTGAAGAAGGCACTTTGCCTATTGGTTTACATGTAGAAGGTTGGGACAAAAAGTTATCATCTGTCTTTCTATCAATATCCATGTGCATAGGAACTGTAAGCTGCCCTGTATCAGAAACTGTGCTGTCCGCTGTGACATCGCCTGATCTTTGCCTTGTACCACTACTGGATTTCCTATCAGCTGGATACCCTTTTAGAGAGGTGGTGACAGAATCTGAACTAAGCTCTGGCAGAATCAAGGAACTACGAACGAGCATTGAGAAAGCAACATTGTCTCGTTTTGATGCAAGAATATCATGTGAACAAAGAACCAATTCTTTCTGCAAGCAAAACAATTCTCAACTGAGTACAGCATGCATTAAAAGAATTAGCATGCAGGAGAAGAATTTTGCGTTGTGCTAGATAACCAGTGCATCTATATGTATTTATTTAACATGGTTTAAATCTAGGTATTAACCTTTCAAAAATGAAAAATGAAAAAAACATAATGAAAATTAGGCAGATTTAGACCAAATTCAGCCAAGTAAAGGCCTCAACTAAACAGTTAAACTAAGACCATGATATGAAACCTCAGCACAGCCATGTCTAATTCATTAGAGGCAGTTATAGGTAGATCAATTTACAGAGATAGCCAAATAACCACATTGCATGTAGAAAATTATCAACTGCAAAAACATGTTTATTAGAAAAGGAACAAAAAATGTTTTTATAGCCTTATTAGCAAATAAAAGACGAAAAAGATGGAATAAACTGAGTTCATACAATTAAGATCCTTTGTGGCCTAAGGACGACTTAGCAACGATAACATAAAAATAAATTTATATGACATGATTTTACCTTCACCTTCTCCCTTTTTACAATTCGTTCACAAAGGAGACGCAACTTCTCTAATTCAACCTGAAAAAAAAAAAAAGGAACAAACTACTAGATAAAATACTGATTTTGATGGTTCTATTTCAAAAGATTCATAAACATTTATTCTGGAACAGAAAAATAATAATTTATTATTTATCCGCAAAAACTAACAACTGCTGATTTCAAGATCTTGTTAAGATACTAATACAATCTATTTATGCAGGACAAAATGCATCCGTGCATTCACACAGTAAATAGCACTAATACAATCTATTTATGCAGGTCAAAATGCATCTGTGCATCCACACAGTAAATAGCACTAGCAAAGGTACATGATTTTTTTTTTTTTTAAGCATATGCAAAGCTTTGTTTTAGATTCTTCAAGGGAGAGCTTCTATGTTTTGGTCACCAAAGAATTATCTAGAGCGACTTCTTTAAAAATAAAATGAGATGACCTGGTGCATAGAGCTCCCACAGATTGTGGTGTCCAGGGAGGGGACCATGTAGATAGCCTAATAAAAAAAGCTCCTCTGACCACCTCCTCTGACCACAAAGGCATCAACTCTTACCATTGTGACAAGGCCCGCCCTCTTAACTCTGTTAAGAATAGAGGTGACAAGCCGACTACCTGCCAGCTGATTCAAATCACTATAAAAAACAGATGGGATCTACACTTCAAATTTCTAGGAAACTAACCCTTATGTGCTTAATTCTGCAGAGTTCATCAGGGCCACAATACTGACTTTCAGCCTGCAAAAATTGATTAGACAGATGAGCACTGGGGAAAGAGTGATTCAAATGAGATTTCTCTTGATATGAATCACCAAAGTCATTTGCTTTAAAGTTCAATGAGTATGACCTTTCTTCTCTGCTCCAAGCTATGAATTCCACAGTAAGCCTTGTGGAGCAACCTTCCTTCAACAGCCGTTACATTCATGAACAGGCCAGCGCTTTTGGCACAAGTAGGATGGAATGCAGTCTGACAGCCATCATGATTACACTGCATGCAATGGAAGTCTAACAATGTCAAGCTTACCTCCTGTTTATCCAGTTGCATCAAACAATTGTCAAGACCAAAATGGAAGAGATATTCAGTAAGCCAAACCTTAATGCATACACCATGCTTCCGATGACAAATGCAGCAAACGCGGAGGTCAATTTGCTCCGCTAGGGCCTCCTGCGATGAAATTTTAATGAACTAGAAGTATTACAAGAGAATCATGTGCTCAAAAGTTACTATAAAATATAGAGTAAAGCTGCAGTTAAATTAAGCCAATTCTACATACAAGACCACTATTAACTTAAAAATATGAGGTAAGCAATGATAAAAGAATCTTTCATTGAATGGAAATTTCATTTAAAAATAAACTCACCATCCACACAACAGGATCTGCTTGCCCCCTTCTAAAGGTTGATTCTAGAACCCACTACAGCACAACAAATTTAAAAACATCTACTGTGAGAAGAGTCTAACAAGCTTAATTTTGTTCAATATTATAAATGGGCCATGCAGTTTTCAAGAACATTCTAACAAGAGGAGGAAAAAACAGAACAGATGCAATGAGTTAATTTCCGGAAACCTCAGCACAGAAGGAGTGAATCCACTGGCCATCAGCTGCCTTCCTAAATGCACCAGCAGTGCCTCCACAAATGCCACATTGTGTAATTAAACAAGAGCTTTCCTGAAAATTCATAGGCTGACTTCGTGGGCTTCTGGATTTCAATATGAACTCTTCACATGCTTCACAGTACCATGGACCACTAGGATTTTTAAGACCCTTGTAGCAACTCGAGTGAACAGCAACCTGTCATGGCATGTTGTCTCGTTAGACCCAAAAACCAGATCCATAGAGCTATGAGAGGAAGACAAGGGGTGCGTTTGGGAAGTGATAAAACTTCTGGGTGAAAAATTTTTAAGTTTTTGAATTAGAAGAAAATGATGTGACATGATGAGGGTAATGATGAGTAGTAAATATAATAAAGTTAAAATAGATAAATTAGTTGTATAGGTAGTTGTGTAGAAATGAGGGAAAAGCAGGGTAATTGTATAGAAAGATGCAAAGAAATGATTAAAAAAATATGGTAGTTATGGAGAGTGAAAAATTTTACCTTGACATTTTTTATTGATTGTCAAACACACCCGAGAAGAAGAAGAAGAAGAAGACCAACCTTACAGTTGCAACAAACTAAAATTTGATTTGATATTGTCTCGTGTCTTCTGCAGATGTCACATGACCAACGATGTTCCTCTGAAGATTCTGATGTCAATTGGAAAACCTCAGAGGGATCTGGTGAATTCTTAGGAACAGTTAATCTCAAGAGTGTTTCTTTAGCCCTTGGTACTCCAGCTCTCCCAGAAACTGTATTGATCTTTGAAGGCATCTATAGGCAATTTGGAAAATAGAAACACCACATCCTAAATGAGCTTAAATACCAAACTCTTAAACATAACACCCCCACAATGACTAGTAATAACCTCATCAAGTGCGTCTTTCCTAAGAGATGAAATCCTTGAAGAAGCTGCAGCAGCTGCAGTTGCAGCAGCAAGCACGGCTTGAGCTTCTCTGTGCATTCTCTCTTTCCTTCCCCGCTTCTTGGTTTCCTTGACCTGACGAAAAAACTTGTTGACAAGTACCTCATCCCATCTCTGTTTGCACAATGCTTCCAGCTCTTTTGGAAGATTCGAAACTACCCTCAATAATAAGTACTCTGCAGCAAGTAATAGGCCAACAAATGCAAATTAGTAAACTTCAGCACAGAAATGCCTGGGAGGAAGCTAATTACACACTCAAGTATTGTTTCTCAGAGAGAGATGTCCAGCATGGGATTATTTACACACGAAAATGTGTAAGGGTGTATGAGAGAGAGAGAGAGAATGAATCATGTGTAATTAAGTAGATATAAAACATAGCTCTCTCATTTGTCAATTCACATGAAATCAAGAGACATTTTGAATGGCATATCATAAAAAATGAGAGGAAAAGATCCGGACCAAAGTGGCGCTTGAGCGCAACTGCATTATCCAGCAACCTGCTCTGGAAGTAAACAATTTCTCCTTCCACTTCATCTTCTGGTGCAAGATCTAAGATCCCCAATTTTCTGGCTTTACCCAATTGCCTTCCTCCGGCATCACTGAATGTAGACTTCAGATCAGTGCAAGTTGAACTCCATGGTCTGCTGCTACAACATGAAGGTTCCGGCCAAGTTTCTTTTGTAGATAATACAACATTCTTGTCATCTGTCAGAAAGATGCAGATTCATTAGAATACTCTTTTAAGTCAGAAAGATACAAGAGACATGTGAAAGGTATTACCATGACACTCAAGAATACTGTTTTTCTTCTGAAAAAACCCAGACTTGCACATTTGCATCAGCTTCTTCTTGATAAATGGGTGAATATGTGAAGTACTAGCTGATTCTTCCTTTCTGGGGAAAAAAATTTTTTGTAAAGCTTCAGCAATCCACATGTTGCAAGATGTGAATAATTTAGAACATAATGCAAATATATTCTTAGAATTATCCAACAAGGATTACATCGAGTAAGAAAAGCCAAATTCAAAAGCTTACTCGGTATCATGCATGCACTGGGTCACACAGTTCGCAGCAAAATCAAAATTTTCCTTGTAAGATCTTTCAGTATCAGTCTGTGCAGTAGCTTCAGTACTAACACAGGGTTTCTCATACGAATCAAGGGGCTCCTTGTCTTTGATAGATTGTGGCAGTAGCTGTTTCTCAGAAACATTATCTGTCAAATTGGCTGCAACACCTGTTTTGAAAAATTACATTAACCAGTTGCCAGAAACTGTTATAAAGGGGAGTAGTTCAGCCTATTCAACTGGCAGCATGATTTCCACCTCCCCACAAGTGGAAACTAGGAAAATAGTTTAAACCAGCAAAATATACAGCAAACACTTCATGTCATACCTGCATCACAAGGCATTTCAGTAATTCTCTGTGACTGCTCCATCACATGTTCAACACCCATGCGCACACAAGAATAATTCAAACTATCCTGCCATTGGATAGAGAATTCAAATACTGCCTAAATAATTTCATTTTCAGAAAGTAAAATTTCCACAGCAATAGGAGTTAAGATGCAATACATATATAACACTGGGATGATAGCAAGTACACACATCAATGGTCAAATAACAAGGAAATTGGCCATATTAAAAGGTACAGTACGATAGATCCATTAATGCAGGAAGGAAATCTGGCCATGGAAACAATAAAGGAAAAGTAACACAACCTGCAGCTCATTGAAATGTCCCCATTATGGAGCACCTCTCCCAAGACCTACATGCAAAGGAAACAAAACACACGAACTTGGCTCCATGCAAAATCTAGGCAGTATCTTGAGCGGCACTTCAAAGCATACTGCAGCCTAAAGGAATTTCCCCTCAACAAAAATATCACAAGATAACCCACCTGAATTATTATAAATCGAGCTCACCCTGGATAGACCTGAAAAAAACACCCAAATGGCACTAGCCACACAGTAATGAAGGAAGAAATCATCTGCACCTCGACATATCGGCAAGATGCATTTCAGGCAGAAACATCTCACCCAATGTCAAATAGTAAAATAAAAATCAAACCTAAACCATGCTACCCAGCAAACTGCGCAGCGAAATGATGCAGTAAAGTCAAGAAGATGGTGAAGGAAGACCATCACAAGAAGAACATTGGCCATGGACAGTCATCAAACTTCCCTACATTTAATTGTTTCCAACATAACAACACAATCTCTAATATAACCCTGTTCTGATGAGACACAGAGACAGAAAACATCTGTTACAGACCATGGTCCCACTGGCCATCCAAAATGCAAATTCAGCCTCAACATGCCAATAACGTTTTCAAATCAAAAAGTAAAAGATCATTTGCAAAGTGTGCCTGACCCATTTGTCCATCATCCCCTCCACAAAAAGCAAGACATCCAAATAGCAAGTTAAGCAACTTACTTATGTAAAGATGTGTACCTTTTCCCTTTCCTCTGAATTTCCAAAGTCTTGATATGGAGAGTTAGATCTATTGGTAATAGCTTTCTCTTTCATAGGTTCATTGATAGCATGTGGAATTCCATTAGTACCATTAACTGGCATCCGGTTTCCATTCTGCTCAACAGATGGATTTCCTGATGAGCAAATAAGTTCCCTCTCTTTCAAAATCCGTATCCTGCTTTGCAATCTTCCGCCAGGTGCTAATGGCATAGCAGCACCTGAACCAACAGGACCTGCTACCTTGACAGTATTTGGATCATCAGTCTTTGCTACCTTATCTGCAAATGATATTGCAGAGTCGACACTAAATTTCAAACAATTTGCTTGGGTACCCACATGAGCAGAATCTTGAAGCCACTGGACAATTTTCATATGAAGCTCAGAGGAGATGGCAGTGTAGTCGTCCTGCAAAAGAATTAAAAGAATCACAAGAAGGTATTTTTCGTTAAGATCTTTTTTCCACTTATAAAGAAGAAAATCAAAGCATACATCCACCACTAGAACCTTCATGGGAATTAGCAAAATAAAAACCGGATGCATAAACTGAGATTACCTTAAGTGCTGCTGATAGAAGATCAATTGGAATGCCCATCTGTGTTGCTGCATCCTTCACAGTGATTTTTCCTTGATTAATTACCTGCTCGGTGGAAGGAAGGAAGGCTTCAACAAATCATGCGCTCAAAATAATAGCATAAAACAATTGAATTTCATGCAGAGGCAATGAATACTAATAAACAATGGTCAATCATCTCATACGTACTTCATACAGCTTCTGAACAAGAGAACATGCATCAATGTCTTCAATGTTGTCTTTCTCAATAACAATGGGTTTGTCAATGTCAACGGCTAACTCCACATCACTGTGATTTGGTCTAGGAGAAAATGGTGTTGGATCCACTACTACTTCATTTTTCCTCGCTTCACAACAACTGGTTCCAACAGTTTCACCATTAATTGTGCTTTTATCTACATTCTTGCTGCCGAGCTTCAATTTTATTAGCCTATTGACAGGCACACTTTTCATCAAAAGCCTGGGTACTGAAGAATCACCACCAACGGCAAGAGACATCGAATCTTCCAAATGTTCAGAATTGCTGGTCACTTCAGAAGAGTGCTTTGAGCAGAAAGCTCGCAGTTCAACCTGTTGATATTCAAACGAATCCATGAAATGGATCTCATGAAAGTAAGTTCCAACACCGTTGGAATTCGGGTTCGGCGGGTTTGTCCGGGCTCAATCTGGCCCAAGTAGAACCCCTAGATCCATTCCTATTTCCCAAATCAATGGATAATACCAAAAAAGGGGGCAAAGCACCTCAATGGAAGGAAGGGAGAAGCTTACATTATCACATCCAAATCTTCCCCAGATCTCCATTCGAAGTTTTGCCTCCCTTGCACAAATTGGATGGAAAGATGTCCTACATGTCCCTGGCACATCAATCAAGAACTAATTCACAAAACCATCGTGACCATACAAAGAAAGAAGAGGAAAACAAAAAAGTGGGTCACTGTTAGAACCACAATAATTTTGCAATACAAACCAGCAACCACAAAGCATAATTGAGAACCTTCTGTTCTATTTTACCATATCTAAAGAAAATGAATGCAGGGTGCATCATGAACCAAAATCAGCAATGGATCCACATTTAAAATAGCAGCCAAAAAGACATTGAAACATGATCTACAGATATGCCATGTGCAATGAGACACACCAATAAGTACCAACTTCCATTACAATACAGGCTTTACTTTTTTCTTCCACTGATTCTCTCTTTTCTTCTTTTATTTTTCTTCTTATGATAGTCAGGGCCTTTGGATTGGAGGATGGTCAAGATGAGAGAAAGATAAAAGCAGAGCAACACTGAATGTCTGGTGATAAAGTTATTTTTTATACCAATATATTGCACGAAAAGTTAGGAGTCATTTTTTACTGGCATGAGACAATAGCAATAGATTTTCTTCTACCAGGAACATCACTAGACAGCATCTTCAAATATCAGGTATCAACATTCTCATCTAATCTTTGCCCTAAATGTCTCAATGACATTCAAAAACTCTGCACTGTCCATTTTGTTCTTCTAAATAATAGTCATCATAGCATTGAAGCTGCCAAAACAAAATCTTGGTAATTCACAAGCACATTTGAAATCAACTCAATAGTTTGGTTCTTAACCATTCAACCAGCAGCTAGTCATCTGATCAAGATATTACCATAAATTTGACGGATTTTGATCCTGTGCGCCCAGGTGCACTTAGGCTCAGTACACCCAAGTGCATTTAACCCATTTTTAATATTGTTTTAAAAAAAATTTCATAAAACTGCTCTAAGTGTATTTAACATATGTATCAATTTTTACTATTTTTGAAAATTTTTAGGTATTTGTTTTTTATTTTTAAAAATCAGTGCCATTTTAAAATTACTAAAATGTCACTGATTTTTAAAAATTAAAAAATAAATATCTAAAAATCTCCAAAAATAGTAAAAATTGATGCACATGTTAAATATATTAGCACTTGCGTAAAAAAAATTGAAAAAAAATTATTAAAAAATGAATATTTGCACCGGAGTGCACCGAAGCCAAGTGCACCCGGGTGCATAATATCAAAATCCAAATTTGACCAAATTATCATGGTATGCCTTACATAAGTGTGCACGGAAAGCATGGACACATTAAAGCCTCATGTCAACTCTCCAACCCTACTAGTTGCATATATCTTGGAAGTTCTGGAGCAACACTGACCACAGAGATTCCAACACCCCTTCCTGTTTTAACAATCTGTTTGATAAACTATGGATTTTGTCTCTGTTTTCAGTCAGCAGCTTTAGAGAATGGCTAGGGCTTCATTCTCTAATCCCCAAAATTCAGGCAGGCATATCTCAAACATCAACTTCAAAAGAAATACTTGCTCACAGAAGTATCTTGTAGGTTCTTTTTTCTGTCTATTTGCATCCCATTAGCTGAATAGATGAAAAGATAAATAAACAAATACATAAAGCAGGCACGCACAAAGGAGCCCATATCACGACAAGCTCATGAGCTGGAAGACGGCAATTGAACCTAGGCACATGTATATGGCCAGCACCTTGCCTGTGGCTTTCAGCTTTAGGAGTATTAAATGAAGCACTAAGCCAAGGCCTAATATGTAGATGGCTGATGTGAATTACAGCCCATCCTGTCTGCTTGACTGCCTCAATTTATTAGTTTCCTCGCATTTTCTGAAATTCAGCATCTTCATATTTTCCAATCAATTTGGCATGCAGACTGCAGATCTGTCATGGTAAATTTGTACCACAAGCTCAAAGCAATTGGTGAGGTACCCCAATTTGGACCACGTGTTCTAAGCTGTATAGATGTTGGTAAGCCATCTTGCACGCACAGAATACAGAGAACCGTGCTCAGAAGACAACAAAACAACCAACACAGAAATGGCTCTGGCAAAGGGCCCTTCCGTGTATTCAAGCAGGCTCTCTCAAGTCCAAGTGTGGAATTCACTAGACCAATGCTTGTACATACAATCATCAGACTATCACAAAAGTTGAAGCAAACATACCATTACTACAACGAATGCATACACCGTATTTCATCTTGCATAGGAAACAAAGGAATCGTCTCTTCTCATCCTTTACACTCCCAATATTGACTATGGGCTCCATCACCTCCATATCCTCTACATATAGCTCCGGCATCCACATACAACAAAACAAATGAGCAAACTTCACAAAGCAGCCATTTTCTCTTCTGCCCCCGTTCTTCGCTACTGGTTTCAAAGCCCCGCCATGTTTCGGGCATAAGAGACAGGGCTTGGAAGAGTTTTCAAAACCCTCCGGTTGCTTACACCAAGAACACAACCATTTCTCCGCTGGCTGATCCTTCACGCCGTAACACTTATGATGCACCGAAACATTACAGGACTTGCATAAAAGAAGGCCGTTCGATTCTTCTCCACTGTCGCCCGAACAACACACGTCGCAAAAAGCTGAATCCCCAGCTCGCGAAGGTTGTGCTACAACCAGCCTTTCTAAACCAGCGCCTTCGCTCAGAAGCTTTCTTTTCTTCGAAGGGCGCTCCGATGTGAGGTGAACCTTGTGCTTACATCCCAAAAGCCAATGCAAACCAGCTGAATTCCCTACTTCCTTCAGCAGCGAATCAGCAGCAGCTCCCACAGAATCGACTTCCATTCGCTCTACTCCAGCCTCAGTTTCTTCCACCGCATCCAGCGACTCCAAGCCGCCAACTTCAACGCCATTCCCAAAAGCTCCATCGTTCGTCTCGGCAGCTGTCCCAGCAGAAGCAGCATTTCCCTCCGTAACATTCGCCCGCACGGGAATGGAAAAATCGGAATCGACCTCGGGCCTCGAAACCAACCTCTCCACATCTTCTAGAGCCACATGGCGGAAGTATTCCTCGGTCTCGTCCCAAAAATTCGCTGCCGAAAGCGACCAGGACTCGGACGAGCCAGTCTCGGACAGAGACTTCCGTTGCTTCCGACGGCGTCGATCAGTGCATTTGGAGAGGAATGCGGAAATGGCGACGGGCAGCGTCGGAACCCTAGAAAGAGCTTCTTCGCGGTCGAAAGGAGAATGAACTGAGAGAGCTTTCTGCGCTTGGGCGTAGAAATGGAGAGAGTCTAGGGACTGTGCTGGAGCCGAGGGAAGCCGCGAGGAAGGAGGAGGCCTATTGATGGGGCGGGGCTTCTCCTCGGTGCTGCAACCGCCGTCCGTTCCCCGGCCCATCATCATCGGACGGTGAGGACATGGTGCGAGGTTCATGGCCAGGGTGAATCCGAGCCGTCCATTAGAGAGTCGAATCAGAAACCTACGCCTGGGATTTTTCCTCTAGCATGCATAAGAAGGGAAGATAGAAAAATGGCTAGGGTTTGTAGCTTTTGCGAGCTTTGGATCTGAAAGTGGGGGATTTCGGTCTGGCCGGAAGAAGGGAGAATGTGCATCCGCTTTTCGTTGCGGATGACAGATTATTTAAGCCCACTCTTTTTAACGCATACCCTTTAACCGCCCAACCTTTACTACTCCGAGCTGTATTTTCGTACTGTTTTACCGTCCTACAGATGCCAAAGTGTGCGTATGACTGTGAATTTTCTGGGTGTAATGTCAACTTCGTCGGAAACTGGTTTTGCTCTAACGAGTATCTAACTTCGTATTCGTTGCATATATTCTAGTGAAATTTACAGATGCGTAATTGTTTGTCATCAGCTTTTTCGCAAACGATTGACCGAATTTCAATGATTTCATTTCTCCTCCACTTCAGAATCTAATCATCTTTCTGTAAAAAAATTTTAAGTCATGTAACATGACAAAATCTACCAAGTTCTTGTTTTCTTGTAAAAGATACAGGTTTTATGAATTCCGGTTTGGAATGCACTGATTGGTCGGCATTGATTATGGTGGAAATGAGCCTAATCTGCTTAGATACTTCAGGAGTGTGCATGAAATATACATCCGCGCAGTCCATCTATCTCGGTATTTATCTCAGCGCCCACTTTCATTTTTATATAAGGCAATGGAAATGGATACAGAGTTACAGACACAGAAACATTTTATACTCTGACGTGGGAAAAAAAATTAATGTGCCTGCAGCGGGAATTACGTTTTAAATTTAAATTTTATTTTATAAGTGTTGTTTTAAACTAATGACAAGAATATTTCACATGTGAGCGAAATTAACGGACTCGGAAAACTTGGCTCGAAATATATGTCGGCGACTTAAATTGTTGAAAGATAGGTAATCCACTTCCTGTTAATGATTATCTGTGATTTTTTAATATGCTTGGACGGTTTGGATGGAGTTGGCTGCAGGGGAATCAAGGTGTTTTCAGCGGACTGAGTATGAACTACAAGCGGAGTGGCGTGTAGCGTTTGGAGGCGATCCAAAATAAGGAGGAGGGAAGAGTGGAAAACGTACAGATGCTGCGAAAGCAATGGAAGATGTTGAAAAGCGGGAACGGAATTAATAATCGTGCACGAGCATCGAACGAATCACGTTGGTAGCGGGAAACGCATGGCGCGCAGCTGTTCTCACGCGCTGGTCACGTGATCGGCACGGCTTGTAGACGCTCAATTCACCCCTGCCCTAATAATAATTCTATTTATAAAACATCAATTATAATTTTAATCCTATCTTTATTTATAAAATTTAAACTTTAGTCTTATTTTTAAAAATCAAGTTCGGATTAAAATTTTTGTTAATGAATTTACATTTTATTTAAAAGTGATAAGTTTAGAATTTCATATGTATAAATAATAATAATAAATTACGTAATTAACTGTAATAATATATAATCAAACTAAATATTTTTAAAAAAATAGTAATATAAATAATATTTTTAGAAAAATTTAACATCAAAAATAAGATAAATGAAGAAAATTAATGAATGTAAAAGTAAATAATATAAATAAAAAAATAAATATAAATGCAAATAATATACTTTATTCATAATAAAATTACGATATGTCAAACATATATTCAAATATAGATATAATAACATAAAATACGAAAAATATAAAGAAATATTGTTTAAATAGTATGTATATAATATATTTTATAATAAATATAAAATGAGAAATCGGGCTCGGGTTATTCGAGTTCGGGTTCACTTGAACCATAACCATATCATATTTACAAATCGGGTTCCTCGGATTCGGTTTACTAAAAAGCAAATTTCAACACCGTTCAAAATAGGGTTCAACGGACCGAGTTCGGGTTCAACCCGGCCCAAGTTGCACCCCTACTTGTAGACTTGTAGCTTACAAAGGAAGAGATTTGTTGTCGTTGAGATGTTGGTAGCATGTGTCTAGCTAGTCCATCAACTTGTTTTTTGCACGCTTTGTAAAAAATTGAGCATTGGTCCATTTGATAGGAGGGAAAAGAAATTTTTTCTTTTTTTGAGATTTAACATCTTGATTACTTCATATATTATTTTTATTTTTTATAGTTATTTTGTATTTTATATAAGGTCTAATCAATTTTTTTTATTTTTGTTATCTTTACTTTTAATTATTAATTCATCGTAAGATATTTTCTCATTATTTTAATTTTTCTATGTTTTTTTTCACTCTTTGTCATTTGGACTCCTACTTTTTCCTGTGAATTCCCTTTACGATCCACCAACCTTGTCTTGTCTTTATTAGTTTATTGCTTTATCTAAGTTGGTAAGAGCCGCACGAACATTGATTGATTGGCAGGAATAGCACTTCTTCAACAGCGGTTTGGGTTATTTGCATTTTGCCACTAATTATACGTATTTATTTTTAGATTTATAAATTTTATAAGTTTATCTTAATCGCATTTTAAACTTTATCATTATGCAAGTTGCAAACACATGACAAATCTATTGATAGTTATCGTGCAACTTTTTTAATGTCAATATTGCCCATAAAAAAGTTGACTGAACTTGACCATAACAAAAATCTCATTATCTACAAGTTTAAATCAGTTCGTGAAAATAAATCAACTAAATTGGGCTATATAAAGTTATTCTATATGCATATATGAGTTGACTCAACTAGATTATAAGGGTATTTTAGATTTTTCATTTATAAATAATAATCGTGAATTGAGTGGTTTAATAAGAGGGTTTAAAAAATAAACACACATAGTTAAACATACTAAAATGCAAAAACTCCCATCTAGCATTGCTCCACGTCCATACTGATGGGTGGAAACCTCTCTCAAATTAGCATAAAAAAGAAAATAGTGTATCAATGAATTGCTTTTATGAATTTAGTAGATAAGAGATCTGGGAGATAATTTTTTTTTAGGCATACTTGACTATATTAAAAACTTTTTAAATCAAAACTGTTCAATCTAAGAAATTTTGTTTCACAATTACCCTATTTTTTATTATTTATTCACATCTTTCTAATAATTATTATATTTTCAATCATTTTTATACAACTACCATATAACTAATCTACCTATTATTAAGTTTATTCTTGCTACTCTTTAGCGTTATCTTTATAATGTCATATTATTCTCTCTCAATTTAATAAATTTTATACAAAAAATTCAAATGTTTTATTACTTCTCAAATACACCGCAAAAATTTCTTGGCATACACTTTTGATAAACATATAACTTACAGAGCATAGTGGAAAAATAATTAGGCAAATGTGTTTACCTAACTTCAAACCTTTGGCCTTCATTGTACACACTTTCAGTTTAGGAGTGTCTACTACTTGGTTATCCAAATGATGAATTAGATACAAGGAGGAACTCACATAGATCACACCGCATAGTTACTGTCTTCCATTCTCTCCCCACCTCCTGCTCAGGCCAGATGAGGAAATGGAAAAAGAAGAATAATAATATCACTAAATTGTTTGTGAAATAGACTGATGTAGATTTGAATAATTGCTTTCTGCAGATGTTTATAACTAATAAGCAAATTACCAATCAATGTGTTATTTTATATTCATCCAATTGATTTGGATTTAGATTTTTTAAATTTTTAATCTATGTACCCATTACTGACATATAATAATCCTATTTTCTTATTGCTGTAAATATTTTTCATCTCCCAATATAAAATTTAATATACACCCACCGCAACAACATTATTTTTCGAAATTTACAATCTAAATTCAATTTGGTTGAAATCACATGGAATGAACAACAAGGTGCATATTAGAAAATAGTGCATTGAAAACATACACTTTAGAAAAATCATGAAATGAAAACACTCAAATTCATAATCTTACGTTCATACAAATACTCATACTTTCTTATACTAGAATCCTCTCTTTCGTCTTATGGCTTTATTTTCTTTACTCTCTTTATTCTTTTATTATTATTATAATATCTCTTGATCTTTTATTTCTTTTAAAGCTTAACCTTGTTAGAGTGTTTTTTTATTTTTTTCTCAACAAATTACAATTAACTCTATCAGTGATAGACAAGCACTATCCATAGTGAAAGACAAATCTTCTCAACAAGATTTGAACAAGAGTCGAATGCTTTCCAACAAAATTCAAATATGAAACATCTAACACATAAGCCAATAACGTGAACCATTTAGGCGAAACCCCTAATCACTTATCTTGCTATATTCAAACATTAGGTTATTGGTCTACCATGTTTGTACCTCATTTATAAAAGTTCCACCACACTACACATAAGTATCTTGGTCAACTCTATCATACTCGTGCAAATGTTAGGTTATTTTGATTCTAATTATAGTCCAAATTTAGTTTGTCTAACTTTAAAATAATCAATTTATTTGTCTTCGAAATTGAAGATTAACTATTGGAAAGAAAATACATGAAATTAAAGGAAAATATCTCTTTAATGAGGGAAAATAAATAGTTGGAGGTTCTTGCATCCTCACCTACATAGTTTCATCGAAATTATATATATCACTATTTTTCAAGAAAATAGAGCAATATGTATATATTTTCCACACAATTAATTGTATGTCACGTACAAGAAAGTTACTCTAACAATGTCCCTTGACTTTGTGATTATAAGGTACAAAAAGACCACATTACTCATGCAATTGATTTGGGCTAACTAGGGACGTTATGAGGATTTGCAGGACGTTTGTTATAAAACTCATATTCCTTAAAATTACTGCTCAAAAATTGGTTGCAAATTCTCCATGCATCATTGTAGACGTGGATGGTTTTTCTTATCAATTTGCCTACTTTGATTTTCCCAAATTGCTAAATTATTGCTCTATTTTTGCATGCTCCATCATTAAAATCATTATCATCATTTGAGTATTTCTCATTGTTAAGAATCTTCCACGTCTGAAGTTATAAAACCGCATTACCTAGACATTCTCAATAGTTAGTCAACAAGTATTACATAATTTAGGAAAAATTCAACAACATCTCCCCATAATATATAAGAGGGTAGTATGGAATCTCAAACCGCGAGATTAAACAGATACTTGAGAAGACGGTATCCCAATCACGGCGAGATTGGTCAAGGCAACTCGATGATGCTCTTTGGGCATACCGCACGACATTCAAGACTCCGATTGGAACAACACCTTTCAGACTAGTCTATGGAAAATCATGCCACTTGCCTGTAGAGCTGGAGCATAAAGCATACTGGGCAATCAAATTTTTGAATTTTGATTTGAAATCTGCAGGAGAAAGGCGTCTACTACAGCTTGATGAACTCGAGGAGATTCGACTCGACGCTTATGAAAATTCAAAAATGTACAAGGAAAAGACAAAATTTTGGCATGACAAACACATCCGGCAGAAGGTAATCAAAGCTAATGACATGGTGTTGCTTTTTAATTCTCGTTTTAAATTGTTTCCAGGAAAATTGAAGTCGAGGTGGTCGGGACCATTCAAAGTATTACAAGTGTTTCCTCATGGAGCTGTTGAAATCTGGAGTGAAAAGACAGGAGCATTTAAAGTCAATGGGCAGCGCCTCAAACCCTATTTCTCAGGGGATCACATTCCAATTTGAGTCATCCACTCCTTCTGCGATACCACGCCACTCAATTGAAGATCTGAAGTCAGGCTAATGACTTTAAACAAAGCGCTTTTCGGGAGGCAACCCGAATTTTTCTTTCCATCAGGGAAGTTTTAGTTATTTCTTTTAGTTCCTTTTTAGAATTTTGATACTTTTTAATTTTAAGCTTTATTGGTTATTTTCAGGTTCTACATAAAAAGAAGCACAGTGGGATGCTAATTCGGGTCAATTTGCTAAAATAGGGAAGTTAACATCGCAAATTTGAACAATTTACTCCCTTTGATTTGATAGCATGATTTTCATTGAGGACAATGTCAATTTCAAGTGTGGGGGTGAATGTGTAGTATTATAGTGAATGTGTAGTATTATGGTTATTCTAAAAAAAAAATGTAAAATATACCTCACTTTGAACCCTTGTATGTCTTAATAGCAAAACATACGTAGAATTTCAACATTTTTGAGAAAGAAAATTAATGCTTAATGAGATGTTAAATTCAATTTTGAACATATGCTTGTTGAAAATACTTGAATTTTTGTCCTAACTCACTTGATGAAACTGATATACCTAGGAACCGATTCTGTTTTCGTTGTCAGAATAATCTTCCCTAATTTATCAAAATTTTTCTAATACACACAATTGTCATTTAAGAAGGTATACATGAAAAAATTTATTCTGGTTCAAGAAAATTTCCAAAGCCAAAACTTCATTAAACCAATTTATGGACATGATTAAGGCAATTTTTTTACGATGAGCCTATCTTTAAAAGTATAATGGTCGTTTACTCCTTTTGAGCCTGAACTTAAATCTTTCCTAAACCACAATTCCCACTTCATTGAACCAACTTTGGAATTGAATTCTGAGCTGAAAAGTGAAATAGAGAATAATATCTCCTGGTGATGCAAATAATGACTTCCCAGATACCCTGAAATATGGTGAGGGAAATTATTGCCGGACTTGGTAAAAAAAAAAAAAAAACACCAAGGATAAGAACAGGCTTAGAGAAAGAATAAAAACACCAAATTGGGGTAGCATTATTTCCTGTTGAAAATGAGGCTCAAATATTACAGAGACGGTTCAAATTTCATTTCAAGTGCCACATCTGACCGTTGTCATACTAAGTCCTTATGATCCTAAGAATTGGTTAATTGAGTTAGCTGAGAAAATTTAAATGCAAAAATTTTTTTAATTTAACACTACTACCACTTGAATTATTGACTGTGTGTATTGAATAACTTATTAAATTAGGAAGATATCTGGTAATTAGGAGTTTATTGCGGGAGTTTTTAACTCTTAATGATTGAAAGCAAATTAGGTAACAGGGGTGTGCAGTATTAGTCAAGTGAGAAGTGATTGTTGATTAGAATTTTCAATAAGTATCATGTTTCAAATTCTTTAATACTCTCATTAATTAAGATCATAGGTTAAACATGCAATCTTTGCTCAAGGTTTTGAAATTTTACAATCTGCTCTTAAATTCCTTTATATTTGCTTGAGGACAAGCAAAAGTTCAAGTGTGGGGGTATTTGATAATTGGAATTTGGTAACATATTTTGTGGACATTTTATAACAATTTGGTGGTTAATTAATTGATATTAATATGAAATTTGGTTTAAAATGTGGTTTTGCAACTTTTGTGTATTAAATATTAATTTCAAGCAATGTAAACAATTTTTATAATCTTTTAGCTTGAAAATATTTTATCTGTTGCCATGAAATTAAATGGTTTTTAAAACCCACTAATGATTTTTTTTGATGAATTAATGATTTAAATATTTTTATGCAGGGAATCCATTTATCAGCCGTCCAAACATCAAGATCACGCTGTCCAGAAAATTCAGCAAACAGCAGTCCATCACGCTGCCAATTAAATTGCATAGCTACCATTTTTTCTTCTCTCACCAACCATTCACGTGAGAATTCAGCAACATGCATTAATGTCGGACCCCACCATATTGTCCCAAGCAAGCATGCATTTACAAAACAACCAGCAACAATAAATGCAGCATGCATATTCACGTGACAAACATATTCATCCAATGCAAACCATGGACATAAAGTCAACAACTATATACCCATGGACCCCACTAGCAGCTACATTCAACATCTGCATATCAATTGGCCCCACTAGCTGCTCGTTAAAAGAATGAGTAATTCACGTGAACCTGCAACAAGCCTTTTAATTGGACCTCACAGCTGAATACGACAGCAGCAATTAGCATTCATTCAATGTATCCAGTAGCAGCAAAATTTCCATCACAAATCATGTGAAATGCATTGAAGTAATGGCCCACTTATTCAGCTATAAAAGAGTATCGTTAGCAGGGCATGAGAGGAGAGAAGAATCGGCATAGAGAGTATTCCGCAGCAGATTTTTGGGAAGAGCACGGGCAAAAGGCCGGCGAGTTGCGTGGAGCAGCCGACACACCATCGGGGCTTCAAACTAATAAGCTTTTCTATCTTTTCCTTTATTTAATTTTTGTTATCTTGTTTAAGATTGGTTGTAATTTTAATTTTATTTTGAACTTAAACATGCTTGGCTAAATCCTAAATCTAGAGTTTAGGATGTAGCATGCGTACAATGCAATGTGGTGTGGATTTTTAATTTATTTATGATGGATATTTTTGTTAATTTAATATCTTGTGATTTTTATGTTTGCTTTGTACACGGGCCCGTACTTTTGCATGATTCCATATATTAGGTGATGGAACCGAAAGGTGGAAATCTAATATACAAAAATTAAGATATTAAACCTGGAAATCTAAGACCATGAAAATAGGCATGATAACCTTGAAGAATTACATGAACGAACCACAGAACTTAATGGATTCTAATTAACTTAATCCCATGAGAATAGGTGGTTAAGAAAATTATGGTACACCTTGTAGGTTTCGAGAGAAGGTGCAAGGATAAATTAGGGTTTGTTCTTCTTTAACAAACAATATCCAAATTAAATAATTATACCACTACCCGTTGCAAAATACGCATGTTAAATCCTAGACCCTAGATATTTGCACTTTAGCTTTCTCTTCTTATTTTTAATTTACACTTCTTCCCATTTTATTTATTTTCTTTCCCTTTTATTTACTGCATTTTCTCCCCACTTTTCTATTTTATTTGTTATATTCTCTCCATATCTGACACGAAAGCGTTTAAAAGTAAAATTTATAGTCCCAAATTCCCTGTGGAACGATAATTTATATACTACAATCTACGACCCGTGCACTTGCGGTAAGATTGCGAACAAGTATTTTAGTCGAATCTCCTCAAGTTCATCAAGCTGTAGTAGACGCCTTTCTCCTGCAAATTTCAAATCAAAATTCAAAAATTTGATTGCCCAGTATGCTTTATGCTCCAGCTCTACAGGCAAGTGGCATGATTTTCCATAGACTAGTCTGAAAGGTATTGTTCCAATCGGAGTCTTGAATGCCGTGCGGTATGCCCAAAGAGCATCATCGAGTTGCCTTGACCAATCTCGCCGTGATTGGGATACCGTCTTCTCAAGTATCTGTTTAATCTCGCGGTTTGAGATTTCAGCCTGACCACTTGTTTGTGGATGGTATGGGGTGGCGATTTTATGTGTGACCCCGTATTTCTTGAGCAGTTGCTCCATTTGCTTGTTACAGAAATGACTTCCTCCGTCACTTATGATTGCTCGTAGTACACCAAATCTGGTAAAAATATTGCGTTTCAAGAATTTGGTGACCACCTGCGAATCATTTGTTAGAGAAGCGATCGCCTCCACCCATTTAGTTACGTAATCAACTGCCAGAAGTATGTACTGGTTGTTATGGGAAAGGTCCCATGAAATCCATGCCCCAGACATCAAATGGTTCAACCTCAAGAATGCTTGTGAGTGGCATCTCGTTTCGCCTTGAAATATTTCCTGTCCTTTGGCATCTGTCACAGGTTAGTATAAAAATTCGAGCATCTTTGAACAAAGTGGGCCAGAAGAAACCTGATTGTAAGACTTTTGCTGCTGTTTTGGTGGGACCCATGTGGCCAACATATGGTGAAGAATGACAGTGGTAAAGGATGCTTTGGATTTCTTCGTTTGGTACACATCGGCGAATTAGACCGTCGCCGCATCTCTTGTAAAGGTATGGGTCCTCCCATATGTAGTATTTCACATCCGCCATGAATCGCTTTTTCTGTTGATAGCTGAAATTGGATGAAATTTCTTTACAAACTAAGTAATTAACAATGTCTTCATACCATGGCATTGATATTTCTTTCAGTGCAAGAAGGGATTCATCAGGAAATTCCTCGTTAATTTGATCATTTTTATTTAAATTCATTTTCCCAGTTGATGGCAGTCTCGACAGATGATCAGCAACCACATTTTCTGTGCCCTTTTTGTCTCGAATTTCAAGATCAAATTCTTGTAATAGCAAAATCCAGCGAATCAATCTTGGTTTAGCATCTTTCTTGGCAATTAAATAGCGAATAGCTGCATGGTCTGTGTGGACAATCACTTTTGACCCTACAAGATAAGAACGAAATTTATCAATAGCAAAAACAACAGCCAATAATTCTTTTTCAGTGGTTGCATAGTTGACTTGAGCATCATCTAAAGTTTTGCTTGCATAATAAATCACTACTGGCTTGTTGTCCTTCCGTTGACCCAAAACAGCTCCAACTGCATGGTTACTTGCATCGCACATGATTTCAAATGGTAAGTTCCAGTCAGGTGGTTGTATGATTGGAGCAGTGGTCAAAGCCTTTTTCAACCTACAAAATGAATTTAAACAATCATTAGAAAAATTTAATTTTACATCTTGATTTAGCAAGTTAGTCAGTGGCTTAGCGATTTTAGAAAAATCTTTAATGAAACGCCGATAGAAACCGGTATGTCCCAGAAAACTCCGAATTCCTTTGACCGAATTGGGTGGCGGTAATTTTTCAATGACTTCTATTTTTGCTCGGTCAACCTCAATACCTCTGCTTGAGACTAAATGTCCTAACACAATCCCTTCCTGTACCATGAAATGACATTTTTCCCAATTCAACACCAGATTGATTTCTTCGCATCTCTGTAAAACCTTAGATAGGTTAGATAAACATGATTCAAATGTAGTTCCATAAACAGAAAAATCATCCATAAACACTTCCATTATGTGTTCAATATAATCAGAAAATATGGCCATCATGCATCGTTGAAAGGTGGCAGGTGCATTACAAAGACCGAAAGGCATGCGTCTGTATGCAAATGTGCCGTATGGACAAGTGAAAGTGGTTTTCTCTTGATCCTGTGGGTGAATAGGAATCTGAAAGTAGCCAGAGTACCCATCCAAATAGCAGAAGTAAGAGTGATTGGCAAGTCTTTCAAGCATTTGATCAATGAAAGGCAAGGAAAAATGATCCTTTCGGGTGGCAATGTTTAATTTGCGATAATCAATGCACATTCGCCAACCCGTGACTGTCCTTGTGGGTATAAGTTCATTTTTATCATTTTTTACGACAGTCATACCGCCTTTCTTTGGTACAACATGTACAGGGCTTACCCAACTGCTATCAGAAATGGGGTAGATGATTCCAGCATCTAGAAGTTTTAAAATTTTCTTTTTCACTACTTCTTTCATGTTTGGATTCAGACGCCTCTGAGGTTCAATGCTTGTTTTACAATTTTCTTCCATTAAAATTCTGTGCATGCATAGAGAAGGACTGATACCAGGTAGATCATTGATGCAGTAACCAATTGCCTTCCTATGTCTTCTTAACACATTTAACAGTTCATCGGCTTGGGATTCGAAAAGATTTGCGTTGATTATGACTGGATAAGTATCGTTTGGGTCAAGAAATGCATACCTGAGATTTTTAGGAAGAGGTTTAAGTTCTACCTTTGGTGCTTCTTCCTTTTTTGTTGATGGAGAAAAATTGAAGTCTGCATCCAACTTTTCATGAGGTGAATTGGCAGCCGGTGAGATGAAAGGGGCTCCATCCAAGAGAGCTGCACAAGCAGATAGTTCAGGGTTATTATTTTTAACGGTTGCACCCTGAATGATACATACCTCTATCAAGTCATCCTTTTCTTCGATCGGCAAAGGGTTGATGACGTCGACCCGCAGGCAAGAGTTATCAGTTGACAGTTGCTTTGTTGCCTCAGAAAGATTAAATTCGATTTGTTCATCTCCAACTGTTAGTGAGAGTCGGCCATTCTTGACGTCTATGATTGCTCCAGCGGTGGCTAAGAAAGGTCGCCCGAGAATGATCGGGATTTGGCGATCCTCCTCCATGTCGAGGACCACAAAGTCGACTGGGATGAATAGTTTGCTAACTTTCAAAGGTACGTCTTCAAGGATGCCGACTGGAAATTTGATTGATCGGTCGGCCAGTTGGAGAGACATAGATGTTGGTTTTGGATCACCCATGTTCAGCTTTTTACATATTGAAAGTGGGATTAGACTTACACTTGCTCCGAGATCACATAGTGCTTTGCTGATTTGGACATTCCCAAGATCACATGGAATGGAGAAGCTTCCAGGGTCCTTCAGCTTTTCAGGCAACTTGTTCTGCAAAATGGCGCTGCACTCCTCAGTAAGCGAAATAGTTCCGTACTCCTCGAGTTTTCTTTTGTTGGATAACATATCCTTGAGAAATTTCGCATAAGTTGGCATTTGAGAAAGCATGTCGATGAAGGATACGTTTATTGACAAGTTTTTAAGAGTTGAAACAAACTTCTCGAACTGCTTTTGAAGCTTAGCCTGTCGCTGCCTTTGTGGAAAGGGGAGAGGAGGCTGGTAAGGAGGTGGTGGTACATATGGCTTTTCCACCACCGGTTCTGGTTGTGGCTCCTCTTCTTGCTTCTTTTTCTGCTCGACATATTTTTCTGAGACCATATGAGGTGGGTTGAGCTGCTTTCCACTTCGCAAAATAATCGCCTGCACCTGCTCCCTAGGATTTATTTCAGGTTGGCTAGGGAGTTTACCCTGGTTTCTTTGGGATGAGGCTGTGGCATTTTGAGCAATTTGATTTTCAAGCAACTTGATATGGGTTTGCATTTGGTCCATTCTTTCATCATTTTTCTTGAGCATTATGATGATATTTTTGAGCATGGACTCAGTGGGTTGCGCTTGAGGTGGTGCAGGTAAGGCTTGTTGGGTCTGAAATGGAGGAGGGTTCAGTGGTTTTCTAAGGAAACCAGGTGGCTTATTATTTTGAGCAAAATTTTGGGTGTTTGACTGGTTTGCCCAAGAAAAATTGGGGTGGTTCCTCCATCCAGAGTTGTAAGTATTAGAATAGGGGTTACCATATGCGCGAGTATCATATTGGTTGTTGATTGCATTAGCTTGCTCGCCTGTGGTGTCTTTAATGACAAAACTACACTCAGTTGTGTAGTGTGAGGCTCCACAGATTTCACATGAGATGTGTCCAGAAGAAGATGCATTCTGATCTTTGGATTCCGGCTTCTTTCGCTGCAAAATTTTATCAAGTTTATCATGTATAGCATGCATGGATTCAATATCATATATATTTCCTCGCCGAGAGGTTCCTCTGACATCGCCGTACTGAGAATCATAAAGAGCTAAGTCATCGAGGAGTTTGAGAGCCTCCTCGTCAGTGAGTCGCATGAATCGCCCTCTAGCGGCTGAGTTAACGGCACTTCGGCTAGGTCGATCGAGTCCATTGAAAAAATTTTCAATAATGTCTCCTTGTGAGATACCATGATGAGGGCACTTGCGTTGCAGATCTTTCATTCTCTCCCATGCATCATATAAGGTTTCGCCATCTTTTTGGACGAACTGATTGATTTCGTCTCTGATTTTCCTTGTTTTATTTGGTGGAAAGAATTTTTCCAGGAATGCAGTAGAGAGTTCATCCCATGTATTGAATGTGTTGGGCGGCATGGAATAAAACCATTCGCTTGCCTTGTCTCGAAGAGAAAATGGGAAAAGCTGTAAACGAATTACCTCGCGTGGAATATTTTGCACCCTGATTGTGTTGCATAATTGTAGGAATTTTGTGATGTGTACAGTTGGATTTTCAGAGGGAAGTCCTACAAATTGGTCTTGTTGAACCATCCGGATGAGACCGGGATTTAGTTCAAAATTTCTTCCATCAATTTCTGGTTCAACAATGCATGATCGAAATCCACGAGGGTTTGGGCGGTTCCGATCACTTAGAGTCAACTTTCTGGGAGGAGCGTTGTTCTCGGCCTGGCCTTCCTCCTGCTCTTGATGTGGCGGGTTTGGATCATTGCGTTCCTCCATAGTGTCTTGAGAAGATTGCTGCTGCTTATAGTCACGAATTCTTCTCCTAAAAGAACGTTCAATCTCAGGGTTAGCAACAAAGAGTTTTTCAGCTAGTTGTTTTGCAAAGTTTCTGGTATGTGGGTGCATACAAAGATTAACCAGCTAATTTAGAACAATAATAATAATAATAATAATAATAAAAAGGACTAGAGATGGAAAAGAAAAAAATTTAAAAAAAAAAATTTTTAAAAAATAATAATAATAATAATAATAAATAATAATAATAAATAATAATAATAAATAATAATAAAATAATAATAATAATTAAAAATATATATAAAAATAGACGGAGACAAAAAAATAGAAAGTAAAGATAGAAAAAAAAAATAGAGAAGGAAAGAAAGAGAAAAAAAAATAAAGAAAGTATCTAAAAAAAAATTTTAAAGTAACGCCGAATTCCCCGGCAACGGCGCCAAAATACTTGTTCGCAATCTTACCGCAAGTGCACGGGTCGTAGATTGTAGTATATAAATTATCGTTTCACAGGGAATTTGGGACTATAAATTTTACTTTTAAACGCTTTCGTGTCAGATATGGAGAGAATATAACAAATAAAATAGAAAAGTGGGGAGAAAATGCAGTAAATAAAAGGGAAAGAAAATAAATAAAATGGGAAGAAGTGTAAATTAAAAATGAGAAGAGAAAGCTAAAGTGCAAATATCTAGGGTCTAGGATTTAACATGCGTATTTTGCAACGGGTAGTGGTATAATTATTTAATTTGGATATTGTTTGTTAAAGAAGAACAAACCCTAATTTATCCTTGCACCTTCTCTCGAAACCTACAAGGTGTACCATAATTTTCTTAACCACCTATTCTCATGGGATTAAGTTAATTAGAATCCATTAAGTTCTGTGGTTCGTTCATGTAATTCTTCAAGGTTATCATGCCTATTTTCATGGTCTTAGATTTCCAGGTTTAATATCTTAATTTTTGTATATTAGATTTCCACCTTTCGGTTCCATCACCTAATATATGGAATCATGCAAAAGTACGGGCCCGTGTACAAAGCAAACATAAAAATCACAAGATATTAAATTAACAAAAATATCCATCATAAATAAATTAAAAATCCACACCACATTGCATTGTACGCATGCTACATCCTAAACCCTAGATTTAGGATTTAGCCAAGCATGTTTAAGTTCAAAATAAAATTAAAATTACAACCAATCTTAAACAAGATAACAAAAATTAAATAAAGGAAAAGATAGAAAAGCTTATTAGTTTGAAGCCCCGATGGTGTGTCGGCTGCTCCACGCAACTCGCCGGCCTTTTGCCCGTGCTCTTCCCAAAAATCTGCTGCGGAATACTCTCTATGCCGATTCTTCTCTCCTCTCATGCCCTGCTAACGATACTCTTTTATAGCTGAATAAGTGGGCCATTACTTCAATGCATTTCACATGATTTTGTGATTGAAATTTTGCTGCTACTGGATACATTGAATGAATGCTAATTGCTGCTGTCGTATTCAGCTGTGAGGTCCAATTAAAAGGCTTGTTGCAGGTTCACGTGAATTACTCATTCTTTTAACGAGCAGCTAGTGGGGCCAATTGATATGCAGATGTTGAATGTAGCTGCTAGTGGGGTCCATGGGTATATAGTTGTTGACTTTATGTCCATGGTTTGCATTGGATGAATATGTTTGTCACGTGAATATGCATGCTGCATTTATTGTTGCTGGTTGTTTTGTAAATGCATGCTTGCTTGGGACAAATATGGTGGGGTCCGACATTAATGCATGTTGCTGAATTCTCACGTGAATGGTTGGTGAGAGAAGAAAAAATGGTAGCTATGCAATTTAATTGGCAGCGTGATGGACGGCTGTTTGCTGAATTTTCTGGACAGCGTGATCTTGATGTTTGGACGGCTGATAAATGGATTCCCTGCATAAAAATATTTAAATCATTAATTCATCAAAAAAAATCATTAGTGGGTTTTAAAAACCATTTAATTTCATGGCAACAGATAAAATATTTTCAAGCTAAAAGATTATAAAAATTGTTTACATTGCTTGAAATTAATATTTAATACACAAAAGTTGCAAAACCACATTTTAAATCAAATTTCATATTAATATCAATTAATTAACCACCAAATTGTTATAAAATGTCCACAAAATATGTTACCAAATTTCAATTATCAAATACAAGTCCTGTTATTCACAGGCATTTCAATTTCATTTCAAAATACAACATTCAGTTTTACATTTATATTTTTGCGTTTTCATACTATAAAGATGTCTACATAGTAAAAAAATCATCAAAATTCATCATTACAAAACAAGCAAACTAAAAGATCATATACATATATATATCTACATAGATTGTAATCAATTTCAAAATACTCAAATACAATATGTTTGTCACAGTTGGATCTAATTAAGTAGTTGCCTACATGTATTAGCATAAATTCGAAAATAACTAAAAACACATATGATAATCTAATGGCCTTCAAGATTAGGTCATCTTCTTGTCCTATCTTGAAACTCCTCGCTTAGCTTGTGATCTAAGGGCAAAATAATAAATCATGTGAGTTTAAATAGACCCAGGGTGTGTTTGGTTGGAGGTAAAACTTTTGATGAAAAGTTTTAAAGGTAGAAGTTGTCAAATTGATAGAAAATGATGTGATATAATAGAGGTAATGATGAGGAGTAAAGAGAATAAAGTTAAAATAGATAGATTAGTTGTATGGGTAGTTGTGTAGAAATGATTGAAAAGTAGGGTAGTTTGTATAGAAAAATGTGAAAAAATAATTAAAAAATAGAGTAGTTATGAGGAGTGAAAAGTTTTGTGTTGAAAAGTTTTAATTGACAAGTTTTGACCCCAAACAAACACACCCTAGTAAAGAAATAGCAGTTATACAAAGTGAAATAAGTAAGACTTCGGATGCATATTTCATAATAGTGTTGCAAAAAGATAATTCTTAAGGGTGTGTTTGGTTGGAGGTAAAACTTTTGATGAAAAGTTTTTGGAGTAGAAGTTGTCAAATCAATAGAAAGTGATGTGATATAATAGGAATAATGATGAGGAGTAAAGAGAATAAAGTTAAAATAGATAGGTTAGTTGTATGGGTAGTTGTGTAGAAATGATTGAAAAGTATGGTAGTTTGTGTAGAAAAATGTGAAAAAATAATTAAAAAATAGAGTAATTATGGAGAGTGAAAAGTTTTAGATTGAAAAGTTTTAGTTGACACTTTTTTATCCTAAACAAACACACCCTAAATAACCATTAAGACATATGGATTCAACACTTATACTCAAGAACATATCCATATCACCACATATAAACAAAAGAATCATGAACAATTATTTTCTCATATCAACCAAAGGTCATGAACAATCCTCTCTTCATGTTAATTAAAAACAACCCCTTTTCATTCACCCATCTTACATAATGCATTATTCATAATACAAGAACCAATGTTACAAACCACACACATAACAATAGCAAAATTTATAAAGTTTGCTTTAAATTCAACATATCAATTGTCACACAAGTATTTCACTGAACATATGGTAGGTGCCAAAAGAAAAACCTCTAATACGTATTCTTGGTTTAGCTCACTCGAACAATGCTACGTTATAATGATGTAAAAACTATTAATGAGTCATCTATTTCATAAAAATCACACAATAATATCTGATTCAGCATAAACCTTGTTAACCCTAAGCTGACACAAATCCTAATGATTCAAACTATGGAGTTGTTGAACACTACCCTCTTCCCACTAGCCCTATATCATGTTCAAGACAATATCTACTTACCTCGACCGTGACTTCTCCCAAATACGGTAATCCTAGACTCGGATCTCCGGGATTTTGTGCTTCCTTGAGGTGAATTGATGATGTTTTGAGGCAGTTTAGAAAGATTTTTATAAAGGTTTATGACTAGATCGAAGTTGGGAAGAAAAGGAAAAAAATGAAGTAGAGAAAGCAGGAAATGAGAGGAAGATGAAGAAATAAAATAGGTCACACGTTGCCCCTTGAGTGCTCTCATTGAGACGGGTTGAGCCCGAGCATGGGTTGAGCCTAATTACAATTTGCAACTAGTTTGTCCACTATTACAACTTAGTAAATAAAAAAAAATTTCGGGGTGTTATCATCTTGACCCCTACAACTTATCCGGCAGGTCGAACCTTATACTTATTATGTAAAGTGGAAGATAATTGTAATGACCCAAACAATAAGTCAATTGTACACCTCTAAATCAATACCTAATAAATCACATCATAATTAGGGGTCGTAGCTACAAAAATATGCAAGTGCATAACTCATACTCATGTTTAATATGCTCGTGAATGGTGTCCCATTCAACCCTATGTGCTAAGGTCATAATACATACATGTATATATTACATGTCCCCTATATACCATAACTATATGCATTATGCACCACGCTAACATCATTAATTTCTAGCAGCATATTCATTAATTATCTCATGAACAAGGAAGAATTATAATTTAAAAAAAATACTTGGTCCTCACAAAAGCAGGTGCAGTGGACCCCAAGCAAGTAGCAACAGAAGAGTGAGGAGTGCGAGTCTTTAGCAGCAACAAACTCCATTTCTTTAGCAACAATAAACTCTACATCTTTAGCAAATCAAGCTTCTTGCTAACTCCATCTGTAGATATATACATGTTGTTATTGTTAATTGGTTTGTAAAATATTGAAGAGAGCCCTTTTTCAATACTGTTGCCTTCTTTCCTTTCTTATTTTATTCTTCAAGCGTCAAATTTCTTCATGGTATCAAAGTCTTACAAAATTTTCTCTCTTTGCTTTTTATTTCTATAAAATTTAGTGAATCATTCATTATTATACATCTTTTATCTTCTATATTAGTTGTCGACAAATATATATTTCTCATTTTCTTTCTCTCTCTTTCCGACTATGGCTGAAAATACCCCACAAATTACTACTCCAAGCTTTAAATTTTCATTTCCTTCAAATTTAAGTGTCACCAATTTCATGAGCTTAAAAATTATAAAGTAGAATTTTCTGCTTTGGAAAACTCAGATGACTTCTCTAATGAGAAGTCAAGATGTACTCGACTTTTTAACAAGAGACCATCTTCTTCGCTATAATATCTTGAAGGTGAAATTAGAGCACAAATAGTGAACCCAGAATATACCTCAAGGGTTCACATCAAAAGTTTAGTAAAATCTTGGATCATTGAAATCCTCTAAAGATGTTTTGGGTTATGTTGTAGGTTTAAAAACTGCAAATGAGGCATGGAAAGCTTTAACTGACTATTTTTCACAGTGTTCCATTGCACGAGAATTTGATTTTCTTACCTAACTTCGACATGCTAACAAGGGAAGTAAATTTTTATCTGCTTATTTAAGAGAACTTAAGTCAATATGCAATTAGCTTAATGTCATTGGGAAACTAGTTTTCGATGCTAATAAAGTTTTTCAGCTACTCGAAGGACTTAATAATAGCTATGAGGCTTTTAAGACCACCATACTTCGATCCCCTCTACCCAGTTATAGAGAAATTGTTTCACAGTTACAAAGTTATGAGCTACGAGCTCAAAAAGTTTTGCCTTCTTTAGTCAATCCTACTATGACATTTATTTTCAAAAATAGTGAATTACAGTCTTATACTCCCCATCAACGTTGATTTTCTCTTCGATAGTATCCAAAATGATGCAGTGAAAGGTCTATTCTCACCTCGAGAGTTCCTGGGTTTCCTCACACTAATCAACAACAATATTTTCTCATCCAAAGACAGATAAAACAGTCCTCATGACAATATAATTTACTGGTGGTTCATGTACATATCACAGGTTCTTTGCAGCAGCAACTCTTATTGCCAACCTTTCTTGATTTTAGCGATTAGATGGCTCAAAAACCGTGACCGAGACATCACTTCCTTACCTCAATATTTTATTGATTGATAAATGTAAATCAAGATTGTTGCCCTGATCACGCGGCGAGTTCTTAATTGGATCTCGTCCAATTTTTTTTTATCATCATTCATTTCTTTACACACTACATCATTCATCATACAAGCGGCAATACACTTGTAATAAAATTCATATTTCATTTCATAATATCTCAACAAACTTTTCTATAATAAAAGTCTTCTTGACTTAATCATAATATTTTACATCCTATACATACATACATTCAATCATTGATCACATAGAACTTAGAACTTTATATAAGTTCTTCTACACATCAATATACCTTGAAAACTTAATCATACTATCCCATTCCTTATAGTCTTCGTGGCTATCATCACGTACATTTCTTCATTGCTTAGGTTCGCAACATCTTGAGTTTTCCGGTACCTATATAAGGTTTGGAAAAACAAAACGCGAGTGACAACTCAGTAAACATGCATTTTATCTTTTAGGGCAAGCATTTTACCTTTAAAACGATTTCCTTAAACATCTTGAACGCCTTTTTACTTGAGGACATGCATATGTCCTAAAACATTATCGTAAAATCTTTTGTTTATAAGGACAATTCTATGTCCTAGAACATTTTCATAAACATCATTCTTAAAATCGTTTACAAGTCATGTCTGGGCTTAATAAGACAAAACATGTATGTTTTACCTTTTTTAATTAACTTCCTTTAGTCTTGTTTGAGCATTTCTAATGTTCCAAGACATTTACATAAAACCATCTTTTGTCAGTGGACATTTCATGTCCAAAATATTTTTCTCATAAATCCTTTAGCCAAGAGACATTTGATGTCTCAAAATATTTTTGACATAACTTTCTTGATAATGGACATTCATATGTCCTAAACACATTTCATTAAAATACTTAGGCATTAGACATTCTCATGTTCATAAACATTTATCATTTAAGGGTGTGTTTGGAAATGAGTAAAACTTTTGATGAAAAGTTGTAGAGAGTATAAGTTGTCAAATAATGTGATATGATAGGGGTAATGATGAGGAATAAATAGGATAAAGTTGAAATAAATAGGTTAGTTGTGTTGGTAGTTGTGTAGAAATGATTGAAAAGTAGGATAGTTATATAGAAAAATGTGAAGAAATGATTAAAAAATAATGTAGTTATGGAGAGTGAAAAGTTTTAAATTGAAAAGTTTTAACTTGATAACTTTTACTTATTAACAAACACATCCTAAATCTTTTGGAAATGGAAATTCTTATGTCCAAAACCAAGTTTGACACATATCATTTTCATAATCTCCGTCTCGGGGCTTATTTATAGCAAACAAGTCATAAAACACATAATCCATTTCTTAAAAGCATTTGCATAAAAATCATTTTATTTCATCATTATTATTCATATTTTTGTGTAAAACACTCCGTTCTTAGGGTAATTATTTCGTAAAAATCCCTTTATGATACTTTACGTAAAAATGCATTTATGTCCCATTCTTTGGGCTTTTCAAAAGCAAAACATGAGCAAATGCATTTCTCCCCATCCAGTAATGACACTTAGCAAGTAATCATTCTACATTTTGGAAGAGAATCCATACTTAACAACACGCTAACCAAACGACTGTTCTTTCATCCTGCTCTCATCTCAGGGAGGGCACCGCTGGCCTCCTGTCATCCCTTAGCGACTTGGCCTTATGTAGAGTGGGCCCCGGCCATCCCGACCGTGCTCTACAACCGGCCTATTCCTTTTACTGGTGCACCATATATCATCATGACGAACCACAGTCCGTTTGGTTTAAAGTATCACAGACCGCAGCCCGTGTCCTTATAAATCGGGATCACAGACCTCGATCTGCATCCATAATTTGAAAAACATCACAGACCGAAGTCTGTATCTTTTTAAAACAAATCATTTTGAAAACACACATCACAAACTGTAGTCCGTGTCAACTTGTAAAGCGAGCGCGCCCACTTTAAACAAGTTGTCATTTGAAATCTAGTTTTAGGATGACCTTCCTTAAATTCTTTTAGAACCATTTTGAGTAAAATATTTTGATAAGTATTTGAAATGTTTAAAAATCCATAAACCTTAAAACCCTTATAAAATAACTCCAAAACTTTTGAATTTTCAAAAATAAATCATATTTTTCTTCTAGCCTTTTCTTGGTTTCCATTTTGAGGCCTTTTTGCTCACAAAAGTTATGCAATTATGTTATCCCCTTCTCAACCACTCTAAAATCAAATTTTTGTCCACCTATCTATTATTCCATTTTTACGTAAATGGGGGTTTGTATAGTCCCTTGCACGTTATGTTAGTAACCCGAAATTAAATCATTTTATGAAATTACCTTATTAGGTTGGTCATCCTTAAATCCCATTCAATATCATTCGTATAAATATTTTTCAAGACATTTTTAATATAAATTTTCTTATCTAAAGGAAATCAAAACTTTTCGAATATCATTTCAAAACATATAGACTATGTCTAGAAATCATTTACATTTAAATATTATGACATAGAAAAATTAATCTTTTTTCATTAATCAATTTACTTTTCCTTTTTCTTTCATAAACATAATTGTTAATCATAAAACATCATAAGAGAAAACTCAAAACTTATCTACTAAAATTATTTTGTGAAAAAAAGAAAAATTCTCTTTTTCTTGTAAATACTTTTGAAACAACATCATAAAGAACTTGCTTATTTAAAAATAAATTCCTTAAAATCATCGACATAAAACGTGAAATCCTTTAAAAATATTATCATGGAGAACTTGCTTACTCATAAGCAAAATTCTCAATTTCATTAACATAAAACATTCCTAACATTAGCAACACTCGTGATAAATTATTTATCTTAAAAAGTGTCGCTTGCTTCCCATGAAGCAAACCTTAAGATTTTTCATTAAAGTCATCATTTTCCAAAACTTGTGGCTTTGCATTAAAGCCGTCGTTTTCAAAACTTGTGTTTGTCCATTTGTATAACATTCATAAAAGCATTGACATATCATCATTTCATCACATAAAGAAAAATCAGTAATTTGAAAAGTTCGCTTGCTTACCTGAGATCGCCATATTCCGTTCTTCCATTCTTTTCCTCGCTTTTGCTCAAATAAATGAAAATAACATTTCATTTATATTCATCAACTTCAAATACTTACATTCCTTAGGTTTTCCAACCTACATAAATTCATTTGAATTTGCATTATCTAACTTAACCCACTTGTCTTTCAAATTGGGTATTCATTCATTCATTTTTAATACCCTTATGTAGGGTAAACTTAAATACATATATTAATTCTTCATTAAATCATTATTTGGAGGTTCATTACCTCAATTTATTATTTTTATCATATTTTTCACTTTTCATACGTCGGTGCTTATCTTAAGCACTTAATTAGTAACTTAGGCATCATATAATAACCTAAAAATTTGAGATTATCATTATTTACTTAAAGAGTACTTTAACCCACATTTTCCATCACTTTTTCATGCATTTTTGCATTTTAACAACTTACATAAACCATATATCATTTATTCATATTTATCTCTTCATATACGTCCATTTCTCAACACATAGATTATGTGTTTCTTAAATTTTTTTAACACAGCAACTTATGTCATAAATTAGCATAATTAAAACCCTTAATTATCATATAATTTAGTGTTTAATTTTTAAATTTTAATCCATTCATCATAGGGTTCCAAAACAACAACATTAGAACCCATTTTTCATCATTTCAACGCCTCTTTTGACACTTGAATCAAAATATATTTTTAATCGCTTAATTATAGCAATTAATCATGCTTTTATTAACCCAAATTTAGGGTATTAACATATGTTAAAAATTCAAAATTCTTTTGCTTGCATAACAGCAACTTCCATACACATTTTGGATATCTATTTGACCCGTTTTGACGTGTCCAAACATATGCCAATAAAATCAGATTTATGGCTAGTCTTCTCAGCCCACTTTGAACATCCAACATACTCTAAATTTAGGATATTTTACCCTCTTAATCATTCATAAATCATTTGGGCACATTCATATATCATTTTTAACACAAAAACATAGAAATTGGGTCATATGTGTAACCCTAATTCACATACTTTATAAATTTCATAACTTAAGCCCAAATCAACTTATATAATTTATTAAATCATAAATCATCATGTAATTATGATTAAACATCAAAACAGAAATATCATATACGAATTTAAGAAATTCCAACCATGATTATCAACCCGTTTTCAACTCTAATCTCCATTTTCAACCTCTTGAACCCATGCTTTCATTCTTTTCATTCAAATCTTAATCAATACCCTAATCAAAGGCATCATGAATCATGCTTTAAGGGTTCAATATGAATCAAATTATTGACTCATAAATTGAGGTGAAAAATTAAGTTTAAATGATTCAAGAACTTAAGAGGAACTTACTTGAAATTACATCAACCTTGAACTCCATTTTTCCTAGCTTGGTTTCTCTTCTTTCTTCCCTTTTTCTTTCTCTTTTTCTCCTCTTTTCTTTCTTTCCTTGCTGCTGGAGAAGGGACGTGCTTGCCACTGAAATTTTAGGGGGTTTGCCCCTTAACATTTTTCTCTCTCCAACCTTTGACTCTATGGACGTGTACTCACGTATATGCTGGATTTTCCAGCCTTGTGGGTCCCACTTGCCACATCATTTAGCAGCTAATTAAATACATATTTATCCCTTTAATGGCATGGAAAAATGTGGTCTATTTAAAATTGATAATTATCCATTAAAAATCCAACAAAAATCCATATCATTAATGGACATCAAGTTGTCCCTATTGGAACGTCCCCTTTTGCAACAGCTTTGCACATTTTTTCCACACTTAATTTACTTTAATTAATAGGTAATTAACAACCCTAGGTAATAGTCTACTTAGGGGTCCACTTAGCTTATTTAAAAAAATTATAAAAATCAAATACAGCAGCCGAGCCGTCCACATCTCCTGCTGCCCATTTAATTGTCTATGTGATCACGTCCATATCAACTGCCCCCTTTTCAATTTTTTTCCATAAAATGACAACTTTAATTAATGGAAAATTAATCACTCTATCTAGGAGCTCATTTAGGGGTCAAATTAGCTATTAAAAAATCATAAAAAATCACAAAAGCAGCTTTGGACGTGACCATCACTTAGCTCCCATATTGCTGTCCACTTGATGAGGTCCACTTACCATGGAATTTTTGGCATTTTCTTGCCACAAAATCAACCCCAAATCACGTCCACATCTCACCCTAGCTGCCTAGGTCATTCAAATACACATTTTGTATTTTTAAAAATTAAAAAAAATCACATATACAACCACTTACACGTCCATGTGTTGTCACCTTTTCATGCTCCTTTGAGCTGGCCATTTAGCTCCTTAAATTAATTCATTAATCACTTAATTTTATTATGAATTTTGTCACTTTAAATGATTCATAAAATTCATGTATAATTATCTCCTTTTGATACCTCATTTTTGCCATTAATGATTTAATTAATCACCTTACTTTAACATAAACACAAACTTACTTTTTGGTGCACAAAAGTTAATAATATACATCCATTTTTGTGCAAAAAATATTCCATCATCATTACCTGAATCCAAGCCTCTCATTGTATTAATCACATAATTTTAACCGTTCATTTCAAATTTCGTCTCAATCCGACTTTTGTAGTTCAAGTTATGATTATTTGAAGTCTTCCTTGGATTTTAATGGTGATGATCAATTTTCATCATTATTTTCATAATTCATCATTTTCATAAGGTTAAGCACTAAATTATGTGCTTACCTTTCAATTTTCATCTTAATCCGCCTTACCGGGGTCGAATTATAAATTTTCTAGTATTTGCCACCTTAAATCCATAATTATCACATAATCTCCATTAATTAAACCATAATAATGAGGTAATTATACTCAATATATTCACATTTTCTAATCCTCATTAAGCCTCTTTAATCATATTGACCCATATCGGCTTATAACTATCATTCATAACCACTTGCCCTAATTGCAATAAATCATCAATATTGCAATGAAAATCATTCATAATTCATATTTATATGCCAATTGCATATACATAAGCCTTACTTGGGTCAGGGTATCACAAAAACCATCTTTTAACCAATCTAATAAGGTTCAATATGTCAAATATGCAAGAAGAAGGTCATGTGATATTGATATCAATTTGATAATAGCTATCAATTAGAGGACATTCCTCAAGGCCTTACTACTATGTATATCTTAGAATTTTAGGATAGTGATTAACATCTCGACACATGTGCTAATGTTTACATAATAACTAATGCATGTATTCTTTCTGACCTTATATCTTATAATGGAGATTCAAAGGTAATGGTTGGGAACGACCAGTCATTATCAATTACATATGTTGGGTTTATACATACTAAAAAACCTCCAATTCCTTGCCTCTCAAAGATGTCTTTATAGTTATAGAAATTAAGAAAAACTTATTATTTATATCAAAGCTTACTTCAGATTATCTATGTTATTTTGAGTTTAATGACTCTGGTTTCTTGATTAAGGATTCACGGACACACTGGGTTCTTCTCACGTGCAATTGTAATAATGACCTATTTAATATGAAGACTATTGATCCTATTGCCATCTTTTTAGGCAACATTAGACCGCAGATAAAAAACATGTCATGGAAGATTAGCTTACTTTTCATAATAAAGTGTTAAAATTTTGCAACATCATTAGCTGATTATGGTTAATAAATCGACTACCAGCTTTTGCCAAATTGTCGACTAAGCAAGAGTTGCAGATTTCCATTCATTACAGAAGGCATACCTACATTTTTTCTATCACAAGAGATCCATTGTGATCTATGGGGCTAGCACTTGTTGCTTATATTTAGCAGTCACTATTTTATATTCTTTGTGGATGATTTTTCTCAATTATGCTGGTTTTATCCTTTAAAAAGGAAATTTCACTTCTCTATGTTTGTTTTCTTTTATAAGATGGTCTTAAACCAATTTGCTACAAATGCTAACATTTTTTAGTTAGATAGTGGGGGAGAAATTTCTAATAGTGCTTTCAATAGTATTCATAAGAGCGTGGAATTCTGCATCAATCCTTTTGTACAAAAACTCTGAATAAAATAGAGTTACCAAACAAGAACACAAGCACATTATTGAGCTTGATTTAACTTCTCTTTTTGCTGCCTCCATGCCTTTATGCTACTAAGTTGATACCTTTATTTTTGTTACTTATGTTATTAGCAGACTTCCTATGCAAAGTCTCTCCATGAATAGTCTATATTCAATGCTTTTTCACAAGAAGCCTAATTATAATTATTTTTGAATTTTTGGCTTTCGCTTTATGCCACTATATGAGAAATTAATTTGATTATAGTTTCCTACCTTATTTGTTCTTGACTTCTTAGATAATAGTGATAAATACAAAGATTACCGTTGCCTTCATCGTAGAATATCTTAGGTATACATTTCTCATAATGTTGTTTTTGATTAAACTATTTTTTTTTCTTATGAATCTCCTAGCGCAGGTTCACCTTCATCCACTATTGTTAAAAATTGGACACGTGATTCGCTTCAAGAACAAGTTCGTCTCTTTGTCTCTCACAGTGAATGTGATTCTTTTATCACCCCAATACCTACTGCGTGGTAACTTTGGTAATAGTGAGTCTGTTACTGATCCAATCTCCTTCACTTACGTTAGACATGGTTCACTTGTTAACTCAAACACAGTGCCTCCAGAACCAGAAGCATTACTTCAGACTTCCTTTAACTCTATTTTGTCTCCAATTTCATCTTCTATAAACACTCCTCACCAACTAAATTCGACTGTGTAATCTCTACCTGTACCTTGCAACACATCATCTTCAGTATCTTCGATGCACCCTATGATCATAAGATCTAAGGTTGGCATATCCAAGCCTAATCCTAAGTATCAAGCACATGTCACATCTACCGTCCCTTTAGAACCTTGAACTATTACTGAAGCTCTAACACATCTAGGTTGGAGAAGTGCTATAATTGAAGAATTGGATGACTTAGCTCACAATCAGCCTTATATGAATGTTGTTGGTTGCAAATGGATTTTTCATACCAAGCTTCAAGCTAATAGTAGTTTAGAACATTTAAAGGCTCGACTTGTAGTTAAAAGATTTAACCAAAAAGAAGGCATTGGTTATGTAGAAACCTTTAGTAATGTTTTTAAGCTAGGAAGTCTACGAATTGTTTTTGCTATTACCACCATTCGTGGGTGGTCTATTCGTCAGCTCGATGTGAAGAATGCTTTTGTACATGGTGATTTGGATATTCCCATGTACATGAAACGACCTTCTAGCTTTAAAAATTCTCGATTTTCATGGCATGTTTGCTTATTAAAACATTCTCTTTATGCCCTCAAATAAGCTCCTAGAGCTTGGTTTGACAAGTTCAATACATTTGTCCTAAGCTATGATTTTGTCTATAGTGCCATTGATCCTTCCCTATTCATTTATCGTCATGGATCTCATGTTATCCTCCTACTTCTATACATTAATGATATAATCCTAATTGATGATTCTTTAGCACTAATGCAGTGCATATTCGTGATCCTGAGATGCATTTTGCTATGAAAGATATGAATGTCTTGTACTATTTTCTTAATATTGAGGTAACAAGGACTTCTACTAGCTTATTTCTCTCTTAGCAAACATACGCACTTGATTTGCTCATTAAGGGCATGTTTGGTAAACAATAAAATGTTTTAATCAAAACTTTTTACTCTATATAATTATCTTATTTTTAATTAATTTTTCACATTTTTATATATAAGTATTCCACTTTTTAATCATTTCTATACATTACTCATACAATTAAACTATCGATTTTAACCTTATTTTCTTTACTTCTTATTATTATTTCTATTATTTTCTTTTATTTCAAAAATTTTTACTATAAAAAAATTTTCATACAAAAGTTTTATTCATCCGGAACACACTCTAAGGCTCGTATGCATCAAGGTAAACTGTATGACACTCCCTTAGCAGTGTAGCTCTCTTCTTATAGTGATGATTTGATTTTTCATGATCCTACATTCTTTAGGAGCATTGTAGGTGGTCTTTAGTATCTCACTCTTACATGACCTCACCCATCACTTACTATGAATCTTGCTTGTTAAAGATTAGGTGCTCTTATTATGACTGTTTTTTTTGCTTCTCGAGCATATCTAAAGCTACATTCGTGGTACTCCGAACTTGGATTTATAATTCTTAGCTCAAAATTCCCTTGATCTTTATGCTTTTTCTGATGCTGACTAGCTTAGGTGTTACATTACTCGCTGTTCAATGAATATTGCATCTTTCTAGATACTAATGGTATTTCTTGAAGTGCTAAGAAGCAGTCCACTATTGCTCACTCATCTATTGAATTTAAATTTTGGGCCTTAGCTTCTATTGTAGCTGAACTTACTTGCATCTCTTATATTCTTCACGATGTTAGCATCACTCAACCACAACTATCACTACTTTTATTGAAGTCTTATCTTTCATGCTCAGACCAATCATATTAAGATTGACTATCATTTCATTTAGGAGATGGTTTCCTTGGGCAATATTGTTACTTGCTTTGTCTGTAATTTTTTTAATGTGGTTGATATTTTTACAAAGCCATTACGACATGAATGCTTTATTGACCTTCACAGCAAATTTGGCCTTTGGATTTTTCATCCCACGCCTAGTTTGCTAGAGGATGTTAGGAATCTTCTATGTGTGAAGCAAGTTGCAATGGACCCCAAGTAAGTAGCAACAAAGGAATACAAGTCTTCGGTAGTAGCAGACTCAAATTCTTCAGCTACGATTAATTACGTGTCTTCATGCTAACTCTATTTATATGCATACATGTCAATGTTATTAATCGGTGTGTAGAATATTGCTGCCTTCTTCCATTTCTTATTTTATTCTTTAAGCTTCAATTTTTTTCACTCGCCTCTCCTCTTATCGATGCTAGAAGACGAAGCTAGTGAAATAGTGCAACACGAATTTTCTGCTCAGATTTTTTATTCCCTGCTTACTTTATCTTCCTCGTAGTGGCTGTCTAATCCTACCTAGATAGTAGCTATTGTTATCTTCAATTAATGAATTTTACTACCCCGTATATTTCCAAATACTTTTAAATTAATAGTTTTTCTCATAGTAGGTGCAAGTGGCTTAATCGAGAGAGGAGAAAAAAAAAAAGATTGCTTGCGGGTTTTCAGTTTTCACTGATTAGAAGGTTTGAGTTGATAATAGAGATTGATTAATCTGTCACTTGATCGTTTTTTGAACCTATTGGTTTGAGCAGTCAGTCCAATTTAGTTTTTACACTATTGCTCTTAACTCAAACAATAACTCCCTATAATTTTTTTTTTTTTCAAACAATAACTTATTAACCTGAATTTTATTCCGAGTACTGTTTCGGAAAAATAAGGTCAGATTTTGAGTTTAATAGATAATGTCACAATTGAGGTTAATGTTTAGATTTACAAAATATATGAACGAGGTAAAGATAGAATGAGAAAATTACATCCCAAAAATATAATTTCCTGATTCGCAAAAAATATCTAACTTTTCATAACTAGAATATAACTTTTACATTTACTACACATGATAATTTTTTTTTTTCATCTTTTACTGCAACACGCAACACAACTTTTTTCACCTGATCCCAAGTGAACAGGGTATAGAGCGGAGGCAAATTTGATGAGACCGGGTTGCACCAAGGAAGATAGCATACGGTGCATGCTGAAGTTACTCCGCTGTGCTAGGCCAGTGGAGCCTCTCCTCTCCTCTCCTCTCCTGAAAACTAGAAAAGCAACGCAATACGAAGACGCGTAGCGCCCAAGCATCGTCCAGAGGTTGGTTCCTGCTCCAGGCTCCAGCTGACGTCATCACCCTACTCCACCATTTCTCTCCGTCTATCTGCCGTTCCCTCATCCGATGGATTTCTCAGAGATGTGGGCGATCTTCGGCCCTGGTGTAGCAGGAGCCGTCTTCGGCGCCGGATGGTGGTTTTGGGTCGACGCTGTCGTCTGTAGCTCCGTCAAAATCTCTTTCCTCCACTACCTTCCCGGTATCTCCCTCGTTTACCGTCTCTGCTGCTCCGTTTGCGTACGGATTTTCTTTCCCCCATCCTCATTCACGTGACCTTCGATCGCTTCGCAGGAATCTTTGCATCCCTTGCTGCACTCATGTTCAATTGCGTCAAGCGAGAAGATATCGATTACTCTCCTTACGAAGAAGGGGAGTGGAGGTCAGTTGCTGTGCAATTATCAGCCATCCTCTCGTTTGTGTTTAGGGTTTAGTGGATTTCTATGCCTCCACGTCGGAAAACTGTTCGATGAGTCAATGGAGCTCATTGTGTGAGGAGCTTTTCGTGCAGTTATTCGCTAGGGTTTATCATCCACCGAAAGGAGTCATCATTTTCGCAGTCCAATGCATGTGTTTTGATCTATTCCATCTATTTATTCTTGCCAACCTGGAAACCCAAAGAAAGTAATTTTCTTCTAGCGATAAGTAGAGGCAGAATATCATGATAAATCAAGCTTATTTTGTCAAAAAAAAAAAAAAAATGCAGTATAACCTTCGTTACCTGATTATGGGTTTGTTCCCGTTGTGGTTTTTCTCTTTTTAAAATTAGGGTGTGTTTGGCATTCAAGAAAACTTGTCCATGTAAAATTTTCAATTTAAAACTTTTTACTCTCCACAACTATCTTATTTTTTAATTATTTATTCACATCTTTATATAAAATTACCTTACTTTTCAACTATTTCTTCACAACTACTCATACAACTATCCTATCTATTGTAACTTTATTCTCTTTATTTTTCATTATTACCCGTATCATATCACATCAATTTTTTCATTTTAAAAATTCTTACACTAAGAACTCTTCAATCATTCATTAGCGTTGTGGCTGATCTTGAGATGGGATTACTCTTATTTTGTTAGTTCTTTTCCATGCAAATGAATTTTTTAATGATTTCTTTTTACAATATCTCTTTTTTTTGTTATAATTCATGCTCAATTCACCTTACATTTTTTTCTCAACTAGTAATAACCAACATACATCAGCAGGAGAGGAGACCAATGCTCCTCAAACGGGAGACAAAGCTCCCTCAACAAAGATTGAACCCCTGATCACCTAGACACAAGGCCAAAACTTTTACCAACCGGGGTATGCCTGTGTTGGCTTCCATATGAAACCTTTGATAAGTTGAAAGAGTTGCATTTATCAGTGTTTGTTCATTACGTGCAGTCTATCAAAGGGCTAAGGCCAATGTTCTTGTGGCCTACCCTAGCGGCTCTGACTTGAGGGTAGTCCTTTTCCCTTCTTTGAGATGGCTGTTTTCACCCACCGTTGATCCAAAAAGCTTGATATGTTCATTCAGAACCTGGAAAATCCCTATAAAATATCCTTTTGTTTTGAATTGTATCATGCATGATATTTATTACTACTTATATAAGCAAAAATAGACCTCGGTGGTTTAGCCTTTTGCAGAGGAGGTCTACAATTGTTTTGTTTATAAGGATCAAGTCAATAGAAAAGTTGAAGGCCCTAAGAAAGGAAAGGGCAGGTTTGAAAGGACACATGTAAATGTGGGGAATGAAGACCCGAGTACTTACGACTTTGATAAAGCAATGATTCATGACAATATAGATGGTGCGACAGGATTCTTATTGACTCCGGTTTATTTGGGCTGAGGCTTTGGTGATATTGTCCAAGATCAGAGAAGTTGTGAGATAAAATAGTTTAGTTGTATGAGGTCAGTTCAAATCTAAGATACTATGCGAAGAGTTGTCTTAGTTCTTGTGTGGTTGAATTGGAACTGACTTGAATGCCAAGAAGCTATAATGGAGTTGTATTTAATGACGTACATACCTTATACAATAGTGAAATCAGTGGAATACAGTTGGATTTTCCATGTAGGTCTTCAATAAAAAATTTCATACTTTTCCCTATAAAATGCTCTGCAGATGTCATCCCCTGTACCGACTTTCTAATTCACTTATACAGACATACTCTTAGTAAGCTTTAGTTCTTGTTTTGAAAATGTTTAAATGGGCTGTAGTCTTTAAATCCCCTCTTACGACATGCACCTGGTTGATACTATACTTTCAAATCAAATAATGTAAATATTAAATCTACATTCTTTTTTAAGGTCATTCTTAAGACTTTTTCAATCATGATCTCTATCTTTTCCATTAACTCTCCTTTATTTCTCACTCTTTATCTCACTTTTTTAATAACTATTCATTACCTATTTTATCTATATTGATCATTATACATTCTTAGTTCTGTTTATCATTTTTTCAACTATGTCCATTTTTAATTGATTGGAGCATTGAGGGGCATTCTACTGTTTGCGTGCATTTTTAATGTTGTTAAAATTGGTCCACTCAATATCAAGTTTATGGGTATTATCGTTCTAAATGCAAAACTAGCACAATTTTTTTTTTTTATTGAATGAAATTTTAATAATTTCTTGTGGCGGCAGGAAGAGATGTTGTCTTTACAATCTGTCCCAGGGAGAGGTGGACTTGTTTTGGATCTCGATAAGCAATCAGTGGACACTGATGAATAAGGAATAAATAATGGGCAAGCAAAGTTGACATGACTATGTGCAGATGGATGAATGGAATGAAGAGATAAGCATAGTCGGCATGAAGTGATGTTCAGCACGGCATATGTGCATGTACTTTGATTAAATGAAAGGAGGTGCTTGTGACACGTCATATCTATTACAACTTTATTAGCTTTTATTCTGATGAGCGCAGTGGATGGATTTCATAGCTTCATAAAGAAATTGTCCTGGAATTTAGAATTTGGTAGAGATGGCTGTGATCTTGTGACAAACTCTATTAGGCATTGATCAGATGAGAATTTCCATGCCAATTCTCTAGATTTAGAGTCTGAAGCTCCTGCTTTCTATCAATATTTTTGGAACCTTCTTGCCTTTCATAGATCCATTTGCTCTGCTACCGCTGGAACTAGAATCTTAGCTGCAGCTGTGTGTGTCCCTCCACTTAGATTTATATTAAAGGGAAAATGAGTTACATATTCTTGAATCGAAGGGCATTGTTTTCAATGACAGAGTAGCATACTCAGAAAACTTGCAGAGAAGATCAGCTAAACCTGGATCAATGGAAAGGAGTATGTAGAAAGGAGTCTGTTAAGCTACATACTCTTGAATGAGATGAGATGGACCTATGCACATGATAGGGGTCCCCTCCTCTGCTGCCTATGCAAGTCAAATGCTATTTGGTGTTTCATGGGCGTACCATACTTGGAAAGCTTGGACAGAAGATCAGGCAGTCTTTAACTTGCTATACTATTACATAAACCTAGATCAATAGAAATGAGTCTGGTTAGGTGTGTACTCGCGAATGAGATGAGATGTACCTTGTGCACATGGCAGACTTGCTTCCCAGTGCTGCTCATTTTGAGTCAAATGCTGTGCAGTGCTTCCTTGATGTGCTGCCATTTTTTTTTTTTTTTTTTTTTTTATTGGGATATCAATGTGCTGCAAATTTTAAGTTGAACTTCTTTGTTAGAAGCTGGTTTGAGGAACTTCATTGCCAATTTTAAGGAATTGAGGTCCAATTTGAGGTCTGTTGTTTGGAATTATGCATAGGATCTTTGAAATCAGTTTTTTGCAGCACTTGGCTAGCACGTAGTAGGTGTCACCTCCAATTTCTATGAATTCAAAATGAACTTGTGTTAAAAGCAGGATGCAGTATATACTTCCCTTTATGTAATTGTGCAATACTTGCACGACCAATGATCTGGGTATATAGGAGACTCAGCTACATTATAAAGAACAAAGCATGCCAATGCAACTCAGCTAGATGATGCCAATTCTGTATACATTATGTATTCAGGTAGTGTGCTGTTGTGGGGTTTATGTTTTGTGTGACTATTTTTGTTGGGCTGCTTTTTTCCCGTGACTAGTTTAGCTGTTGTGGTTATCATGGTGCCTCAATCAATGCTAATATAACTTTGGAAATCCCAGGTTGAAGCTTTGGCTTTTCTTTGCATATGTTGTATCTTTTGTCTCATTAGCTGCATCTGTCGGTTTACTGGTGCAAGATGCTCTAACCAATAAAGGGCCATCGGCATGGACAGGCACTGCTGGTGTCTTGCAATGCGTATTTGTGTTAATCAGGTATGCTTGCCTACCTCTAATTTGATGTGCTTATATGCGAAATCACCTGATGCTTCTTCCACGGTTCTGATGGGTACTGCATCTATGGGCAGTGGGCTGATCTTCTGGACCTCTCAGTCAGAGTAAGCTGTGGAGGAGTGGGGGAAACATACCCTTTGAAGGGATCTGGACCGGACCATGTATCAAATCAAGAGATGGAAGCGGTCTCTTACATGTAATTCTTTACATTTACTTGTATATGTGGAAATTGGACTTTGCAGCTAGCTGAATTAAACAACTGTTACAGTGTTTGATGATCCTGGAAATCCATTTGCTGTTTTGCCTCATATGTTATGTTTCAACTATATTTTTGGCGTGGGCTGCTAGTTCTTAGCTGTAAGAACCAACCCGCTGATGCTTGGCTAGTTGGCAATAACGACGAAGTTCCGATTTCCAAATTCACTGCTGCCCAGAACACCCTGAAAAGGGTTGGATTCCCCTCCTTGTTGGTGCGTGCTCCAAAATATTCTGCCGTAAGTGGGAAGATTGGTGCCCTGTTTTCTGGCATCTGCTCATGATTCCTCCGGTTTGCATATTCCTTCTCCAGATAGCGTTGGCTTCAAGTTATCTCTCTGCTTGACAAGCACCGGTGAAAAGACATGCTCAGATTTTCTAGCACCTTCCCAACATGCTGTCTCCATTTTCCCAATCTTCGGATCCTAACCCTCCGAAGAACTAGCAGGGCATAAGGGAGACTAGAGGTGATGTCCATATATTTTTATTTTACTGAAATGATTTTTTTTTTTAAAAAAAAATCATGTTAATGACTATCAACCCTCTTCCAGGTCTGCCCCTCAAAAGAGGAAATTTTTTTGATTGGTGTGCTTACATCACATCTTAATTTATATTACATTCAAGCTTAAAAATTTCTACAATTATTATATGCTTCCAATTATTAAGAGGGAAACCACAAACTTCTATCCACCGAATGGGAGATCGCACACTTTAAAGATGACTTCTGGCTGAGCTGAACCCCACGAATGTATTGCTCGCGTTCTCTCTCTATTTTCAATAATGTAGTGCTCGCTTTGAGTGTATACTTTCGGCACAAGTAGCAGGCATGTGTTTTCAGACACTGGTTCAATGCACCCGGGTGTACTTGACCCGTTTTTTTTTTTTGTTTTTTTTGAAACTTTTTTTTTAATAAAAATGTTAATCTAAGTGTATTTAACATGTGCATAAATTTTTATTATTTTTGGAGATTTTTAGATATTTTTTTCGGATTTTTTAAAATCAGTAAAAATGCCACTGATTTTTAAAATTTTGAAAAAAATATCTAAAAATCTCCAAAAATAATAAAAATTTATACACATGTTAAATACAATTAGATTAACAGTCATGTAAAAAAATTAAAAAAAAAATTAAAAAAACAGATAAAGTACACCCGAGTGCATTGAACCAGCGTCCAGTGTTTTCGGTCCCTACTGCCCCACCGTTTAATTGACGCTGCACAGTGCAGACCGTCTCCTGGTACGGCGTTTCATTGGGGAAGTCTACTTCAACCTTTTTATTCATGAATCGTTTGAACCCTCACCGTGCCAAAATGTTTCTGAATCAGCAGCCTGAACAAGAATACATGGATATTTTAATTAAAAATGTGTTCCCGTCTTACAAGTACAAACGTGATCATCTTAGTCAGAAACATGTTTCACCTTCCTAGGCGTACTAACACGATTATCTTTAATCATTAAGTCATATGTCCAAGTACGGTCTGTTTAATTAAAAAAAAGGTGCATTTGAAGCACACGTTATGCTAGCAAGATAGGATATGATGAGGGTTGGCAATTGGTAATATGGACCCCCCAAAAAAAAAAAAAAAAGTTCTTGCTTCATCCTGCGCACTTTTCCTATGATTTTATATCTTAATTATGCATCTTATTTTTTAATTATTATCTCTACATTATAATCATTTTTTATATTTTTCACACAACTACCTTATCTATTGTCTTTTTCTCTTTCAAAAAAAAAAAAAAAAACTCCTAATCGATACTTTTATGATCATCTTCAGTTGCAATGGATTTTTGCTATGCCATTCTTGACAATTAGTAATTAAATTTTCAGCAGTATTTAATGTTTTATTTCTTATTTAATAACTTCCATCAGTATTTTCTTAAGCCTTCCTTACTTTCTCTTATTGCCTTCTACTTAAATAAATTTAACTCTTCTAAAAGGTTCCATTTTAAACCTCTATTTAACATGATCACCTTAGTCTGCTTTTTCAAGTTTTGTCACTTATTGGCTTCATTTTTGGATTATCTCGAGTTATTTTATTTCTAATTGTATGTTTTCTATTTTTCTACTACTAATCCATCTTAACTTCCTTGTTTATGTTACTTTTATTTTATGTATATGTTGTCTTTTAACTATTCAATATTCTGTCCTATAAAGCATAGTCGGTGCAATCAATCTTATAAAAATGTTATTTTATTTAATTTGAACATGGTAGGCACATAAAAGTCCTGAAACACTTTGCCAATTCTTCCATCATGCTTGGATTTTATTTATGACATTTAAAAAAAAAATTAATTCTCTTGAACTATTGATCTTAAATATTGAAAGTTATCTTCTTGGCATCGCTTGATCTAGAATCTTAATTAGTTTCTCATCTAGATGCTCATTATTATTAAAATTGCATTTATATATTTGTACAGCTAATTCTAAAATTATTAGAGCCTTTTCACATTTTGTAGTTTCATCTATTAGAGTATCCGCAAATTAGAAAATGATATGTCTAAGATAAGTATTTAAAAACAAACTCTCATTTAAGTAAATCCCCTTGGATTGTTATGAATACCCGAAAAAAGAGAAATTTAATACTTTTATCTTATTTGATCATTTGTATTTTTATTAATATTATTGCTTAAACTTTTTAATTATAGCCTTCAATTACGCATTTCACTAAACACTTATTTATGTATGCACAATATTCCTCCAGGTCAAATTGTTCGTTTGTTCCCCTTTTCTTTTTAGCATTTTTGTATTTCATATTTTTTCAAGTCACTCTTTCCTCCACGTTTTCTCATTTCCAGATTCAATTTCGAGATAGATCATTTTTCTCGTCGAGCGGTGAGATGTTCCAAGAGCCGATAGAAGGCGCGGATAAGTGGATTTGACAAAATCACGGTTCGCACATCGTAGTCTACCTTCTGCGGGATAAGATGACAGGGGGGAAAGAGAATACAATTGGTTTGCTCCCACCTTATTTCTAAAAACTATATTTTAACTATATTTATCAAATGTTAGCAAAAATTTGAGGGAAACATTTGCCATTGCCTACATATATTTTTGTATGATTTTGATGCTATAACTATTTACACTACTTTTTAACTTTTATAAAAAATTTTCTACGCATGCACCAAGGTGCTTCTTTTTATAAATGTATAGTAAGTTCATCCATATGTGAGGTGAAAAAGTAAAGACACAAGGTCGATTTTTTATGCAAACTTATTGTAATTAGAAAAACATTTATATATCTATTTTTGGGGAGGCGTCTTAGCAAATTCGTGTCATTTTTGAGAAGACGTCCTAATAACCCTTGCTTGTTTCTCACTATAGCAAGGTTTTACACAACACAGTGCTTACAAGAAACGCCTTAGTATTAATGACGTATAATGTATCAAACTCGTGAAAAAAATGTGGTGGAAATTTATATAGTTCTAATGCTAATCCGACTTGCTAACTCTCATTTCTTATTTGGTTTAAGATCAACAATAAGATAAGAATTCTTCTAGTCAATGTTCTAATCATTGCTTCTATAATTCTATTATATTACATCACGTTCACTTGTTCAAAATTTTTTTTTACAATTTTCTTCCCACTTTTTTTAAGCTATTATGAAGCAAATCTTGCTTTTTTATGGAAAAAAGAAAAAGGTACTAAATAAGGTTGAATCAAATTAAATTCGATTAATGACAGGATTGAGGTCTAGCATGACTCTGTTGGAAGAAAGAGTGTTTTGCTAAAGCTTGCCTTTGTTGAGGCCTTCGCACTGTTAGGCTCATGGGCAAGCCCAAAAGCCTTAACATACAGGGGTAGGTTTGTCGATCCCTCACAAAGGACTGATGGGATGTGTGCAATATGATTAGGGGTGCAACTTGGGCCGAGTTGAACCCCGAGCCCGGCCCGCTAAACCCGATTCGAATAGTGTTGAAACTCGTTTTTTTGTTACCTGAACCTGAAAAACCCAATTTATAAATATGATAGGGTTATTGTTCAAGTGAACCCAAACCCGAAGAACCCGAGCCCGATTTCCCATTTTATATTTATTACAAAATATATTATATACATACTATTTAAACAATATTTTTTTATATTTTTTATATTTTATGTTATTATATCTATATTTGAATACATGTTTGACATATTATAATTTTATTATAAATAAAGAATATTATTTTTATTTATATTTATTTTTTATTTCTATCATTTACTTTTACACTCATTAATTTTCTTCATTTATCTTATTTTTTATGTTAAATTTTTTCTAAAAATATTCTTTATATTACTTTTTAAAAAGAATATGTAGTTTGATTATATATTATTATGTTTACTTACATGATTTGTTATTATTATTTATTCATATGAAATTCTGAACTTATCGCTTTTAAATAAAATGTAAATTCATCAACATAAATTTCAACCCGAAACTCAACCCGAATCCGATTTTCAAAAATAGGGTTAGGGTTTAGGTTTTACAAATAGAGTTAGAGTTAGAGTTAGGGTTAGGATTGATGTTTTACAAATAGGGTTAGGGTCGAGGTGAGCCCGAGTTGCACCCCTAGATATGATGATGAAGAACTTAATATGAGTGCCTGGAGATGTGAGCGCACCCACCCTCAAGTCAAAGAAAGCCAACTCACATTTAATGAAGAATAACATCTTCATAGAACAAGATCGGCTTAACCATCTTTAGATAATCGTGCTAAGACAACTATCTTGATCACCCAATTATAAACAAACATGTCTCCGAAAAGGAAATCCTCAAATATGATCATGGATATCTCAATGGATATCTCATCTGATATAAGGCACATCCTACTAGTGTTAGACCTAATATAAATATCAATTCACTCTTACTAAGAAGGAGCCCCCTGAGGAGGAGGAAAATTAGAGGATGGAGTAAGAGGCAAAGAGAAGGAAGGAACGAAGAAAGAAATCATGTGGTTATCCTCTCCTTGATTCATCCATCTTCCAACATGTGACCCTTCATGAGAGGAGTTCACAATATATGAGGTAAATCTTTGAGAAAGAGTGTTGGATAATGTGAACTAAGATAATACACATCATAACTGTAAAAGCACTTCCACCGTGGAACTTTTTGGTCTCAGTTCCCTTTGTGATTTTTAAAGGTTGATCTCATTGTTAGATGAGCTCTTTTCCATAGATTTCGGATATATTAACTTAATCACTCCATTGTTCAATGATTTATTCCTTGATTTGGATCAGACTAACTTTCAATTAAATTAAGCTCCATAGTACTATTAAAAAGAAATTTGAAATATATCCCTATTGCATTCATTCATTCACACAAGTAGCTTTAATTCAAAGCCACATATGCTTAGTAGTTTATATGCTAGCTGGGTAAGGGAAGCCTTTTGACTTATATATTTTTTATTCTCGGAAAACTTCAATCATATTGAATTCTTTCATTAGTAAAAAGCCACCGTGCATATCCGTTCCCACAAAAAAGCTAAAATAGTTATCTATTAAGACAGTGTTGTCACTATCATGTGACAATAGTGTGTAATATTTGTTAGTGAACTACATTGGTTAGCATATTCATCATAACATATACGCATGTTCATCGTAATGTACGAAAGAAGTATTGTTTAGTATGCTAACTAATGTAGAATGCTAATCAATAAAGACAATTTCCACCTCAACACTGTTACTATCCATGTCCATCCATATGTAATAAGCAGCCATTCGCCACCCCTCCAGCATCTTACATGCCACCGATTATTTTACACATTCTGTCGCAACGTGCTACATAAGGCCATCAATTTTAACTGCTGATTACTATTATTTTTTTGTATAAAGGAAAAAAAAAAAAAGAACATCGTCTGAACGTGTAGCATTCCTTCCAATATAATTATTAACTTCGAGTCCGTATTTCATTTTCATGGTCCATACCACAAAAAAGTCCGTAGAAACCCAAGATTGAGAAAAAAGAAAAGAAAAGAGAGAAGAAGAAGAAATGTTTGACTTACCAACACCATCAGACCACGGGAATCATATTCAGGCCAACATCCGCATACGCACGCCCCCGCATGCATCGAGTATCGTAACCAAAAGAATTAAAAATGTTGCTCCTTTTTTGTTATTATTATTATTATTATTATTTACATTCATTACAGGACCCAAGCCGTAAATCTGCTTTGGGATAAGATGTTAGTAAAATTAGAATATTGATAAGATGTTTACAGCATATTATTAGAAAATTATAACAATGTTTCAGTGCTTGATTTTTAATACCAATTGAGATGATGTAACATATAAATACTAATAATGGGATGAATGGTCCACTCGTCCGGTTAGCATGTTTTGGATCACCGCAGCCAATGGCATGAGATGGGAATGGAATCCAAAAAAATATTTTTTCAATTCTCAATGTAATTTTTTCATTTTTCCATATCGAACAACTTCATTTTTTACATTTTCAATCCTACTTTTCCAAATCCAAATACACAACAATCACTACCATCCGATTGGATTATCTCAAGCAGGTTCAAACACCTTTCTCCCTCTCCACGTGCATTGCAAGTGCCAGGTTAGTGCCTCCAAAAGCGATTCCATGTGCTGATTCCAGATCAAGGGATGGCTTAAAAAGCATTCAAATGCGGGTGTGTGCAATGAAGCAATGGCCCAAAATTCACGCCTTAGAAAATTGACAGAGCAATGGAGGTCTCCCCCACTCCCTAAATGGTGGCCCGTGGCCCACCTTTGCAAGCAGTCCACATGGGTCCACCTACGGCCGCTCGCTCGCAGTCGACTAGTCGAGTATTATTATCACCGCAGGCACGCATCGCCGAAACGAGTTGGGGTGTTTGGGCGGGTTGGGGGCGTCTTCTTGGGAACGCAGTGCGGGCCCCACACTCATGCGCCGCTGGGCCCAACAGCAGGACGGACCGCACGCTCGCCGAGCGAAAGCGATAGCTGCGCCTTCGCGTCATCGTAGCCGTTGGCGGTCTGCTTCTTACTACTTTTATGTTGACTCAAAAGTATCAACCGAAAGCGGAAAAATCAAGCACAGAGACAAAGAAAATTTAAGGCAAAAAAAAAAAAAAACAAAAAGTAAATAAAAATTCCCCGATTTTCTCCGGCTTCGGGAATTCGACTTCGATTTTTCCAATTCCCAATTTTCAAATTCTAAAAAATTACAAAATAAAATTCCAAAAAGTGGCTATTCTGTTTCCTTTCCTGTCGTGTGGATTTCACGTTAGACGCTCAATCCATCCACCCCGCATTGCTTGTACGTTAGCGACTGGCGCCTTGGGCTGATAACAATGGCGCAATCCACCACCACCTAAAAAGCCACGGAATGGGAGAGGGTTAAAAAAAAAAAGAAAATCATAAAAAGCAGGAGGGACGCGCAAAGCGCAGGTTAGCATGGGGAGAGAGAGGAGTGCTAACCTTAACCTTAGGCGAAGTGATCTCCATAATCCGGATCTTGGCCCCGATATCTCCGGTCACCCGCAGCTCCACCCGATCATTGACCGTCGCGTCCCGCACCAGCTCCAGAGCATCGGCCTGGAGCACGTTAACGCGGTCCACGCTAGCACGGGTCTCCACCGTCCTGCTACTGTGCGCCGGCTGGTAGAAGGACGGTAGCGTGGCCAACCCCAGCGGCACCCCTTTGTACATGATGTAGAAGTGGGAGGGGCTGTACTTGATTCCCACCTTGTTGGGGTTGACGGCGGTGAAGACCATGGTGAGGTTAAGGGATAGGTAGGCGGCCGCGGCGGTGGAGGCGGCCGCGGCCGTCGGCGTGACGATGATGTACTGGACGTTCACCTGCTGGAGATCGAACTGGGGCTTCTTGGGCTTGACGGCGAGCACGACGACGAGGACGATGGCGATGAGGAGGAGTGCGAGGAAGGTGAGGAGGAGGAAGAGGCAGCAGCAGCAGCCGCGCAGGGATGCGGAGGAGGAGGGGCGGGGGTGGTAGTACTGGTGGTTGTGGGACGGTGGGAGGCGGGGGTTCGGGTGCTGGTGGGGGCGGGTGTGGGGGTGCGCAGTGTGCTCGCCGTTCGCGTTAGCACGGGAGGTCATTGTCTTCCGCCTGGGGGATTTTGGATTGGATGGATGGATGGAGAGATGAAAATGAAGGGAAGGAGAGAGAGGAAAGAAGAGGAGGGGAGGTCGCTTTTTCGCTTTTTGAGTGGGGGAAGTGGAGGGGGGTCGTGGCTAACGTGCGCGGTACGTGGCGTTTAGTGACCGCAGGCTGGCAGCTGGCCGTGGCGTTCATTTTCTCTGAACCCACGAGCACTTGCGGGAGGGAGGCATCCTTTGCGTCACTGTTGTCGAGCGGAAGTTGAGTGGGCCGACGCCGGTGTGCAGTGGGGCCTCCTCTCCGTCGACAGTCGTCATCCAACGAGAGAAGCAGCTGCCAAAATGCATATCCTGACAAGCCCCAGCAGCCTGCTTTCCCATCAGTGGCGGGAACCAGCACAACCTCCTCTGAGCGGCTGCGCAACGGATTTTACATTTAACGGGTACCATTAAGAGCGACTCCGGGAGTAGTAAAATTTTTCTATGAAAGTGCTTTTATGGTTGAGGCCAAAACTTTTTATGAAAAATTTTTAGGGTTGAAATTTTCAAATTGATAGAAAATAATGTGATATAATGAGGGTAATGGTAAGGAGTAAAGAGAATAAAGTTAAAATAGACAGGTTAGTTGTATGAGTCGTTATGGAGAAATGATTGAAAAGTATGATAGTTTGTATAGGAAAATGTAAAAAAAAAAAAATTAAAAAATATAATTATTATAGAGAGTAAAAAGCTGTGGATTGAAAAAATTTTGTTGATATTTTTTTACTCCAAACAAACACAACTAAAATTAGGTAAAGAGTTGTGTTTCTGCTAGTCTAGCATAAGCTAGGCCTTATTTAGGTTGGCTTAAAAACATTTTTTATTTTTTTCAAATTTTTTGATGAATATGTGAAGTGAGGTATATTGAATATATACACCAAATTTTACCATATTTGAATATTTTAAAGTATTTTTTATTTTTAAACACAATAGTATTTTCGTAATTTTTTGTTAATGATAAAACTTGATTTATAAATGAAGTATACATAACTTTACCTGTTTACAAAAAATAAAAAATAAATATGTTTTTTGATCGGACGTATGGCTGCCCCATGTGGCCGACCCTAAAAAGTTACTATTCTTAGATAAAATAATGTAATATGATATAAACAATGAAGATAAGTAAAGTTGATAAAGTTAAAATAAATATGTTAGCTGTATAGGTAGCTATGTGGAAATGATTGAAAAATAAAGTATTTATATAAGAAAATGTGAATAAATAATTAAAAAATAAGATAATTGTGAAGAATAAGTTTTAAATAAAAAAGTTTTGGGTATATACAAACGAAATTATTAATTTAAGTATATTTAATTTATATTTAATTTACAAAATAAATTATATCAACTTTTCGATGCATAAATGTTTATTAGATTTTTAAATACTGGAATGTTTTAGTCATTTTTTACCCTCATGTTTAAAAGTTCAAAAAATCTATGCATTTCTAAAAATGATAAAAGTTACTTTATATATTAAATATATTTAGGGTGCATTTAGGAAGTAATAAAACTTTTGGATAAATTTTTTTAGTGCAAAAATGTTAAAATAGGAAAAATAATGTGATACGATAGAGATAATGATGAGGAGTAAAGAGAATAAAGTTAAAATAGATAGATTACTCGTATGGATAGTTGTTTATAAATTATTGAAAAATAAGGTAGTTATATAGAAATATATGAAAAAATAATTTAAAAAAATGATATTTATGGAGAACAAAAATTTTAGATTAAACAAACACATTAACAAATTTTTTTGGGCTAGTTTAAAATAGACTATAGATGATCATGTCAATTTTAAAAATTTTAAAAATAAATTATATTTCATTTTTTTTAAAATTTTAAATAAACTATTATTTTCTAGTCAGTCTCGCTAATAAAATAAAAAATTAGCAACTATTATTTTCAACATGAGCAAATTATTGATATAAAAATCTCCATGATTCAAAATTGAGCTTAATTATAATAAAAAATCCACAATAAGTTTTTGATTAACTGTATAAAATAGATAATGAGGCATGATCTTATTAGCATGAGCTAAGTAATGACTTATTTAACTCATGCCAACAAACTTATTTTTATTTTTATTTTTTGCTTTTTTATAAACTTGTTGTCGGGATGTGTTATAAATAGGTCGGGAGCAAACTAATTTAAAGTCCTATTTAGTACTAATATATAAACCAAACTTAATAATTGGCATGCAGGAGAGTGGGAGTGAGACAGAGGACAATTTAAGAGAGATTCATTGACAACAGGATGATGATAGAAAGACATGAGGCTTTGGCTCTCAACCGGACAACAGTAGTGAAGGAGAGAGAGGCTAAGGGTGGCAACAAGGGGGAAAATGAAATTAGGGTTAAGAATATGACTTATATGCTGACTTTAATAGTTTCTTAATAGGTTAGTTGGTTGAATAAGTTTAACGAGTCATTAATTGAATTGGTGAGTTATGAACCTCTTACCCATTACTATCTATTTAATTAAATAAGTGACCAAGTTAATGGATCACAATTCGCAACCCATTAATACCCTACTGTAGCACCCGCCGCGAGTGCTACGATGGGCTCGGATCGTTTTTTTCCTCGCCTTAGAAATATGGATCGTGTTGGATGGGTTTGAGCCGATTCTTCAATGTTTCTAAAATGGTGGCACGGGCTAAGTTTTCCTGCATTCCATTGAGCAAAACGTGTTAGGATAGACAATCTTTAGATAGCTTGGCATGTGAGTGTCCTCCCGTGGATTCGGCGGCATAACGGCTAAGACGGGGCTTTTTATACACGGGTCAAGTCACGAATTCGGCAGCGTGTTATACTGGAATATGTGGACCCGCGTGCGCCTGCCTTGCCGGAGCGTTAACTCAAGAAAACTCGTTAGTATTTACGCAAAATAAAGAAAATGGAGTCACCACTGATCTTAAAAGGAGATCAATCCCTGTTTTCAATGAATAAAGGCACCAGTCTTGCAGATCTGGGATCCCGGTCTTTGGATTAAAACGGATATGGCAGAAATCCGTTAACCCAAAGCCGTTTACATCGACATGAAAGGGGAAAATAAAATAACAAATCTGAAGAAGAGGGAGAGAGAGAGAGAGAGAACTGGAGAGGAGAGGAGAAGCCGGGGTGTCGGGGTTTTGCTGCAGACTCCCGTCCTCCCCTCTGGGATGCCCTCTCCAAGTGTATTGAGAAGAGAGGCTTGGCTCCCTTTTTATAGATGGTAGAGCGAGCCTTGTAGGTTTTGGGCCGTGGATGGGAGCCCGTTGTGGTTGGACTTGGATCTGGTTGGAGCCCATTGCTCCAAGTGGACCGTTGTTGAGGCCTGATGGACTGTTATTTGAAGAGCCCACTTTTGTGGGCCAAGGCTGGATCTGGTGGGCTGCATTGTAGAGCCCATTCGGTGTCTGGTGAGCTGGATCTAATGGGTTGCATTGTGGAGCCCGATTGGTGACTTGTTGTTGAAAAGCCTGCTTTTGAGACTTGGTGGAGCTTTGCTCCTGTGGGCTGAGACTGGACAGGCCCGTTTAGTGGTGGGCTTGGCTTGACATCTTTTGTTTTGGACTTGCTCCAAATGAGCTTTTGATTTTTTTGAGCCCACTTGCAATTTCTTTGGGTTTGCTGTCTTTTGGGTTGTTGGGCTTAGATCTTTTTCCATGTGTTGTATATTTTTATACTTAAGGGAGGGGTGTCAACAGCTGCCCCACTTTGCAAGAGGCGTCTTGACGGTGAATGGCAAAGCATTAGACACCCCTTTGGCATAGACCTAAAGAACTGTTTAAGTTTCGGGGTCATTTTGCAATTTTAGCGAACTTGCACTGGCTTTTCTGTAAATGTGAGCTTGGGATGACTCTTTTGTAAAATCTTTGCGGGTTGTCTTGTAAAATCCGGGAGCTTGTTGGGTCGTTTCTGCACTTTTCCTAAATCCTGGCAGTTTTGCAGTTTTCGAAAGATTGTTGGGGGCCATTTGTAATTCTTCTCACCCCTTAGGTTTTCGTCGCAACCTGATGGGTTTTCTTAGCCACCGTTTTTCCTCTTTACGCCGTCCGCTGGTTGCGCTGGGAGATGCCGTCGACGATTTGCTCCGGGTATGCTGTGTGCCACTGCCGTTGTTGTCGATTTCAGTTTGCCTTCGTCGTTGCCGTTGTCGGCCGTTTCCCTTACTGCCTCGCGGGGTTTCGTGCGCGCCGTCGTCTCCTCTCCTGTGCGCTGCCTGCCCATGTCGATCGTCTTCTCCGCTTTCGGCCTTTCTTGCTGTTGCTAGCTGCCTTCTATCTTCCTTTTTTATGCAGATCATCGGCTGTGTCTGGATCCGGTTAGGGTGCGCTGTCGTGTCCCATCATCTTCCTCGTCGGCAGTTGCTGATTCGCCATGCTCGGGGTGCGTTGCCGTTATTAGCGCTGTCCCACCCGTTCCCGGTCGTCGTCTCTTCTCCGGCTGCTCTCTCGTTTGTTGGCGTCGGTCCGAGCTGCCATTTTCATCACTGTCTTCTCCATCCAGTCGCCTGTCTGTCTTCTCCGGTGCCGAGCCGTCGCTTTCGTCGCCTCCTCTTTTGATGGCGAAGTTCCGTCCGCCCTCCGGTAAGACCCATTGGTGTGCGGCGATTCGAGGGTTTCGATCGAAGCGGATCTTCCCCTGTGGTGGGTTCTTTCTTCTTTCCCCTTCCGTCGTTGCTGCTGCCAACTTGTGTCTTCTCTCTTCTTCGTCCGTCGGCTAGGCTTTGCTTGGGTGGAGCTGGGTGACTCGATGTCATGATTTGGGTGGTCGCTGCCGGCACCCCGATGGGCATTTTGCACTTTGTGATTGAAGTAGGGTCGCTTGGGTTTATGTCAGCGCTGCTTTGGATCGTCGGAGGGGCGTGTAGAATGGCAAGTATTCTTTTCTTCTCTTCCTTTATCTCGTCTCGCTCCTTGCTGTTGGTTGTTTGTTGGTGACGATTCTCAGGTGTTCGTCGGTGCAAAGCAGATGTGTGATTGGAGCTGGGTGACTAAGCGCCTTGGCTTAGGTGACTTGGAGGTCCGTCGGCAGCTGTTCAGGCATCTTGGAAGGAGGATCGCCGGCGCTGTTTGGGGAGTGTCTGACGGACATCTGGAAATTCATTTGCTAATGCCGCCTCTAGACTTAAAAACTTTCCAGGTCTTTGAAACATACCACGAGCAGCATTGGTCAGGCGGCTAGGGATTGCTTCTGATGACGTAAGAGCACTCGAGGAGTGGATTGAGCGCTGTTTCTGATGTATCGGCAGACTTGTAACCGCATCTTACATTGTATTTTTTTCTTTTCTTTTTTTTAGAAACATATACATATATAAATACCTTTCTTCATGCAGCTTTACCTCCTGGGTCCCAAACTTTGTTTGATGTAGGATGTGACATGATATAATTTCTTTTCTTTTTCTCCAAAATTGTTTGCCCCCATGCTTTGAGATGATATAAATGTATTTTCCTTCCACCTTTTGCCCTTCAGCCTTTGTTTGTAATTTTTCCCTTATCGCTTGAATTTAATGCTTCCCTGACATGCGGTTCTGGTAATCTGCTTCTTGTGTGTGTTATCTATTATGGCCACCACACTTTTGTTGAGCATTGCCTTGAATAATTTTGAGATTGATGTTGCCCCCGTTGAAATATTATTTTCACTTGTTGTTGGCATTTTTCTTGCCAAGCTTAATGGAAAGACTGTCTGATAGCCATTTTGAACTATCCCTTGTAGATGTGTTGAGGAAGATGTATTTGTGACGGTGGGTTGATTGATGACAGTTGTGTGCCCTGCGCATTTTGCGGCTTCCGGAGCTAACCTTGTTAGTTGTTTGACTTTGTTGACATTGCCTGTGTTGATGATTATTTGTTGAGACTTTTTAGATGCCTCTGCTTGATTGTATGTATGAGGGATGAATTTATTTGTGACTTGTAGATGGTCTTTTCCGTTTGGCTTTTCTTGTGCAGGAATTTTTCGAACTTTGTGCTCTTTGGCTAGCGCTTCCTTTTCTGAGGCATTTGTCTACTTTGTCGATAAGATTAATATTTCACCTTCTGTGATCGGGCACAACTGCTTTAGATGGATGCTAGGAGTAGAGATGTGAGGGGCTTTGAGGTTTTCTCCTGCATTTTTAGACTGTAGGCATGTTGGTTGGTTGACTGGAACAAAAATATTTTTTGGGGGCAGATGAGGCAAAGTTGGTTGGCTTGCTGTCTTGAGCGGAGTTCCCGGGTTTGTAGGAAAAGTATTGAAGGATTTTCTTTCCTTGACGAGTGGTTTATATAAAGTAAGATTTTCTTGTATAGGCTCGACAGGTTTTCCCAATAAAATGACAGACTCAACACATTTTCTTTGAAGGGTGATAGGGTTGGCATTTCGAGCTTGTAAAACAACAGGAGCATTATGGGGTTGGACTTTTGTTATGAAAGTAGAAGGGTCAAAAATTTTGGTGTTACCCTTGACAAAATTGACTTCTGCATCGATGTCCGCCACTTGAGGTGTCTGACTTACCTGTTCAAAATGAATAGCATTCCCTTGTTGTGGTCATGGGAAAATCATTTCTTTCCTTAGGTCGTCTTCAACTTGCTCCGCCACTTGCAATAGTTGTGTAAAGCTAGCAAAGGGATGTGAGATGAGGTAGCCCAAAATGCTAGGGTGAGCCGAACTGATGATGATGGAGATCTGTTCGTTCCAAGGCAAATGACTCTTCATTTTCACCGCCAATGCTTGCCATCTAGCCACATATTCTGAGAAGGTCTCGCCATCCTTTTGCCTTAAGGCCTCTAAGTCAGCCCTTTTAGGTGCAACATTTAGCATATAGGAAAATCGATCCATGAAAGTTAGAGATAGATGCTCCCATGTTTTGATTTAATTGCAGTCAAGTGACGTATACCATTCAAGAGCGTCTCCTCTCAAGCTATGTTGCAATAGCACGACCAAAATTTCCTTCTTTTTTACCAGAGGGTATACAATACCGCAAAAGGCCTTGATATGGGCATGTGGGCATGAGTTTCCTTCATAGATAGGGAGGGTTGGCATTTTGAAATTTTCAGACAGTTGTGTATTTGAAAATGGACATAAGTCTTCAATTTTTACCAAACGAAGGTCCTCCCCTTGCTGTCGCTTAATTTTTCTTTGTAGCTCTTGGAGCTGGCTTTGAAACTGTATCTTGACCTCTTCTATTTGGCCTTGCACATTATTAGACTATGTGATCTTTGAGCTGGAATAGATTGTGAGCTTGAACTCGTTGTTTGCTGATGTTGTGATGAAGAGGATGACGCTTGATGTTGCTGCTTTGCCGTTGATTGACGTTGCTCTAGCATTTTGTAAAGCATGTCCTCCATCCATTGCATTCGTTGCATTGTTTGATCCCATTTTTCAAATGAGAATGCAGTATTTTTTTTTTGAAAGATGATTTGTCGGCTCCATGTGTGTAGCTTTGGCTTGAAGGCAACTAGAACTTTGAAATATATATATTTACTCTTTTTTTGCCTTTTTTCACTTTTTTTTGCTTTTCTTTTTTTTTTAGTAAGAATCCAAAGCAAAATTATTGAAAATATGATATGATGCCCCCGTTTCAGAACCAGGAGTGGGAAAGTTGATTAATTATCTGTGGGTTTGAAGTTTTGTCGTTAGCTTGCTGCTGCGTCGCTGGAATGCTTCTAGACGTCACTGGACTAGGAAACTTTTCAGGTCTTGTCAGCACCTTTTCAGCACCTGTCACGTTAGTTGTCTTGTCAGCCCCTTTTTGACCCTCCAGCTTTTGATGCGTCTTTTCAGTTCTTTTTCGTACTTATCACGTCAGTGGTCTTGTCAGCACAGTACCTGTCACGTCAGTGGTTGACTTGCTAGACCAGGAAACTTTTCAGGTCTTGTCAGTACCTTTATGTCACGTCAGTAGTATTGTCACGCCTTTTCAGCACCTGTCACGTCAATGGTTGACTTGTTGGACCAGGAAACTTTTTAGGTCATGTCCGCACCTTTTCAGCACATGTCACATCAGTGGTCTTGTCAGCGCCTTTCAGCACCTGTCACATCAGTAACTGACTTGCTTTGTTTTCAAGTTATAGTAGAAAAACCTGAACAATCCAAAAAAATGGTTAGTAAACGTAAATAAATATGCAAAGATTAGCCTTTGGATGGATGTTGTAAATCGGGGTCCTCTCTGCGTCTGTGCAGACTCTGTATGTTTTAAGTTTTACGCGTGAAAATGTTCGGGATTCGCGGGTTCTGTCTGCCTGGAGCATTTCTGGAAAAAGTGACCAGTCCGCCTGAAATATTTTTGAAAAATGATCAGTTCACTTGAAGCGTTTCTGGAAAAGTGGCCAGTTCGCTTGAGGCGTTTCTGGAAGAAAGTGACTAGAAAACTTCCCACGTTGCTGAAAAGGCGTGATTTTTATGCCGGATTTTTTCTTAGTGTTAATTGATTTTTTATTTGCTGGAGGTCCTTCCTTTAGGCTAATTTATGTGCTTGGACAGTTACGAGTTAATACGCAATGGTTTACCTCCTCTACGAGCTCTCTCCAGTTCTGAACTAGACGCCTCTAGACCTAAAAACATCTTAGGTTCAGGCATCGTTTGGGCATTTTCGTTCCAGAAACAGGGAGATCTTGCTGCCGGGAGGAAGAAGAAGATTCGGAACCTCGCTGTCCAGGGAAGAAAGATCTTCAAATTTTTGCCCCCTTTGTGCTCGATGCAAACTTGTAGAGTCGTCTCCAGCAGAGTCGCCAAGATATAGCACCCGCCGCGAGCGCTACGATGGGCTCGGATCATTTTTTCTTTGCCTTAGAAATATGGATCGTGTTAGATGGGTTTGAGCCGGTTCTTCAATGTTTCTAAAATGGTAGTACGGGCTCAGTTTTTCTGCATTTCCATGGAGCAAAATGTGTTAGGATAGACAATCTTTAGATAGCTTGGCATGTGAGTGTCCTCCCATGGATTCGGCGGCATAACAGCTAAGACAGGACTTTTTATACATGGGTCAAGTCACGAATTTGGTAGCATGTTATACTGGAATCTGTGGACCCGCGAGCGTCCGCTTTGCCAGAGCATTAACTCAAGCAAACGCGTTAGTATTTACGCAAAATAAAGAAAATGGAATCGTCACTAATCTTAAAAGGGGACCAGTCCCTGTTTTCAATGAATAAAGGCACCAGTCTTGTAGATCTGGGATCCCGGTCTTTGGGTTAAAATGGATATGACAGAAATCCGTTAACCCAAAGCCGTTTACATCGGCATGAAAGGGGAAAATAAAATAACAAATCTGAAGAAGAGAGAGAGAGAGAGCTGGAGAGGAGAGGAGAGGAGAAGCCGGGGTGTCGGAGTTTTGCTGCAGACTCCCGTCCTCCCCTCTGGGATGCCCTCTCCAAGTGTGTTGAGAAGAGAGGCTTGGCTCCCTTTTTATAGATGGTGGAGCGGGCCTTGTAGGCTTTGGGCCATGGATGGGAGCCCGTTGTGGTTGGACCTGGATCTGGTTGGAGCCCATTGCTTCAAGTGGGCCGTTGTCGAGGCCTGATGGACTGTTGTTTGAGGAGCCCGCTTTTGTGGGCCAAGGCTGGATCTGGTGGGCTGCATTGTAGAGCCCAGTTGTTGCGTCTGGTGGGCTGTATTGTAGAGCCCAGTTGTTGTGTCTAGTGAGTTGGATCTGGTGGGCTGTATTGTAGAGCCCAGTTGTTGTGTCTGGTGAGCTGGATCTGGTGGGCTGCATTGTAGAGTCCATTCGGTGTCTGGTGAGCTGGATCTAATGGGCTGCATTGTGGAGCCCGGTTGGTGGCTTGTTGTTGAAGAGCTTACTTTTGAGGCTTGGTGGAGCTTTGCTCCTGTGGACTAAGACTGGACAGGCCCGTTTAGTGGTGAGCTTGGCTTGACATCTTTTGTTTTGGACTTACTCCGAATGGGCTTTTGATTTTTTAGAGTCCATTTGCAATTTCTTTGGGTTTGCTCTCTTTAGGGTTGTTGGGCTTAGATCTTTTTCCATGTGTTGTGTATTTTTGTACTTAAGGGAGGGGTGTCAACACCTACACTTTATAACAACCTCGACCTATGGGTGGGAATCGGGCCGGGTCAGGGTGTGCCCAACCCTGACCATACCTTTCAAAAATCTAGTTTAATCCTTTTTTTTGTTGGGACAAGGTTAGTTTGAACCTTACTTTTTTTACTAGGTCTTGGGCAAAATTCGGGCCAGGAACAGGTCGATTTTGGGACGACGGGTCGGGTAAAAACTACAGATCAAGTAAGAAATTTTTAAGAATTTATGAACCTATCAAGTATAAAGGCAAATCTATATTAAATTTAACTACTATATACTTCAATCTATTACTGATCAGTCAAAGCAAAACATAAATACTTAAATAAAAATGATTATTTATTCACCTATATAAGAACAAGTTAATGAAACATACATCGTTCAAAATTCTGTTCGCAATTTGAATATTGAACCACTAATTGTTTGAACTCATTCCATGTTTTTTGTTGTTTACCTTCAACAAAAATAATAATGATGTCACAATTAGAATTAAAATGATAACTGTTTAAGTATGTAGTAGGAGAGCAGTTTTACCTGAAAAGTATAAACAATGTTGATAATACTTTTGTGTTGTAATGAAAGTTTCTAGAAGGCATGACCTGAATAACACCTATGCAATGCAATCAATAAAACAAAACCACAACCAATAACACTTTCGACCACAATTAAATAACGATATACACGCACATAAAATATAAAAAGTATGACTAATTTAATTGATAGCATAAATCCTTCATCCCTCAATAGGAAAAATTCTAAGTTTAGCAAACATACATGAGACATATTTTGTCCAAAAAATTAAGTTTAAACATATGTTTCCATCATAAAATGTTCATAACAAAAACAAAAGGCAAATAGTTCTTGATTGTCATCTTTTCCTAAGTTCATCCATCGATAACAATGCCCTTTCCCTGAAAATTCAAAATATAATTTTATTAGTATATACAATAGCATCACAAGTTAATGGAAAAAGAAAAAGAAAACAAAAAATCTTCAAACCTTTGCACTTGCAGGAGGAAGAGGAAGATGACCGCTACCTTCTCCAATTTCATCTTGAATAGTTGCAACATATAAAAAATTAATTAGTTAATGACTTTATCTATAAAAAATAAAATATATATCCTAAGTTCAAGTAAGAGAGTTAGATATTGAACTATGTAAGTTACCTGTAATATCAGTGGTAAGTTCCTCTGCATCTTCTTCAAATTCATCTACTTTCGGCTTTGACCTCATCCAATATTGCGCACAAATTAAACATTCCACAAGTTTTAGAGATAAAGAACTCCTATATGAATCAAGCACACGTTCACTCGTACTAAAAGCCAACTCTGAGGCAACAGTGGATACGGGAATGGCTAATAAATCACGTGCCATATGAGATAATATTTTATACTTATATGCGTTTACTTTCCACCATGCCAAAATGTTAAAACTATCATCCTCCACCACAATATGCTCTTCTAGGTATCAATGAATCTCTGTCTTCTCATTTTCTGTCTCATCCACTGCTAAGAACTTCAAATATGCTGCTCTTGATGGTCATTTCGCCTTTGTTTGTGTGGGGGCTTCAATTTTTGTTTTCATTGAAGCAGAAAATTTAGCCTCATAGACCTTGAAAAGAGTTTCAAATTCGGTCTGCACACTATTTATTATTTCTTTAACCTTGTCAACATCATATATTTTTGAATAACAGAATTTCAGAAACTTCAACTTGCATCTTGGGTCCAATACATTTGCAACCAACAACCACATGTTAATTTTATCAAAACTGCCCCAATACTTATCAAATTTTTGTTTCATTTTTCCAAACATGTCTCTAAGGACTAGATCTTCTGATGCGAAAAATTCAAATAACAGGCTTTCAATCTTACGGACTTCATCCAAGTAAAGAGAGGAAGTAACATATGAGGTTCCGGATAATGTGGTTGTAACTTCATAAAAATGTTCTAAAAAAGAACACATAACTTTGCCAATTCTCCAATCATTATCACTGGGAGTGTCTTCCTTTGCAAATGTAACATCATATAAGACAAGCCGGTAAAAAAACTTTTTGATACTTCAAAACTTTTTCCAACATTAAATAAGTGGAATTCCACCTTGTAGGAATATCTATGCACAGTCCAAGTTTAAAACTAATTCCTTCCTTCTCACAACATACTTTAAAACTATATTCTCTTTGTGAGGAACCTCTTACAAATCTAACACATCTTCGAATTCTGTTAATTGATTCATTAACTTCATTTAAACTTTCTCGCACAATTAAGTTAACAATGTGAGAGCACAACGTACGTGAAAATGGTCACCCTCGCCTGCTAGAGACTCTCTTTTAACTAACAGTCTCCTTAAAATTTTCAAGGCGACATCATTTGCAGATGCATTATCTACAGTCAAGGTGGTGATCCTATTCAACCCCTAACTTAACAAACAATCTTCAACTGCTTAAGCAATGACATCGCCAGTGTGTGGAGGTGGGAGCATAAAAAAGTTAATTATTTTATCGTGTAACTTTCATTCATCATCAATATAGTGTGCTGTAAGACACATGTAACCATCATTCGAAATGGAAGTCCACAAGTCTATGGTCAAACTCACCCTTTGAACTTTATCCTCAAAAAATTTCTTCAATTTCTTTTTCTCGGCTTCATAAATTGCAAAACAATCGCTAGCAATAGTTTTCCTAGCTACCCACTTAAATTGTGGCTGCAACATGCTAACTCATCTCTTTAGTCCCTCATGCTCTACAATCTTAAATGGTTTTTCATCTATGATAATCATTTCAGCAAGTCCCTTTCTGCATTTATCTTGATCAAATTTTCATACACTGATAACCTGTTCTCCATTCTTGTTGGACTGTGGTGAAGAGAATGTCAACAACTTTTGCCTCTTATTTTGGCCCCGCTTTGGAAAATCTTTGCATCTTTGGATATGTCTTGAAAGTGAACCAGTACCACTAGCACACTTAAAAGGCCTTTTGCAGTAATTACATGAGGCAGTTGGTTCTTTACTAGGCTTCTTTTCATTTTTAGTAAAATGATTCCAAACTGAAGAAGTAAGTTTGTAATTGGTAGCTAGATCATTTTCATCTTTTGTAATTTTTTCATTGGTAATAGGTGTAACATTTTCTACATCCACATCAACAACTTGTTTCTCTTTCACATTCTCTATCATATCTTGTTCCACATTCTCATCCACATCCAAACTCATATTCTTATATTATGTTTTATCCAATGCAATGCCTAAAAATAATTACAAATATAAGAAATCAAAATCTAAAAATAATACAAGCATATTACCAAATATAATGCATAAAAACATATCGAACATTTAGATAAAATCTAATCCATCTAGATATCAAACATTTGAATGCAAATACTTGAGAATTTTGTAGAAATCTAATCCATAAGCAATTCTAACAGTTAATCAATAATATGTGTGTCATTTTACCAGCTAAATCCTCTTCCAAAATCCAATCTACATAAATAAATAGAAGCAGAAGCATTTTGTAAATATTAAATCATATCATTTGCACTTTGGGGAAAAATCGGAACACAGAAAAATATATCAAGAATTCCAAATTTATACCACTGCTGGATGGTGGATCTGGATGCAATGGATCTGGACTGCAGATCTGGACGCGCGGATTTGGATGGTGGCTCTGGATGTAACGGCGTTTGCCAGACAGATCTGGACCGCAGATCTGGATGGTGGCTATGGACGCGACGACGTCCTGTTGGATAGGGAGAGGAAGGTAGCGTCTGCCGGACGGGGAGTTTAGTGCTCGAAACGTGTTTTAGAGACAAAGAGAAGTAAGAATATTTGCGATTTCAAACTTAGACTTCCATGGATTCGGCTTAGAGTGACAGTGGATGGACGTGAGTTCAGCAATATCGGACTGAAGAAGATTTGCGAATTAGCAAGCCAATGCCTTATGCTACTTCGAATCTGGTAGGGTTAGAAGGGATGGTAGATCAGCGGCTTCATTCAGCAGCGGATAGAATGGCGGGCCGATGATTTGGGCATGCTAGTGCTGATGATTTGGGCGTGCTCTGCGGGAGACTGGAGACGGTGCGAGAGACGGGAATCAGCAGCGGGAGACGGTGCAGTATGCTCTGTTGGCTGCTCTGCTGACGACGGAGAGGGAGACGACGATGGGGGCTAGACAGTGCGGGAGAGAGACGAGATTCAGGAGCTCGGGCCTTCGGTTTAGGGGTAGGTTAAGCTGATTAGGTTTAGAAAAAATATTATAATAGGGTGCGGGGTCAGCGGGTATAAGCGGGTCAGGATTTGGTAGGTCCGCCCCGACCCACATTTTGTAGAAATTTTTATACCCTCGACCCACCCCACCCCAGTAGAAAATAGGGTCGGGACTGGCGGGTCACGGGTTGACCCGCCCCGATTCCCACCCCTACCTCGACCTATTGATTTTTGAAATGTGATATTTAACATAGAACTAAATTATTTTTATATGGATATTTATATACACTGTAACAACTGATATTACATTTAAGCACATTCATAACCCTTATGTAATGGAAGAAATTTTTTAATAACAGTCTATGTAGAAGGGAAAACTACAAATACCTTCACTAAAGAGAGGAAACAAAAAAATACTCCCACACTACCTAAATGGAAGGGGGATAATTGAACTTGTGACCAGCAAATAATGGGCCAACATGAGCTACCAGCAAGGTACACCATTGGTGACAACTACATTGTTTTTTAATTATATGTTGAGTTAGGAAGAGTTGAAGTGTAAAAGTGAGGTGTACACAATTTTTCAAAAAATAAGAAAATAATATGATATTTAAGATTAGAAAAATGGGGGTAAAATAAATGAGATAGTTATACAAAAAGATATGAAAATTTGGGGCATGTTTGGTTGTGGATAAAACTTTTGATGAAATTTTTTTAAGATAAAAGTTATCAATTTGATAGAAAATGATGTGATATAATAGAGATAATGATGAGTAGTAAAAAAAAATAAAAATAAAAATAATAGGTTAGTTGTATGGATAGTTGTGTAGACATGATTGAAAAGTAGGGTAGTATGTATAGGAAAATGTGAAAAAATAATTAAAAATAGAGTAGTTATAAAGAGTGAAAAATTTTTGATTAAAAAGTTTTGGTTGATATTTTTTTACCCCAAACAAACACACTCTTATTGAAATATAAGGATGATGACATAAAAATAAAATATTTAGATACCTATGTAAGTTGACTTATTATATAATAGGAATGCCTTTTTGGATCCCATCTTTTATATAAAATCTTTTTCATTTTGAATATTTTGATGGTAGAATCTACATCGTCTATTATATTTAACATTATTTATAGTATTTTAAAAATTCATTCACTTTTGCTAGTATTATTGTATACGAGTCCCAATTACAAATGTACAAAATCAACATAATAAAATAATTTATTATTAAATATGAATTTTTTTAGCTATATTTATACAATGCAATATCTTGATATTGCAATGAAACATATTCACAACCTTCATACTATGAAGAGAATTTCTTATAAACACCTTATATTAGGAAAAAAATTCTAAAACCTCCACTTTCAAGAGAAAAATTATAAAACTCCTATTCAGGGGACTGTATTGTAAAATCTTTTCCAAGGAGGGAGGTGAGATGGTAGGTTTTGAATATAGACAAGATGGTCGAAAGCCTCTGCCCATGACTAGTGGGTTACCACTTCGCTGACAATATTAAATACGAATTTCAAAGTTGTATTCTTAATATATATAATTTAAAATATCATTTTTATATGGATAAATAATTCTATAAAATATTATTATATTTTAGCACGTATGTGAGCGAATCTAAACATTTTTTACAATTTACATATGAATCTACCACCTCACGCATATTTGATTTTGACGGGCGCTTGTCTCCTAACGAAACAAACGATATTAAATCCAATGAATAAATTAAATTTTTCATCAAATGTACAAAATTTAAAATTTGAAGGGGTTATAATCTGATTTCATGGAATCAGGCTCGTTATATGAAAGGTTCATAGTAAATTGTGTAAGCTATTTTTAAAAAGCTTTTAATTGTTACCAGTTTTAATATTTAAATGTTTGAAAGGTTCATTTTTCCCCTTAGGAATTTAATTCAGAAAACTTAATTAATTAGTGAATAAAATGTTAATTAGATTTGCTACGCCATGGGCGTTGGGTCCCAGCTATGAAGGTGTAAGGCGGACCCGATGACAACTAGGGCAAATAACGGAGGCGTGGCAGAGCGAGCGAAGCTGTGGGAAAGAGATGGCGAGCACAGCGGTGGAGAAGACCGCAGAAGAACTCCGGAAGGAGATCGAAGAGCTTCACAGACAGCAGTGGGAGGTGAGCTTTGCTTTTCTTCTCATTCTTAATCTCAATCCCAATCTCGGCAATCTGCCTCGTTTTGATTCTGAAACATATTTCAAGCAGATCACTGAGCGCCTTCGTGATCCCCGAGGCCTTCGACGCGCTGGATTGGCTGCCAACGGACAGCGCACCTCCTTGGCTGGTCCCAACGGAGTCCGACAGCGGGGTTTCGTCAGACCTGTAAGCTCCCACCCTCTCCTGCCTTCCCTTAAACCCTCACCTGCTCCTGTCGCCGGTTCTTATGTGTCTGGATTAGCGTTTTGATCTTTATTTTGCTGAATTCAGGCGGACAGGGTCGACTCAGAGGACCAGCCCGCTCCAAAGCGGCGACTTTCTTCGGCAGTGGTTAAGGTAATCTTTAGAAGCTGTGGTTTCGGTCTCTGTTTTACCTTGGGCGCGGAAAGTTGCCACTTTTCTATTTTCCTTGAATGGAATCTCTCAGCATACAATATCCTTTTTAGCTCGGCCGAGTCACAGATTTGCGTGAGAAGAATAAATAATCAAATAACACTTTTCCCCCTCCTAGTCTGTTCTTTCTTTCTTGCCCGCTGTTCTTCTATGGGGGCTGAAGAAGTATTTCATAGTAACATATTCGTCTCCTTTTGCTAGTATTTCACAATTTGAAGTGTTTTTTTTTTTAAATATATTTTGGCAATTTATTTCTGCTATGTGATGAAGGTCGAAGAAGGAGAGCTCACAGAGGATGGAGATGGTGCAAAAAGCAATAAAGAAGAGGATGCTAAGCTAGAAGGAGGCCATGCTGGAGTTGAAGGGGATGATAAAAGGGCATTCAACCCCCAGCGGTATAGTGGATCTAGGAAGGAGGGCTATCAAAGAGGGTCTAAAACTATGGTATGGGGAGTTTTCATTCTTCTTCTTTTTGTCTCCTTCTGGTCTGTTGTTATTGGAATTGTTTCCGCTGGAATGCTATTCATTGGTTGGTTTCATAGGATGTGGAAGCTCTGCCAACAGAACATGTGCCAAGGTCCTTACCAAAGTATGAAGACCCTAGTTTGGTTAAGAGGAACAGAAGAATGTTGGGGCAGCTGTTAGGAACATTAGAGGTAAGACAGGATTTTGTTTTCAACAGTAGTAGTGATAGAAGTTCTCTCTCTCTCTCTCTCTTCTTCTTCTTCTAATGGTATGAACGGCATCAGGATGGTGTTAATGTAAGATGACTATATTGATTTTGGACTTGCACAATGCCAATGCCAATATGTTACTGCATTATCATCTGGAAAGTTTTGTTTCAGAAATTGATAGGGTGAAATGTGCTAGTGCTGGGTGATTCTGATGGTTCAGTATTGATGTTGTTGTCACATCACAATATTGTATGTTGACACTTATACGAATGCATTGGATCCTTTGAATTATTTGTTTGTGGGAGTCGAATAAGAGTGGTGTCTTCATCAACTGTTATTAGGACACTAAACATCATGGCACATGGCTTGTGTTTATGAAATTTCGATTGCTTATTTGTTAATAGCCAATTTTTTTTATATTTAAAAAATACAGGTTACATCGGCCAATTTGATTTGGTTGATGGGCTGAAATATCTGGAAGAAATCCAAAGACTTCACCAATTCTTCTCTCTTTAGGATGGAAAAAAGTTGCAGCATAGCTCCCCATTTCTATTGCTCAAACCTATTAGATCAACACCTGAATTTTATAGGCAATGGTTCATCTGACTGAGAAGGGTTTGTCTGTCTAAGCGATGGTAATTTCTTATGGGAAAGGAAATGGATTGATTGTTCCCTTGTTGCTCCTTTCAGCAACTTCTTTCATAATTCATCTTCTTCATTCTCTTTGAATTTACTCTAGTAATTTGGCTTCAGATATTATCCTGGAAAAATTTCACAGAAGAATGTAGTGATTCAGGCCCATCTTAGATGTTGAAACTACGGGTCACATTTGTTTGGTTATTATGATACTATATTTATTAAGACCGCAGAATCTATTGTTTGCTACTTCATTGTAGCTTTCACCCCCCTTTTGTTAATGAATAGCTTACATAGTTAAACCTCTTGATGTTTCCCTGCTTCAGAAATTTCGAGAAGAAGATCAGAACTTGTCATCATCAGAAGCATACATGCGGAGATCAGATTCATTGCGGAGGGTGAGTAAACTGTGGCTGCAGTCATTTTCAGGTCCAAATTTCATGTTGAATTGCTGATGACTGTTGATCGTGCAACAGTCATTAAAAACCCGCGACTGTCAAATGCAAATTTTCATAACGCTATTAAAATTAATAGGTTTCCAATCAAAGAATGGATTACAGGTATTTCATGATGGATTCACCAACTTGTCTGTGTGCTGACTTTTCATAGCAAATGGAAAATTTTACACCCTCTCGCTCACTCATTCACACTTCCGTGGTGCTGGTAACGTTCAAGTTTTCAGTGTTGTCACCATATTTTGGACCCACCTTGATGGTTAAATCAAAATCTAAGTGGCCCATTGTATTTAAGATTTTTTGTTTGGCTAAGAAACTAAGTTTCATCCCGTTCAAATAGTTCAGTGAATCCAATTTTTTGAAAATGATAAAAGTGTAAAATCAATGTAGTAGAAGTGTTCGATTCAACATCTATACCATCAAAATTTTTTTACTTGTATAACTAAAATGTTCTATAAATTATTCTAGCGTTTCAGTAAATCTGTGAGTGGATCTAAGTGATATTCATATTTTACTTACGATTCTAAATATTTTTAAGATGGTACAGCTCACCCAAGATATTGATTGAAATGCTGTTTGATATCATTTAAAGCAAATTATTCTAAACAAAATGAGTGAATTGGATTTTATTTAATCATGCGCCAAAATGTGGTGGCACCATTGAAATCTTTAATGATATTGGCAACACTAAAGTATTTTCCTATGTACATATATTATATGGTTGCTTCAGAGTATTTGATATTTATGCATTATATCCCGAAACGTAGACTTGATTTTTCAACAATCTTCATGCACCATCGAAATGGTTCTCACTGCAGTAGTTTTCTCCTGTTTTTTGTTTCTTTGTTTTTAATTGTTGGTACTTGAATCCTGTAAAGGCTGAACAAAGGGCACGAGAAGAAAGTGAAAGGTTGCGGCAACAAGAGCGTGAGAAAATGGCAGAGAAACGGAGGCGTGATTTGGTATGTTTGTCCTTTTTCCTTTCTTGTATCTATCCTTCAGCTGAACTTCAAGGCATTCTATTTGCCGGAGAGCAAATGATTTTTTTAGGTTTCTTTGATCTTCTCTTTTGATTTGATTGATTTTCTATTGTAGACACTTCGTGCACGTGTGATGGCCAAGGCAGAAGAAAAGAAGCTAGAACTCCTGTTCCTTCGGTGGAGTGAGCATCATAAGAAGCTTTGCAATTTTCTAAGGTGTGTGGAATTTGGTTGAATTAAATAATTTGTTTCCTGAAATTTATCAATAGTGTCATATGATACAATTGCCATTAATTATGTGTCATATGCATTTGGAAATATTGTTGTGCTAGAATTGACGATCTTACAAGCATATTGTTACCTGCAGGTTATTTTTAATTTTGGCCCAAAAGTCTCCATATTGACAATTTTATTGACACAAGATAAGTTTCTTTCAAGTACAGTGTTGTTGAAAGTATCGGAATTTAAGCAACATGAAGCTTCGTTGTAGGGCTTATTTGTTATGATAGTAATTTTTATTCTGGATATTTTGGCTGCTTTTTTTTTTAAATTGGTTTTGAATTTTTGTTAATCAGGACAAAAACAGAACCTCCAATATACTACATGCCTGCCAAACCATTGGAAGATGACGCAACATTGCTTGAACAGCAGAAAGAAAAGGTATGGACCATATAGTTTTGCACAGCAGCATCTCTTTCAGAACTTCTGTTTAGATATTACTGGACTTGCATTTGGATGCACTAACAGTCTGAACTGCAATTAGTTGTAGATTAATATACACATATACAAATTATTTGTACGCTGATGGCATGAATTTTTTGAGAATGGCTACTGGAGGAATTGCAAATATAACTTCAGGGGTACTTGTAGACAGTAATATCCTGGGAAGCACTGATAACTTTACCATTTCCTTTTTGACAAACTAACCTGAGTTCAACATTTGATTGAAGTCCGCATCCGTAAAAAAAATTTGATGTTTTTTCCTTCAATTCTGTGGAAAAAAGCAAAGACATTATACGTATATGCATATCATAATCATGATACATGGATACATTCATTTCTGAATTTTTACAGGCACTCCAAGAGTGGAAGGCTGCTAGAAGGGAAGAACTGTCTCAATATCAACAGCAGATTGCAGAGCAGTATGTTGCGAATGTGGAAGCAGAGCTAGAGAGATGGCAGAATGCAAGGAATGCAAGGAAAGGGAACATGTTGAATCTACAGGAAACAATGGATAAGGAGCTGGAGACCCACAGGCTGGAGCATGGCCCTAAGACACGCAAGATTCCAGGTGGCAATGAGGATGAAGAGGATGTTGAAGACATTGCAGGTGAAGATGATATTATGGATGACATGCTGGAGGTGGATGATAGCAGAAGGCCAGATGATGCAACCAAGGAAACAGGTAATACCAGCCCTAGCCCCAACGAAGATGCGCAGTAGGGAGGAGATAGTGCTAGCAATCCTCTAGTGAGTAGGCCTTGGCAGTATATGCAATGGTGGCTGGGCTTTTGTAGGTGTAGGTGCCTTGGGTTGTGATTTTCGTTGCTGCTCTTAATTTTTATTATTATGTTTTGATCCCTTTTGGATTTATTAAAGCTTATCTGCCTTTATTTGCTTTAGAATGCAAGTTAGCAGGAACTCTTATTCCCTGATAACTAGAGTTATGCATCTGAATCGACTTTATTCATGCTTCTTGGGAGAATTTTCAAATATATGTCCATTAGTGTACTTTGGAATGCACATGTTTCTAACTTGAATCTGGGAATTGATGTGAGTCGGTGCACAAGCAGCTGCGTTTCTGTACTAATGATGTGTACCACAGTTTGGAGCTATTCCACTGTATACAGTGGGTTTAAATGGACTGAAGAAATGAAATTAGAATGTAATCATGTGTATTAGAAATTGGAAAAGTGGTATTTAAGAATGAAAAATGGACTGAAAAAATGAAATTACAATGTAATCATGTGTACTAGAAATTAGAAAAGTGGTATTTAAAAATGAAAAGTTATAATAGAAATTGAAGAAGTTGTGTTGTGAGTAGTAAATCTAATCCATTCACATCCTATTCAAGTTTCTTGAATGTTTTCCAGCAGGAGTGGACCATCTCCATTTGGAAATACAAATGTTTTAAAAAGTAAATAAAGTATGGCTGTCTATTAGTGAAATAAGAGGGGCAGAGCTGAATTCCCAAATGTTGAGCTGCCAACCATATCTGAAAAATTATTAAACAGAGTATAAAGGGTGTCCAGATGATTAGTTGGAAATCCATTTCTAAGTCGCCATAAGAGCTATCAAATCCGAAAATATCTGCCATATGTCTTAGTCTCCACACCTCATTGCATGGTGCACTCGGGTGCAGATACTTATTTAAAAAAAAAAATTTGAATTTTTTTTAATACGGTTATTTTATTTTGATGAGTCAATACAATTGTTTTAAGTGTATTTAATATGTATATTAATTTTTATCAATTTTGGAGGTTTTTAGATTTTTTTTTTTTTGGTTTTTAAAAAATCAGTGGCATTTTTTAGTAATTTTAAATTACTAAAAAGGACATTGATTTTTTAAAATTTTAAAAAATATAAAAATATCTAAAATTGATAAAAATTGGTACAAATGTTAAATACATTTAGATTAATAGTTTTATAAAAAGAAATTAAAAAAATAAAAAATAAGTTAAATACACCCTAGTGCACCGAAATTAAGTGTACCCCAGTGCATTCGAAAATAACCGTAGCTACCTTAATTGGTTCTTCGCAAATGATCTGAGAAAAAGACACACAATGGATCTTCTGGTAATTAATGCCATGGAAAAATTAGGAGCGACTAATCCAACATGAGTTAGTTGATTTGCTACTGAATTTCAATAACAGTAATGAGAACTATGCATTGCAATAAATAAACTAGGAGTGAAGCAGATAAAACCAACATTGCTACATTTTAGTCAGTATCCTTTTTTTAATTGATCACTTTTTATCTTTCCTTTAAAGAAGCGGGGACATTACCTTGTTAGCCAGGATTAACAAATGCAAGTGTTAGCTAGGGCTACTTTTTAATTAAATTTTTTAAAAATAAACTGTTAATCTATGTATATTTGACTTATAAATCAAGTTTTTACAATTTTTACAGATATGTATATATTTTTTGTATTTTTAAACATAAAAGTATTTTAGTCATTTTGCATTGTAGATAATTTTATTAAATTTTTTTAAAAAATAGGTAAAGTAGCCCAAGCTAACATTTGCATTTATTAGCTTGGGCTAGCAAGTTCGATGCCAAAGAAAATGATCCATTCTTCAATCTTATATCGTGTTCCTATGTTGTGCGAATTATTTATGTATATAACATGTTGTACTTTTTCTTTTTCATTTTTTGAAGAGTTGACCCAAAGAAAATAATTTTTTTTATAGAAAAGAGAAAAAAAAAAGAATGATACAACAAAGTAAAAGGATGATAACAAAGGGTAATCTATTCAAGGGCAGTGCTCGATGGTGTTGATAACATGCAGCGCCCATTTATGGTTTAATCAAAATACAATCCACTCATTGGATTAAAATTAGTTATTTAACTACAATATTAAATTGCATACAAATCAAATGTGTTCATTGACCTCATATAATAATGGTCTAAACTCTTCACAACAAAATTGTTTAGTATCGATTTTAAAGTTGTTAATTCAATATTTAAACTATCTAAAATATTATTACGGTATAAATTAATAATTTTATAATCTATTATAACATTTTAACACACATATGAATGAATCCAAATGTTTTCATAATTTATACATAATTATATAAAAATTTTAATGAGGTATATTTAAGTCAGAAATTCATATATTCTTAATATTAAAATCGCTTAAATTAAAAATATATTGAATATTCATTCAGATTGAGAGTAATACAGATATGACCCTGAAAAAAAAAAAAAAAAGAATCGTACTTATGACATTTTTGCTTTAATTTGTGGGTAATACCCACACAGGTATGTGCAGATGACAATGCCTCTATATTAGAGACAGTAGCTTCCCCAAAGTCGGACCTACCTTTGGTACCAAGGTTAGGCATTGCGCTGTTCATTTGGGCTTCATGGACTTATTTTTCAGATGAAAAGATAAAGGTTAGTGATCCTATATAGCTTAATCCAAGCGAATTGTAGCAAGACAAAACAAATTTTTTATTTTTTTATTTTTATAAAAGTGGACCTTAACTTTTCATTTCTTGATTTTATACATTTTTTATTTTCTAAAACATGGATACATGTGCTGGTTCTTGTGCCCATGCCTTTTTTAATTTTGGAATATTAAAAATTTCTAAGTGGAGTGTACATATTTATGAAAACGAATAAAAATACATTTCCTTGGAGATACTATGCGCTTGGGTGCAAATCTAAATGTATTTAATATGTATATAAGGTTTACAATTTTTAAAAATTTGTAGATATTTTTAGATTTTTTTTTAAATAATGGCATTTTAGTAATTTTTTAATTAATAATTCTCTAAAAAAATAGTATAAAATTGATACACATGTTAAATATATTTAGACTAACAGTTAGATAAGATTTTTTCAAAAATAAAAAAGATTAAATACGCCCGAGTGCTCCAAGGCTAATTGTATCCAATTGCATTAACCCTGCCCTTTCTATTATTGATAAGAATTGATAGCATACTCACATACACAGTAAAGAGTGAAAAATAGCATTAACGACATCATCAACTCATGATAATTAATGAATGTATTTTACTGAGGATCGTGATAATCAATCTTTTTTTTTAAAAAAAAGAGGATAATCAATCAATTTGATTTACCGATTCTTTTACTGTTTCTTTTCTCCGGATACCGTACGTTGCTTTATGTATACCTTTACATATTCGTTGAATATATATTTTTTGAGATATTATTCGTTTGAATATTTGATTGATTTAGATGGAAACACTTTAAAAAATTCAAAATGAAAAAAATTTATATCTTTATTTTAAGATAGTAATTATCCATTTAGGTTACGTTGGTAAGAAAAGGTCAAAAAAGGAAAAAATATTTCTTGGAAAATGAAAAATGAAAAAAGTAATATGATATAATAAAGATAATGATTAGGAGTAAAGAAAATAAGTTAAATTGTCTGAAAACATAAGAACAATGATTAAAATATAGATGTAGAAGTAGTATAAATTTATAATTATGCCGATAAGTTATCAAATCATATTAAAAAATGCGCATAAACTAGGAAGTAAGAGATTTTATTTAAACTCTTAACAAACCCATAGATAAATAATCTTATGTGATATTCAATGCCTAATAAATTAATCTAAGCAGATGAACCACTCCAAACTTATCTCTAAAATTAACTTAAAACTAAAAATGTTGCATGGCAGAATGTGTGATCAGGGTACTGAACTATTTACAAACCTTTCTTATACTATTTTTATAATTTTAAAAGTCGAATTTTATATAGTATTTATTGTTATCGTTATGACAGAAGTGTTCAAACGACCATTTTAATGAAAGACTCAGTTTATATTTTTAAAATGAGGTATTTATAAAATAAAAAATTACAAATAATTGATTTGCATCTATTCAATTGCTGTAATGTTATTAAATTACAAGTGATCATATCATATGTAAAGAAATGCTGATCACGAAGAAAAGATATTTGATTGAAAGCAGTAATCCTGTAATTAAAAACCTTGATTGGACCATTAAACTAAAAAAACACATGCACAGAACCTTTTAAAAAAAGACGTGAAAAAAAAAAATACATGCATAGAATCTTTCCGCAAAAGAAAACTTGCCATAGTCAATTAAAAAAATGGAAACTGTTCATATTATTATAAAATTTCTTAATGATATTGTACTCTCCGCCGTTTTCCATAGAAGGGATCGGCTGTTATAAGCGGCTTTGTAAGTGCCGTTTTGGCATCTTCACCGCTTCATGAGTCCGATTCCTATGGGATTTTTTAAAATGTAATTACGCTACGTTTTCTTAAAAAACATATAAATGATGCAAAAAAGTAGTTTTTAAAATTGGTTGATGATTTAATGTACACACAAACACTAAGCCTTAATATATCGAGTCGTTCTTAGTATTTTTCATTTTTTAATTTTTATTTTCGTTTTTATGTAGCTTGGCATGTATTCAATTCATACACAATTATGTGCATTTTTTATTATTTCAAAAATCAATAAGGTGAAAACAATAAATTTGGGTGTACACGTAAAAATTATATGTTCACATAAAAATAAAAAGAAAAAAAAATTAAAGAATGAAACAAGACTAAAGATATTGAGACTCGGTGGATATGCATGTATTGAATCGTTGTACTTCAAAATTAGTTTTTCCCGTTCTTCTGCTCACGCGTAAGTTTAAATATAATTTCTAATTATCCCCGGTTCAGACATTCCATTTTCATTCACTCTATATATTTTTTAAATTTACATGCTTTTTAACTCTCCTTTTTTTGTTCTCTCTTTCACGCCGACATTTCATATAATCATGATATTTTCATACGAGAACTGTGCACCTAGATAGAACATTTATGTATTTTAATAATTCTGGTGGCTGAGAAATATTTAAAATTTCTAACATGTGGCATTCGTTGTTTCAACGTAAATTACGAGGATTTTAGAAATTATATTTACATGCAGAATTGATACAAAGCTTTTCTTAAATATAACAATTATGTTTAACCCTAATCCCAAATGTACTCATAATGTTTTTAAAATCTCAAATATACTTAGTATGTTTGTATTTAATCTCCAAAACGTTCAATTTGTGTGTTAACACAACACTTAATATGTGAAATTACTAATATGCCCATCAAACTTAAGATGAAATTGAAAATTTGAGGATATATTTGGAAGTGACAAACCTTGTGGATGAAAATTTTTTGTTGTAAAAGTTTTTAAATTGGGATAAAATGATATATTATGATAGATGTAATGATGAAGAGTAAAAAAAATAAAGTTAAAATATATAGGTTAATTATATACATAGTTGCATGGGCAAATGTTAAAAAATAACTAAAAAAATGAGATAGTTATGGAGAATAAAAAGTAAATGAGATAGTTATTGAGAGTAAAAAGTTTGGTGTTAAACAAACGCACCTTAAAGTCGTAGCTCATCGATGTCATAATTTTACATGAGCTTTAGATTTGGAGAGTACTAATTTCATCCTCTTTGTATTTTATTTCATCTTTTATTATATTATAATAGGATATTTTGGGTATTTTTAAAAATTTAACTACCGGTTTTTAAGAGACTGAACATTTTTAAGATTAATAGCGAACATAATTGATATATTTGAAAATTTGAAAAGTAGTGGATATATTTGGAATTAGGGCCAAACGCAATAAATATTTTTGGGAAAAGATATATTTTATTAAATGTGATAACTAAGTAAAGGAAAATCACGAATATAGCTACTAATAGAACTCAATTTGGTCGAGAGTTGGCCTAAACTGAATCAAGGTCTAAATCATAATTTCACAATGTAGGGTATGTTTGGGACGTGATAAAACTTTTGATGAAAAATTTTTAATATAAAACTTTTTGAATTTATAGAAAATGATTTGATATGATAGGAATAATAATTAGAAGTAAAGAAAGTAAAGTTAATATAGATAAGTCAGTTCTGTGTAGTTGTGAAGAAATGATTAAAAAGTATAGTAGTTGTACATGAAGATATAAAAAAATAATTAAAGAATAAAGTAATCATAGAGATTAAAATGTTTTATACTGAAAAATTTTGGTTGGAAAAGTTCTTTTTGTTTGCCAAACAAATCGTACATTAGATTTTTCACACAGGATTTACATTGAAAAAGTTGGCGTTATGACTCAAAAACCAAATGAGGGGGTTCAAAGAATTCTTCAGTTGTACTTTTTACAAGATAAGAATATATGTATGTGCTTAGCATAGGATCAACCAACCTCTTGTAAAAATGGTTTTCCTCTTATGAGATGAACTTCTCCAAATAAGGGTCATACAATGAGAGATGAAAATATATGAATTGTCTTTCTTAAAGGGATCTTATTTATTAGGAGGTGAAAGTGTGATTGTCTTTGATTATCCTTCACTTTTCTTCCTCTTCTCTCGGAGGATATTTATATGAGGCTTAATATCAATCAGATTTATCTTGTGTTTGGTAAAATATTTAGTAATCATTACTTTGAAATTTCCTTTTATTGATGCATATGTCAATAGGTTAGACCTGGAGATTTTCGATCATCTCAGGATGACAAAGTCGTCCTGGGTCTATGGAGACATCGATTCTTCATTAATATAAATCGGCTTTTTTAGCTCAAGGGCTGGTGGTTTAATAAATACTTGGTTGTTAAATCTATGACATCCTATCAACATTGAGCAAAGGAGTTGGTGAATTATTTTTTAGTTCTTCCAAGGGTTTTCGTCTCTCCGAGAGCATTTATTCATAACTTGTGAATTGTTTTTTAGTTCTCACAAGGGTTTTGTCTCTTCGAGAGCATTTATTCATAACCTTTTGATGGGGGATAAGCTTAGGTGAGCCCATTCATCTACAAAAGGAATTAGCGCTGGGCCTTCCCAGTCTAGTCATTGAGCCCGTTTCTATCCAACCCCATTGCTTATAAAATTTTAATCATAATTTTGTTATGTAGCCATGTACTTTTAAATAATTTATCCCATAGAATTGTCATTAGCGTATATAAAATGACTAATGCACCCCATCATCTATAAAATTTTAATCATAATTTTGTTATGTACCCATGTTTTTTTTAAAAATAATTTATCCCATAGCAATTGTCATTAGTATATATAAAATGACTAATGTATCCCCGTTGTCTTGGGTTATATAAGTATCTTTTGATTGAAAATGTTAACCATTGTTACTTGCATTTTTTTGCAAATTGCTTGTGATTTTTCAGAAGCAATGTAACTAGTTATAGTTTTTTTCGAAAGTTATTTTTAAATATACCCACTACATTTGATCATAATTCTAAATATATTCACTATATTTTCAAAATTCTAAATATACCCACCGCATTTGTATTTAAGTCCAAAAATGTGCACTCTGTGAGTTAACATTGTTAGAGAATATTTAAAATTATTAATATACCCCTCAAATTTAGGACACAATTGGAAAAATTGAATATTACAACACACTAATGCTCTAATTGCATATAATTCTAAATTTAAAGCGCCTTAATTTCATTTCATTTTTATTCATTTTATCATTTATTATTTTACGACAAGGGTATTTTGGGTATTTAGAAAAATTTAATTGACAGTTTTTGACCGAACGGATATTTTTTGGGATTAAATGCAAATGTAATCAGTATATTTCAGATTTTGAAAACTTTGTGAGTATATTCGGAATTAAGGTTAAATGTAGTAGGTATATTTAAAAATAACCATTTTTTTATGAAAACTAGATACAGTTAATATCACGCTTTTTTTTTTTTCTTATGTAGGTGTGCATTAGTTATTTCATATGTCTGTTGCTGATGAATTTATTGGAGGAATTTTGGAGAGAATTTGTGGATGTGAAACAAATTATTGAAAATATAAAGGTAAATAAGATAAGATATTACGTTATGTTCGAAATTTGTGAATATATTTAGAAATTTCCTGCTAAATAATTAAAACAAAAATACTGCAGTCTGTATAATCTGTTGCTGTAGGAAGTTGTTTTTCATGTAGGGATCCGAAGGCTGAGGTGCGCCCACACACACCCGCCCTCCCTCCTCACCTACAATCCGGAAACGCGAAAATCATACGTTTCGTCTCCCTCTCTTCTCTCTCGCTTTCGCTCTTGCTCTCTGCGATAAAACCCTTTCTCAAACGTTCGTCTCCCTGTTCTCTCCACACTACCTTTTCCTTCCCAATCCCAACCTTCTTCCCCTGCCGCTGCTTCCTGCTGCGCTCGCTCCAGGCATTCGCAAAAAAACCACTCTTCCGCTAATCTGACGGCTAGGGTTTTCCCCGGCAGATCCTGCCGCTGACAAACTCCTCCCTCCGCTGCTGCTACTTGTATTTCCTTATAACCCTAGCGGCGGACTTCTTTGGACGCTATCCAGTCTTTTTTCACTGCTCACCTTCTCGGATTGTCTAGGGTTTTCCTTTCCAAGTACTTTTGCTTTTTCTAGGGTCTGGTTCCTCCCGGGGCATGAGTCGGAGTCCGCCCACTTGTTCCTCTCTGGTTGGTGCTCTTCGGTTCTTCCGCCATCGATGAGGGTCGTTTGAGTGGTCTCCTTCATGGAGGCGTAGGCTAGGAGACTGCTTCTTTGGCATTTTGAATTTGGGCCCTCGTTCGTTTCGGATGGGATTGTCGATTGGTTCGGTTCCTGCTGGATTTTGAAGTGGGTGCCAAGTGTTTCTGCGAAGATTGCTGTTCGGTTTTATGTATAGTTTTATCCGTTTCTAATTTTTTTCTGCAAAAGGCAAGAATCCCAATTAGGACTGTATTCGACCGGAATAATTTTTTTTTTTTTTTTTTTTTGGGTTCTGGAGTTTAGGAATTGACTGACTATTGTAGAGAAAATATGGTTTTGGGGTAATGAATTGTGTGCACCATCGTTCGAGAAAGGCGGAGAACGGGTTAAATTCCGAAATTGAGTGCTTATTCCTATTTGGATATAATGGTTGGTGAGCGTTATGGAAAGAAGTGAGCCAACTTTAGCACCGTTGAAAGGAACAAATGGAAGTGAACCGACTTTAGTACCAGAATGGTTGAAGGGGACAAATGGTGGGGCAAACAGTGGAGGCAGCAGCAGCGGGAATTCTCACCACCCTGCATCTTCTTCCCAGTTTGGTATGCATAAAATCTCTGTTGTTATGTTGATTTTAAGTTGGCTAGGTTTATGGCTTATTGATTTTTTTTTTCCTCTCCCCTCCTTATAGATGATCATGCCCTTACATTGCCCACAAGAAACCGGCCTTCAGTTAGTTCCAGTGATCATGATGCCCCTCGTAGTTTCATTGATCGACCTTCTTCTTCGCAAATCCGTAGGACTTCAAGTAGCAATGGAGGCATAATTGACAAGGATTCAAATGCACACATACGGTCTTACAGTAGTTTTACTAGGAGCCATCGGGACAAAGATTGGGATTTGGATAAAGAGATTGAACTTCGCTTGGGAGATCATGGGATCCATGACACAACTTCAGCAAGTCCTTATTATAGCAAGCTTGAGAAAGATAATCTGCGGCGTTCTCAATCAATGCTATCTGGGAGGCGGGTTGAAGTTTGGCCTAGAAGACCTGGGAATGATGCAGGCAGTGTTGGGGGGAGTATTATCAGTACCATTCAAAAGTCTGCATTTGAAAGAGACTTCCCATCACTTGGGGCAGAAGAAAAACATGGAGTTTCTGACGCTAGCAGAGTTTCATCACCTGGCATAGGCAGTGCTTCACAAAATCTGCCAATGGCTAGTGCTAGTGTTATTGGAGGTGAATGTTGGACATCAGCATTGGCAGAAATACCTTCCATAGTTGGAAGCAACAGCACAGTACTTTCATCAATCCAGCAAGCTTCTCCTCTAAATTCACCTGCAGCAGCCCCAAATACCAGTGGTGGTCTTAACATGGCAGAGACTTTGGTTCAGGCCCCTGTGCGGGCTCGTGCTCTTCCCCATGTAATTTTGATGCACCTATTTTGTGTATCTGTGTTTGGAGTATATTGATGAATGATATTGACCATTGTATTGGTTATTTGCAGTTATCTGTTGAGACCCAAAGGCTTGAGGAGCTTGCTATCAAGCAATCACGGCAGCTGATACCCATGACGCCATCAATGCCTAAAACTTTGGTAGGCAATTTATTATCCATGGTCGATGAATAGGTGTTTTGCACTTGAACTTGATCAATTTAGTTTCTCCTGTAACGTTCTAGAAAAATGAGCTATTGATTTATGTTTATCTTTTACTCTGTTGATGCTAAGAAACATGTATATAGGATATATTTCAAATGATGCAATTTTAGAGATGACTTTAATCAATAAATAAAAATTCTTATTATTTTTATTGCAAATGCCCTCCTTTTGTTGCTTGCATTACTAGGAAGCATTATGAAGTTCAATTTGGTTTTGTTTAGAATGTTCATAAAATTGACCATTTTGCTATGTCAGTTGAATCTGGTATTGTGTAGAACTAAACGAAGTGCATACCTTTATGGTTCACTTGCTCTAAAAGCAGTTCCCTGTTGAACAGGTGAATAAAATGACATAGTTTGAACTGTGGAACAATCCATTTCTATTGTTTATGATAAATATTGCAGCTCTCTCAAAAAAATTGAACATGGCTGCCAATTTTCTAAATGCTATCTTATATTGGCGAATATTAGTGTTTGTGATATATTATTGTTATTTTGTAAGGGCTGCATCCCTTTGGCTGCCCTTTTTTTCTGCATTTTTTTCAAAGATCCAAGCAATCCATCATAGTCTCCTCCACAGATATCTGTATGATATGAAAAATCATTTCAATTAGGTTTGTTTGTAAGCCACGGCAAGTGCAAATGCTTGAGATTCTTTATAATTATATTTTAACACTACAAATTATTAAGTTTTCTATCAAGTCAAATTTTTTATTTTTATTTTTATTTTAGCTAAGCAAATAGTTTTAAACACAATGCATGGCATGGATTTGCAAAAATAAAATAAAATAAGAGGACAACCCAAGGGGTCGCAAAGTGCACCTGGTTGAATAGGAGAAAAGTCCAATTTGTAATATATGCTATTTTCTCATATTGACGAATATGCCACTTTTCTATTGCAAGATAATGGCTGTCTGTTTGAGGTATTGTAATTTTTTTAGCCTTTTCAGGTTTACATATTTTGATCGGTGTCTCACTTTATGCTGCCATAGGAAATGTGCTTCTATGTTTTATATCTTGCTAACCTAATCAATGCCTTGGAAAAGAGGGATTTTGTTTACAAGGGGATGGGGAAGGAAGTACGAATATTATCTAGCATTGGTTGCAAGCAATTCAGAAATACTTCAACATAATACTACAAAAAAAATTGTACAAAGGTTAGAGAATGGGAAGTAAGCATTGTGGAGACCTGATTTCTGACATGTTACTGTAATAGGAATGAGGCAGATGTTTCAATATGGCTTTACACCTTTTCCAGAACTGGGATTTTTTTCTGTCCCATACAGGGCTTTGCTATGATTTTGGGTGTTAGGCTGATGTAGAAATCTGCTTTCTTGTAAGAAGTTGATCAGTCTAGTATGTATAGAAAATTTAGTTGTTGGAGGGTTAATGATAAATCTACTTTCTGTAAATGGTGTTCTAACTTGATACTATTATGATATGTCGTTTGGTCTCCTACCCAATAGTTAGTCATCTTGAACGATGACCCAAAAAAAAAAAAGCCTCGTCCTGGATGATGATGGTAGGACAATAAAAAATTATCTGGTACATCAGAAAGTCTGATCTCAAACCTTCCTCAGAGCTTTCCTTTATAGTAGTGAAAAGGGTTTCCACATCATCAGAAAGGGGAAGAATGATGGGAAGCATGTTAGAATGATGGCACGTCATTAAAATTCAAAATTTCTATGCTGGGTCAAGGGTCGTAGGTTTGGTCTTCTTTCTCATTCCTAGATTGAATGGTTTTTTCACTACATCATAGAGTCATATTATGAAACACAGAGACAGAAGCTTGCCTTCATTTCTCTTTTTGGTGATTGCTAGATGGTGAGGTGACCCCTGTTTATTTAACCTAGCTTATAGCTTCTGATAGGAGATGTAGATAATTCTTTCAGTGGTTTGAGTTATCTCTTGTTCTATTATCTTTTTTCTGGTCATCGCTATTTTGCATTATTGAGAAACTGAGTTTCTTATGGTGGCCTCGGTAAACAAGGGATTAGAAGAATCCCCACATCTTTTTAGCATAGTATGGGAAGTTCTCAGTGAGTAGTTGCAATCACGCAATTATGCTGATTTAACATATTATCAATTATGGTATCATCCCATGGTTCATGCTTTCATGGTGAAGGCTATTGTTTAAAATTTGCAACAGGACCCTCCATGTCCCTTCGGAGCTGATGGTTAAACATCAAGTTCTTAGTGATACTGTATATTGGTTAATTTCAGTACCATGTGCTGTGGATGGTGGTTCTATCGTAGTCAACAATTGCATAGTCTTAATGGAAATTGATAAAAATCAATGAGCTGGGCTGAATGAAAAGTGTAAATCATATATTATTGCCATCAACATAAGTGTAGATAACTTAGATCCTCTGAAGCCTTTATGTGGAAGATTTTTAGTTTTGTTGACTAATAAACCTGTGATGCTTCCAGACACAACACAAAAACTTCTAACTTTTTCCTGGATGAAATGTGCTAGCTGTGTGTAATGTTATAGTGTTGTATATCTGCCAATTTAGTTGATGTGTTCAAACTTATCCACAAGGCATGAGTGCCCATTTTTCAATTTTTAAAGGGGATTAGTCCTAACTTCTCTTTTACATGTTTCTATAATTTATTATTTTGTTCTACTGTATCCTTCATTTTTATGCCAAAATGTTGTGGATACAATGTTCTGGTATCCACACTTTTGGATGTTTTCGTATTTGATATTATGAGTGGTTCCTATGCCATGTGTCCAGGAGGTTTCTGCAGGACTCACTGGTTAATCTCAATGTTCACAAACTGAGATGAGTCACTGCATGGAAAAACAAGACTTGTTGTTGTCACCCTCTACAATATTACTAACTTTTTTTTCAAAAAAAATTGAATCACAGATAAATTTGTTGTTTTCTCCCTTTAAAATATGATCTCCAGAATCCAAGAGAGTATTATTCGATTTGTGAAATTTTGATGTGTGCGCCACTGTGATCATATTTTAATTCCTCTATGCTGCCCAGAACTTGAGTCCTTAATTTGGATGTTCAGTTTGATGAAACATAGAGGTTTCTGTATTCATCATGCTGACAAAAAGCTGAAGCCCTGCAAGAATCATAATCCAATTATTTTATGTTGTTTCTCCATTTTAAAGTAAGAACCTAGCAACTTCTCCCTAACACAAGTCAAAGAATCTAGCCCTCACGAAAGATTCTTCTTTCTTTCTTGGCTTCGCCTGTGAATCATTTGACAAGGTCTTCCAAAGTTACTGCAAAACATTTCCATCCGACAATCAAACTTTAGTTGTCCAATAGAATTCAAAGGTGTAAGAAAACCAGATACTTCATGAGGAAGCACAAAGTAACAACATATAGTTCTGTGTTTCTTTTTTTTTTTTTTTGGACCACTCGCTGGGTTGTCATCATTTAAATGACAGCTGAAATCCTAAATCTTTAAACAAACTCTGTGCTAATCTCAAGTGGGTGATCATCATTTAAATGACAGGCTGAAATCCGAAAACCTTAAGCAAACTATGTGCTTTTATCTAGTGAGTTGTCATCATTTAAATGAGAGGTTGAAACCCTAACTCCGTAACTATCTCATCTAAGGTTTACTTTCCCTTGGGCTCACCAATTTTTTGGCATGCTCAGTGTTACTATTCATTTTGAACAATAGACTTAATTGTCTTGTGGTTGTTCCAACTTTTAGAACTGCCTATCTGCTTGTGATCATTCTACACTCAGGGGGTGTTCGTTAATACCTAAAACTTTTCACCTTCCACAATTATCCTATTTTTTTAATTCTTTCTATACAACTACCTTGTTTTTCAATTATTTCTACACAATTACCTATATATTTAGCCTATCTATTTTAACTTTATTCTCTTTACTCATCATTATTACTTTTATCGTATCATATCATTTTCTCACATTTTAAAAACTTTCCATCAAAAGATTTATCACTTTCGAAACATACCTAATGCCAGATCTAATGCATTTTGCTTTCTGGTAGCTTTATCTCTATTTTCATACTCTCTGTTTGGGCTGCGCATTTCATAAAAATTGCTACAAATATTAATATTTAATCTGTCCTTGGAAGTGATCAATCAATTATGAAGATCATCGCTATTCTTCTAAGCATTAACAGGTCTTCCCTTAAAGTGCATGTTGGATTGACTGACTACCTTCCACTGCTCTACTGCTGCTTTCTTTGTTTATTTATGTAGCATATGTCTTTAATGTTTGGATGTTTTACCTGTCTGCCTATTATTTCCCCTCCCAACCAACCCAACATGGGAAGAAAAAGTGAAAAAATGATGTGGAGTGAGCTTCCTCCTTACGGTTTTCAGTGGTAGTTGCAATTAATTACATCTCTTCATTTCCGTTACTTATTTGAAAACGAAGTGATATTGGATATCCAGTTGAATTGTTTGAAACAATGGATCTTTCTTTGTCATCAACTCTGTATAAACCATACGCATGTTGTGTCTTTCTATGAGGTTACAGTGTGCATATTTCCTGTAACATAAAAGAAGTTAGCCAATCTGTGCGACTCATGTTCCTTCTTCAGTAGATGGAAGGTTACAGTTGGCTTGAAATTATGCCTGCATTTAATTCTTTTTCTTCTGCAAGTGGTTTCTTTTGTTGTCATCATGTTAAGCATGCTACTTTCCAGAATGCAAATTCCTTTGGTAATTTGATCTCTTCTGCTTGCAAGAAATGCTAGTTTTATAATGGTTGGTCATTGCTCTTTGATTCCTCAGGCTCTCAATTCAGACAAAACCAAATCTAAAGTTTCAAGAGCTAGTGATTTGAGCAACTTAACTAAGCTTGGACACCTTTCCTCACCATCTCAGCTCGTCAATCATGCTGCCCGTGTACCTGTTAGATCTGATTCAATCAAAGCATCCCACGTTGGGAAGCTTCAAGTCCTGAAAGCTGCTCGGGAAAATAATGTTTGCTCTCCGACTGCAAAAGATGTCCCAGGTCTAACAATTGCTGGCAGAGTACCTGCTACCTCTTCTGCTGTTGCTCCTCCGAAGAGCCCCAACAACCCGAAGACATCTGATCGCCGGCTGACTGTTTCACCTGTTGGACAAAGCTCCTTGGATAAAAGACACCCATCTCGGAGTGATTTTTTCAATTCTTTAAGGAAGAAACATTCTGTGATCCACTCAGCTCCAGTCTCAGATTCCAACCTGGTCTCATCTCTGTCTGTCTCAGAGAAGCCTGATGAACAGATCCAAGAGACTGCTGCTGCTATTAGCAAGGGCGAGAATGGGCCTGCCATAACGGGTTCTGTTTTGGGCTGGCCAACTGAGAATGGGAGAGGCACCGAGGAAAACAACATTCTCTCTGAAGAACCTGAGAGATCGCCTACTGGTGGTAATGAGGGTTCTGTTTCAAATTCTGTTATTGATCCAGATGATGACCTAGACACTTTACTTGATCCACATGAAGTGGCATTTCTTCGGTCGCTCGGGTGGGAGGAAAACGGTGGTGGTGGAGCACTGACTGAGGAAGAAATTAGCTCCTTCCACGAGGTAATTAAATGTCGTCCCACATTCTTGTTAGAAAATAACGAAAGAAAAACTGACAACCAAAAGAACTCGGGAACTGTTTATTTATACTTTACTTTTCATGTTTGCAGACCATGAGATCGAGGAAAGCAAATGCTGAGTCTGTGGCACGTGGGCCAAATGTGGGCAGCCTGGATAGTACGTCTTCGGTGCTGAGCTCATCTGATTCTGAAAATGAGGCCTAACGATGCAGACTCTTCTGGTTTTGAAGGCCTGCCAGGCTACTGTTGTGGTTGAGGACTGAGGTTTTCTTATCGGTGATTTCCGGTATGTATAGTACATACCCGAAGATTTGGACAGAGGGCGAGGACAGGAGATGGGGCAGTGGGCAGTTTTTTTCCCCTATCCCTGTTTGCCGAAGTAAAATTGCAATAATCTTGCATTGTTCCAGTCCAGGGAAGACTTGTGTCAAGCGACCTGCCCTGCTCAACTTTGGCAGATATTCAAAGTTCCAAGCAAGTTTTTCTTTTCTTGGGTGGGAAAGGATTTTAGGACTGGATAAGGTTATTTTGGTTGTTGCAGGTGGCAAAGAGGAAAAAATGCACAGTTCGAAAAGAAAAAAGAAAGAAAATCGAAAGAGTTATTTTGCTCCCTGGTTCATTTTCTTACTTGTTCTTTTTTACCCCTTTTTTGTGGTTTCCAATCGAAGGAAAATGGTGCTTTTGTCAATTTAATAGAAAAGCCAAACTAGGTTCTTTGCAGGGAAAGACACTGAGCAGAAAATTAGCTGACTGGATTCCGTGAACTATAAAAAAGTACAGGTGCAACTTGCGTAGGTTTTTCTACTACGTATCATACAATGAATAAGGTAAGTTCATATTTTTATACTTATGAAATCAGGCAGATCATAAGTTTTAAAAAAAATCTGGTTCAATTAGGATAGAGTATGTTATAAGATTCAGATGTTCAAAATCAACCCGAATTATGAGGGTATGTTTAATATATATTATGAAATATCTTTTATAGGGAAAGACAAATATATTCTTTAAAATTTTAAATTTATTTATTATTTAGTTAAATTAGTAAATATTTTTCAAATATTATATTATTATCATCTTGATTTAGATTTTTGAGTTTAAATTAAAACTTATAATTTTTGAATATAATATAAAGACTATTTTGAAGAATTGAACTAGAACTGACTGGTTTGATTTTAAAAAATAGGGTAAAGTAGATTCTTTTTTTAAGTCATGTATGTACATACCAAGCTATCTAATATTATAAATTAGTAAATGTTTTTAATTTTTACGATATAGAAAAATCAATTAATACCTCCACTGTTAGAAGGACAACTAATACCCTCACAACTTGAGGGATGAGAAGAAATGCCAATTGAATTGTGGGGAAAATTGCGGTTGGGAAGATTTGAAACAATGCACATCTCGATGGACGCGGGTGCTGTTACCATATGGCGAGTAGGGTAGACTTAGAATCAATCTGATATAAAATAAGTTAGGGTATTGGTCTTTAAGAATAGGATTGATCTTTAATTGAACCTATCCGACCTACGTTGCACATTTACTTACAAGCGCTGGGCCCTTCTAGTCAAATTTACAATTTGCTTATTATAGTTGAATTTGAGATTGTCGATGAGTAACAATTAAGGTGCAGAAATGTAATTTTTTTCTTCAAATATTTAGAGTATGTTTGAGAATTAATAAAACTTTTGAATGAAAAGTTTTTTTTTATGTAGAAGTTTTTGAATTGGTAGAAAATGACGTAATATGATAAAGATAATGATGAGGAGTAAAGTTAATAAAGTTAAAATTGATAAATTAGTTGAATGAGTTATTACGTAGAAATGGTTGAAAAATATAATAGTTGTATAGGAATATGCGAAAAAATGATAAAAAAAAATAAGATAACTATGGAGAGTAAAAAATTTTAATTTCAAAAGTTCTTATGTTAAACAAACATGCCCTAAGGTGCATGAACAAAATAAGGGAAACGACCCTGTGGATGGTGTAAATAAATAAATATATACTAGCCAATTCAAAGTAGAGGCGTAGAGCGGACGTTTCTTTACATATTTCGAAAGAATGTTTGTGGGATTGAAGATGTGTTCTCTTGTATAGAATCTAATAAGAGAGGATTACCAACCGAGGCTAGCTCGGTTGGTCGTCAACAGCTGCGCGGAATGGTTTTCTGCGGTTGGCGCGGGATCGAATCCCATTCGGGATTTCGGTCCCAAATAAATAGGTGTGGGAGCAGATTGTCTCTCGGGTGGAAGAGGTGTGGGAGCATGTTGTCTCCCGGGTGGCTGTTGGAAGCTGTGTCTTTCAAATTCTTTCGTGGAGCTGTCTCCAGATTTCTTTGTGATGTTATGTGTGTCCCCAGATTTGTAAGAATGTCTCAAGATCTTCAGTATAATATGTGTTGAGATACATGTAATTATATACCAATCAAAAAAAAAAAAAAAAAAAGAGAGGATTGCTCCATAGTACGCTGTTAATACCTATATCCACATATTTCCAGAATCAAACTCAGTTTAATCTGTTCTTTAGCAGCTTAAGAAACCTAGCTTTTAATAAAACCATTCCAGATTAATTTTGGGCTGTAACTCAATGACTATGATGATTAAATTATATATGTTTTTTGATAAACAGAGCAATGGGTGTTCTTCAAACAGTCCCTCCCGGGTGGAAAGCTTGGGATAAAAACTGTCGAGGCATCTCCAGAGTCTTCATTGATGAATTCCACGTCCTTTCACCACTGTTCGATGATACATGATGGTGGGTCATCCCACCAGGTGCGTTCATAGTCCAGCTTGTTCAAGGCGCAGTTGGCTGACATGTGAGCAACAACATTTCCATTCCCTAAGACATGGGAAAATAAACAACTTTGAAACCAAGTGGCATACCTTCTTATCCTCTCCAGAAGCACTCCCACATTTGAACGAATCATTCCACTTCCATTAAGGAGATTTATGAGAATCAAGGAGTCTGATTCCCTCATAGTCTCCTAGTAATTAATCCATCGAATTGCCACCCACATAGCCTGTGTCTGCATAATCAATGGATCCATGAGGCCATCCGAAGCCAAGTATTTTGCCCCCTAAATCCTTCAAAGCTTTTGAATTTTGGAAGCCCATTCCTCCTCCATCTTTTGGTTTACCCATTTTACTCTAAGATACCCAACTTATGTTCCTTTTCCTTCCTTTTTCACCGCACCAAAATTTCCTAACTAGTGCGTTAATATCCTCACAGAACTTTTGTGGAAGCTGAAAGAGACCCATTTCATAGATGGGGATTGATTGTGCCGTTGCTTCAATCAAGAGTTCGTTTTCTACCCTACGATAATAGGTTCCTTTTCCAGCCTTGAATTCGCTGCCACACCCTCTTCTTGATAATTTAAAATATGGCGGATTTTGATCTCCTAATACAAGCTGGTAGGCCAAGGTAGACATTGAGAGGCTACCACGAGACCCAAACAAATATTCAATCTCCTTAGAAGTTTCCGCCCTCGTGTTCATAATGAAAAAGAGGACAATTTTATACACATTAAGCTCTTGCCTAGAGCTTTCCCTATAGACCTTCAAGAGTTGCATCAACTAGGATGTCGCCAATACGAACTCACAGGGGGGTTATGAAGGGCGCCACCTCTCTCAGATCAGTAGGGCTAATGAGATCAAAGAAAAGGATCATATGCCTTTCAAAAAGCCATGATCTTCGGTACATAATCTACCTTTTATCTTCTTCCATTTTGAACACAATCATATAGAGATTAACCTCTATACCAACAAGATAGAAGGAACCTCTTTGTTTTCCTTAGTCGTTTCATCATAGAGTTGAAAAGTTCTTAGCTGTAGCTCTTGTTTACCCAGATTGCATTCATCTCGCTCCTAGCTATCCTCCCTTGACCTCCTTTCTCTTTTCGAAAATCCCTTTTCTCTTCACCTCGCCCCTTTGTGCATAAAAATTTGGCCTACTAGGGACTTGGGGAGGACTCCACACATGTTGATGACTTTTTCGATTCAATTATGGGTGTGTTTGTTTAGGGCAAAAAAGTGTCAACTAAAACTTTTCAATCTAAAACTTTTCACTCTCCATAATTACTCTATTTTTAATTATTTTTTCACATTTTTCTATACAAACTACCCTACTTTTCAATCATTTCTACACAACTACCCATACAACTAACCTATCTATTTTAACTTTATTCTCTTTACTCCTCATCATTACTCCTATTATATCACATCACTTTCTATTGATTAGACAACTTCTACTTCAAAAACTTTTCGTCAAAAGTTTTACCTCCAACCAAACACACCCTATATATTGGTTTCCCACGAATCTGCAGTGCCATTCTTGCAAATTTTGCACTTAATTAATTACTTCTAGCTACATTTTTTCCACCATTCTCTGATTTTGTTTGTTTGTTTTTTATTTGAATGAATTCAGTCCTACTAACTGATGTCAGTTCTATTATCTGCTTCACATTCCACAATTTATCTATTAGTTTTAATTTTAAATTGCATTGTATTATCATTGTATTAGTTCTAATTTCAATTCTTCTTACTTCCACCACCTTCTAATTCGACAGTCCCAGTTCAACTGCTTTCTTATAAACTGTGCTTTGTCTGACCAACATTCCACCCAATGAACATAGCCAATTTTAGAGCCATCATAGAAAAAAATGGAAAATAATATAAATATTACATCAATTAGAAGAAGGGAAAAGAAATAACATAAATCTGGTCCTAGTCATGTACAGCTAAGGCCCCTCCGATGGTCTGAGGCATATACCCATAATGCTTCATCTCAACTGAAAGTTGTTCAAGAATATCATAGATATATTCGGATTGCGCATGCGACTTGTCCCCGGCAACAAATTCATGGACATTGCCACCCATGTCGATGGCACTGAAACCAGGCTTTTTCCTTATCCCAAGCATCTTCATCTTGTTCCTCACCTTGCTCACTCCATCCCATTTCCCTGAGGCTGCATAGATGTTCGACAGCAACACATAATTCGAATCTGTCTCCGGCTCCAACTCTACCAGATAATCCATTAACCTCTCGGCCAAACCGACCTCCCCATGGTTCCTACAGGCTGCCAGCAAAGATCCCACCACAACTTCATTTGGCTTCATGGGCATTCCTTCTATCACATGCAGCGCCTCCTCCAACCGTCCTGCCCTGCTGAGGAGGTCCACCAGGCATCCGTAGTGCTCGACCCTTGGCGCAACGCCATCCGCCTTCATTTCGTCGTAATACCGCAGCCCCTTGTCAACTAGTCCGGCATGGCTGCAGGCCGTGAGTGCCCCTGTGAAACTCACACCATCCGGCTCGAAACCGGCCTTCTGCAGCAGAGAGAAATGCTCCAGAGCATCGTCAGCATGCCCATTAATGGCATACCCAACGAGGATGGAATTCCAAGACACCAAGTTTCGCTTAAGCATTTTATCAAACACCTGACTAGCAAAGCAGATGCTTCCACAACGCGCGTACATGTCGATGAGTGAGTTGCAAACTCGTATATTCTCTCTCAAATCTTGTTTCTTCAGCACATACTGGTGCATCCACATGCCTTGGCCTAGCGCACCCAAATCAGCGCATGCGGTGATAACGGCGATAACAGTCACGTAGTCGCGTTCTATGCCTGCTAGCTGCATTTCTCTGAAGCACTCCAGCGCTTCTTCGAAATGGCCATTCCTTACAAACCCACCGATCATCGCCGTCCAAGACACCTTATCGCAGTTCGGCATCGAATGAAACAGAGAAACAGCAGCCTCTACGTCGCCGTTCCTCATGTACCCATCAATCATCGTGTTCCAAGAGAAGGAATTCTTCTCCTCTATTTCATCAAAAGCTCGCCGGGCGGACTCCATTCGGGCACATTTCGCGTACATGCCCACGAGGGCAGTGCCGGACACGACGTTGCTGCGGTCCAGCCCTAATTTTCGGGCCTGCGCATGAACAGAGCGGCCAAAACCGAAGCCTTGCGAGGGGAAATCCGCGCAAGCAGATAGGAGAATCGCGAAGGTGATGTAGTTGGGCTCGACGCCGGCAAGGCGCATGTGGGTGAGTGTGGAGGCGGCTTGCGAGAGGCGGCCGCTGCGGCAGTAGCGGGCGATGGAGGAGGTCCATGCCACGACGGGAGCTTCGCCGTCGAGAGGTTGTTGCGGCGGCTTTTTGAAGGAGACGTGGGTTTTGGCGGTGGGGTGGGTGGTAGAGGAGGCGGCGTGTCTGGCAGGTGGAGGAAGCGGCTGCCGCCGCTGATGTGTCAGCGGCGGAGAAGCCATGGCTGGAAGTCACTATGCACTCAATTCTACTCGGCTGCTGCTTTGATGCTCAAATCAGTACAAGTTTGCAAACTACAATGCCCAACCGTTAAAACGAGGCCCGGATTTCTGCATAATTTGGATATTTTTTTAAAAAACTTTTGTATATATATATATAGGATGCTGTTCCGGTGCAGTGATGCTGCACCGGAACAGTGGTGCAGTGGGCCCTAAATGGGCCCCACATGATCATGAAATCATGATCTACTCCACCAATTGTATTTAGAATAATGTATTCTATTACCACACCAATTTTCATCACAATCAGATATGTATATGGGCTCCATCTGAAAATGGTACAAATCCAACGTAATAAAATAGTTTGATGTAAATAACAACTTTAAAGTATCTGATTGGGATGAAAATTGGTATGGTAATAGAATACATTATTCTAAATACAATGGGTGGAGTAGATCATGATTTCATGATTATGTAGGGCCCATTTTGGGCTCACTGCACCGCTGTTCCGGTGCAGTGATGCTGCACCGGAACAACTCTCATATATATATATATTATGACATCTAATGTTACAATTAAGGGTGTGTTTGTTTGGGGCCAAAACTTGTCAATTAAAACTTTTCAACCTAAAACTTTTCACTCTTCATAACTACTCTACTTTTTTAATTATTTTTCACATTTTTCTATACAAACTACCCTACTTTTCAATCATTTCTACACAACTACCCATACAACTAACCTATCTATTTTAATTTTATTCTCTTTACTCCTCATCATTACCCCTATTATATCACATTATTTTTTATCAATTTGACAACTTCTACCTCTAAAACTTTTCATCAAAAGTTTTACCTCCAACCAAACACACCCTAAGCGCATTCAACCCTCAGACTGAATTTTCTATAAATACCATGAAATAATCTATAAACACGTCTGAGTTTTCTATAAATACCATGAAATAATCTATAAACACCCCGGCGTGATAGCGAGACGGGATAACACAGAAGGAATCTTTCAATATTTTTTTTATTCTCATCAATTAACTGACTCCAACTTTTCTCCATCTCAATTTCACCTTTTTCTCATTTCCAAAATACGTTCATCCCAAATTTTTATGGGTAAATTTCATATATACCTACATAGTTTCATAAATTGCATATTACCCTCATATAGTTTCACCAAAATTGCGTATTACTCCCACGCCGTTAATTGCCGTTAATATCCGCGGTTATTTTTTGAAAAATGACGAAAATGCCCTTATCCATAATTTCACAAAATTGCATATCACCTCGGTGAAGATGAGGGCATTTTCATCATTTTTGAAAATATAACGGCGATTAACGGCGTGGGGGTAATACGCAATTTCGTTGAAACTATGTGGGATAATCTGCAATATCAATGAAACTATATGGGTATATATGAAATTTACCCTATTTTTATTCCGTTCTCATTCCATCCATGGAAAGCCTGCCTTTTCCTGCACTTTTCTATAACATGCGATGTATTAACTGCCAGCAATCTTAAGCAATCTTACTTTTGCCTTATTTCTTGACTGCTAACCAGTAACAATCTTGTTATTTCTGCTACGGCACTAGCTGTATTAGGTAGCGTGGTGGCATTGTGTGATGATGTTATATCTCTTTTGTTGGTGAAAGCATTTGCTACTGTTCACTAAGTTGAGATGTTTGAGATATTTATAAGATTGTTATTATGAAAATTATAAGAATATTTCAGAACTTGCATATAATATCAGTTGAGATGATTGTAATATATAAGTACTCTTAAAAAAAAAAAACAAGTAACAATCTCACTTCTGCGTTTGGCTTTGGCATGTGAAGCTAGATTTGCTGAAGAAACTTGATTTCTTATTTTTTCGGTTGTGATGGTGTTGTAAACTTTACTGTGCAAATCTACGGTCTATCTGCTAGCCAAAATAAAAAATAAAAATGATTCATGTCTCATGAAAACTCCTCCGGACTGCAAATCTTTGGATTCCAAACAGATGTCTCATCATCACATGATCCAAGAGATGAAACGAAGAGCCGTAAAAAATATGGGTGCTTATTGCGGAAATCATATATAAATGCTTGTATGGGCTCTGTTCCAGGTAAAAGTAACAAAGTAAAGGTGTGTTTGGAAAATAATAGAATTTTTGGATGAAATTTTTTTTATATAAATGTTTTTGAATTGAAAGAAAATAATATGATATAATAAGGGTAAAGATAAGAGGTAAAGAAAATAAAGTTAAAATAAATATTTTAGTTTTGTAGAAATTGTATCTGCGCTGTAGCATTGGACATAATCTTTTAACTAAATGATGACCACCTTGTTTACTTCTAAATGATCCAAAGGCTCTTCCAATAGAAATTCCAGCTTTTTACTTGAAACCTTAATGACAACTAGCATAGAACATTAGAATTGCCCATGAAAAAGCAACTGAAACAACAGGGATATACATGTCAATGACACCACAATTTTTTTTTTTGCCCCTTGAAGGTTGACACCACAATTCTTAAACATTCACATGTAAAACAATGTAAAATGACTCACATCATCATCCCTTAAAAATGATACAAGCAAATACCTTCATGGCACCAACAAAACCATCAAATCACATGACTCAAGCAACAGTAAAGTTGATGTTGATGGAATACATGACAGAAGAATTACATTAAAAATTCTATAAAAGTAGTGTAAAAATAAAATAAACATTTTTAAAACAAAGGTATTATGGAAAGCAAATTTCTTTGGCAAATAAAAACAAAGAGTATTTGCATGATTAGAGGATCAAAATAATGCCCCTTTTGTTCCCTCTCTAAACCTTAGCATAAACAGCAAGAGAGAGAGAAAGAGATCCTGCCACAGTCCAAACCCATAGGAGATGTTGTTTTGAGTGGGTGCTACTATTTAGCAAAAAATGTCACCCCATTACAAGATGATCCATGGATATTGTTTGGGATCAAAAGTAGACAAGAATGATCAGCACGATCTTCTAATGATGAGGACAAGAAGACTCATGAAGCACGTTTCTATCAAGGCAATTTCAATAGGCTTAAAGGATCCAAGTGGAAGATATTTCTATATTGGTTGTGAGTAGGACAACAATAACATAGTCAGTCTTCAAATTCCAGGGATGCTAAGCATATGAGAAAATTACTGAACCATTAGCCCTTTGATTTGACAACCGGATGAAATGAAGACACAGCTTACACACTTTCCAAAAATTTTGGACTCTTCAAATAATTTCGAGAATAACTTGATTTGTGGGACCTGCAGTGTAAGCCCATCAACCACCTGTATAAGAGTCTGTTCCAAACTATACAAGATTCTTGAATTCCCAAAACAAATTTCTCAATTCCCAAGATCATCACTCAAAACGTGTGATATGATTAGAAGTCAAAAATATCAGAAAGGCTAAGATTATCAGAGAACCATGTTCAAATGCCCTCAAAAGGAGTAAAGAAAGACAACATCAGTATACCTTCTCCTCTTTTGGAGCAGTTTCTCTTCTTGCTGCATGTGTTGCCATAATTTTCTTGCATCGGCTCAATAAAACTCAATCTCCATGGCTATGCAAGCAAGCATGTAATAACAATAAGAGATCCATCTAAAAACAACATGACTGAACAAGACTGATAAAACACCATCATGATACAAAAAGAGATAGATCTTTATACACTGTTCATTGACCCACAATTTAAACCAATAATTGAAAATTATATAAAGAAGACTATAAACAACTGTCAGAGATACAGAAAAAACGAAAATAATGTACAGGAAGTTTAGAAAAGTCAGCCTTGATGTGGCTGAATTTACAAACAAAGGCAACTCGTTTTTTTAAAATTTTTTTTTTTTTTTTTATTGAAACACAAGCTCAACAAATCAAATTTCAAGTTATCCGGTTTTGAATCCATGTCATTTTATAGTTGCTACTGTTTTACTAGCAGATCTTCACTGTCATATCACACACTTGCAGACAATACCGGCAGTTCTCTAGAAGAAACATCTTCCCAAAGCTAGAATCTGAATTCTTCTCCAAAGACCTGGTCTGGTGGACGGCTTGGCTTTGCAAAATATCATAATCTTTCTGAAGGAGATTTCTATGCTTTTGAGCCGGTGGATTGAAACAAAATGCAGGAATATGTTTTGAATTTTGTTGACAGCATGGATTTTCGAAACAATGGAACCTTCAAATTTTAGTATTTTACTCTTCCAATGCTTTGAATTTTGTTTTAACCATTCATGGTTTGGGAACTAATATATGCATACAGAAGCCCAATGTTCATCCAATTGAATTTCTGATTTCGAGGTTTGGATCTGTTATTTGGCCTGGTGAAAGTTTGACCATGTTTTTTTGTTAATTGCCAGAGGGTTGGCCTTTTTCCTGCTACCCTCAGGTTTTCCATTTGGAATTTTACCATCTTATGATATTGCAAATAATTCTTTATACGAATCTGTTTTAAAAAATTCTCTCCTTCTCATAAAAAAAAAAAAAAAAAAAATTCTCTCCTTGCTAGTTATATTCATGAGTCGCTTCTTGAAACAGTTTTTAATGTTTTGATGAAAATAAACGATGTTAAATATTGGTAAGTACTTACATAAAAAAAATATATTGGGAAGTACTTCTGTGGTAGCGATGTTACTGTAGTATTAGTGTTGGTATACCGTTTTAGTCAACATTTATGATTCAAATTAAAATTCAATCAATTTTTAAAACCATTTATTTTATTATAATGCCAAAAATTATTTGGATCAGAGTTTTGGGTGGCGGATTATACCTCGTTGCAATGTTTATAATCATACCTTTAGTGTAACACTACAAAGATCCATTCACGGATTTAACAGAATGTTGTAATATTTTTTTAAAATTTATTTATATAAGAAGAATGCTTTAACAGCATAGATGTTGAATTAATAACTTTAAAATAGTATATAAATCAAAAAATTTTACTACATGGAGGTTAAGACATTTAATAGAATGTTGTAATATTTTTTAAAATTTATTTACATAAGAAGAATGCTTTAAACAGCATAGATGTTGAATTAATAACTTCAAAATAGTTTTCTTAAAAAAAACTTTAAAATAGTATATAAATCAAACAATTTTACTGCATGGAGGTTAAGACATTCAATTTAGTTGAGACTTTATTTCCTAATGAAAAAATAATTTTAAATGCAATATTTTGACTTAATCATTCGCTGAAAAGGGACGACCACACAGAAATTACTACAGTATGCCATCAATTAATTAGATCATCTGGCCAGAGGCAAGCCCTCGTGGGGGTTCAACTTCCATTTCGTCTGATGGGAGCATTAGTCTTCCGGCGTGGGTGGGACCGTGGGAGTAATAGGTCTTTCTTATTATGAGTTTTAGTTTTATCTTAGTTCATCATTATTATGGATTATAAATACCCGTAAAAAATGCAACTAAGGGTAAAAGCATTAGAATTTTTACCAATTTTAAAACGTTTAGGGTTATGTCTTGTATTCTGCATGAGTTATTTGCATAATAGTTTGGGTGCAAATACACCTGCTTAGCTTGACCATAATTGCAAATATATCCACATAGTTTCAGAAATTGTAAATTATCCCACATCTTTGATCATAATTACAAATATGCCAACGTCGTTACAACGTTGTTACTGCACCATTATGGTGTGAGTATATTTATAAAAGTTTGCAAACTATATGGGTATACTTGCAATTTCGAAAATTAAGCGTGTATATTTAATTTTTGCAAATACACCCATACTGTGACGGTGCACTAATAGTATCACAACGGTATAGGTATATTTGCAATTATGGTCAAACTATGAGAAAATAATTTGCAAAATTTGAAACTATATGGGTATATTTTCAAATTACTCTAATAATTCACATGTAAGAGTGCATGGTGAATATGCAAGATAGTGTGTATTGCTTTTGCGTAAATACTTATGTGAGTCCTATTTATAAAAGTATTAGTTAGAAATTCAAAGTAATTTTGTCAAATGTTGTAATGGAGCATGAGAAAGAGGATCGTGATTTAATGCACCCAGGTGCACTGAACTTCAGTGCACCCGGGTGCATTAAACCCATTTTAACTCTTTTTTGAAATTTTTTTGAAATTTTTTTATACAAGTGTTAATCTAAGTGTATTAACATGTTTATCAATTTTTACTATTTTTGGAGTATTGATTTTCAAAAACCAAAAATAAATATCTAACATTTAAAAAATAGTAAAAATTGATATACATGTTAAATACACTTAGATTAACACTTTTCAAAAAAAATAAAAAAAAGGGTTAATGCACCCGGGTGCATTAAATCACGGTCCTGAGAAAGAGGGTAATAAGAGTTCTCTTCTTTGGGGATATATACGAGGAATCTAGAAAATGAGTATAAGTCATTCCTATATATATCTCTAAGGGCGCAACTCGGATCGGTTCGATTTGGGTAGTGGTCTATCCTACCGTACCCTATTTGTAAAAAATCTACTCTATCCTATCCATTTGTCAGTTTGGTTCCTAGTATACCTTATCCTACAAATTACCCATAGGGTTGGTTCCGGTTTCGGTTCCTTTAATACTCAAATACAATAATTTTTAAAAAAATTTATGTTATTTTAAATAATATAAAATAATACTCATTTATGTTTTAAAATCATAAGTATATATATTATTATATAAAAATATGAAATATAGACCATCATGACCTAATCATCAAAAGTATTAATATATTATAATCATAAGTCACAAACGTACTTATAAGAGTCTTTCAAAAGTCAATGATGTATATATAAATAACCAAACTAGTTTTATACTTCACAAGGTACAAAATTCATTTAAATTTGAATTTGTTAAAATATGTGTGCACATAAGATGTCAAAGACAAAACATAATACATATTATATAATATATATTATACATATACATAATTATGCACCTAATTAATTACCCATATGAGTATCTATGCGGGTCGTTCTGAGTACTCAACATATCAACCCTGCCCGGTACACCTATTTGAATAGGCGGGTAATAATTTGTACCCTACCCATACCCATGGGTAATATTTTCTACCCTACCCTACCCAAATTAGGGTCGGGTCAGTAGGTACACATGGATACCCTACCCAAGTTGCATCCCTATATATCTCCGCATTCTGTTTATTACTGTAAATTCGTATCTTTCTCTTGTTATTTCTTCCTTCTAGGTCGAAGGATTTTCCACATAAAATTTTGTGCCTTTAGTGAATTATCTTATTGTTGTTTATGTGATCATATTTTATTATGTGTTTCTGCTCTAATCCATTTCAACCCGAAATACGTTTTCTAACAAAAACTTGAAAATTCAATATGCTAACTGTGTAATATGCGTATGAATGATCATTCCATAGATTCTTATACAATTCTAATGCTTATATATAGATAAATCTTATTGTTTTTTTTTCATAATTTACGCATGTATAAATAATTTTAAAATAGGTTCGGCTCAATTAAAACTCCAAATCGATATGATTTTAGGTACCATAATAAAATACATAATGTGACCAATGGGATTTAGATTCATCATCAAGCAAAGAACTAAATGAAGACGTTACATGCATTAATTGAAACCTTTTTTTTCTAATTTCGTGTAGAAAGGGCTGTTCACCTTTGTCAACTAGAAAGAAGTAGCATATTAGGAGCAAGTCCAGGGCTGTTTTCACTGGTTGACTCCTTGCAAGAATCGTTGACAAAGTAAACTGATCAGGGGCGTCGCTTTAACCAGAGGACTAAGACTGCATATGCATGGTTACAATGAAATTGGATGTACCAAAACTTCATAATCATGAAATTTAAAATCATTTACTGCAAACATGAAACTTAAAAATGAAAATCTCGTAAAATTGAGTGACATATACGGAAATCACTCGAGCGGGTCTGCCACATTGCTAGTTCTGGCTGTAATTGCATCCTCAGTCTAGGAGTGTTAATAGTCATAGTCAACTCGTCAATCTGCTCGTCCAACCGGTTTATAAATGAGTTTGAGTTAGAATTTTTCAATAAATGAGTTATGTTCCACAACTTATTTAACCATTTAATTAAATAAACGGATTAAGATTGAGATTTTATAACCCGTCAACTTGTTTAGTAATTCATTTAACTCATTTAACCCGTTCAACCCATTTAATTTGTTTAACTCATTAAGTTATATACATAAATATAAACTCTTTGGTTATTTTCTCCTGTTAAGTCTTCTTCCTACTATCTAATTTTTCATTTTTCAACTGCTGCTCTAATTCAAAATTTTCATTATTGCCTTGTTTCTATTTCATTTGCGTCGAAAATATTTTTTTGTCTCTCTTTGCGAGATTATCATCTGTCAGAATTTAAACTTTTAGATCATTTACTATATAACCCTTTAATAACCCCACCAACCAATTTATTAAATTGGTTAGGATTGGGGTTTTTTAAATGAGTTAATAAACGATTTATGAATAAGATATTTTAAATTTATTAAAATTAAGACTAGATTCGAACCTGTACAACTCAATCGGTTAACACCCTCGTCCTGACAGCAGCCCGTGGACTGGAGAGGTGGGCCACACAGAAAACAAGCACAAACGCGGTAGTGGAAGTGGAAGGAGAGGTTAAGTCTGCGTCTGAGTGGAATACGTGGTGTGATCTGCCCACAGCCACTCCTATCTGCACATCATTATCATGAAAATAACACAGCGATTGGCAATTTTGGAAGATCTCGGCATGCGAATTTGACTCTCTCTCTCTCTCCGGTTTTTTTTTAAATAATAATAATAATAATAATAATACTCGACAACTTATATTGTGTTAAAGCTTTTGTTGGCATCTGTTTGGAATTAAATTCATTTTCCGCGTGGTGGATAAATAAGCGTGTCGATGGTCTTGATTGGATTTTAAGTATCAAAATTTTGGTGGTGTATGAAATGAAGCTATAGCTTGGAATTGGTCTTTTCATAAATTGATTCGGTCTACTGCACGGATTTTTCTCCCTGAAGATTCAAGAATTGCAATTTAATGATGAGATAATCAATCCAATAATGTTCTTTCTTTCATCAAAAATAATAATAATAATAATGTTCTTTCAAAAAACTTTTCTTTTCCAATAATGGTTTGAAGGGGAAAGTGGGGGGTGCCAGTGAGTGGTGATTGGGGAGATGGAGCGATTGTATTGGTACAAGTTTAATTAATTTATTTTTTTAATATTTTTTTGATGTAATTACTATATTTTTCAATCACTGTTCACATTTTTTTTTATATAATTATCTAATTTATTTTAACTTTATTCTTTTTACTCATTATAATTACTCATATCACATCACTTCCCTCCATTTTCAAAAACTTATCAACCAAAACTTTTTCATTCATTCATTTTCTCAGATGACAAACACTTAGGGATTAAATTAGCATGCAAGAGTCAATCCATTCGTTTCAAAATTTCCTCTTTCCTTTCGTAGACAGGGTCCAGGCATCTTCTCAAGCAGCAATGTTCTTTAGGCCTGGAACTCACCAAACCAGATCATTTAGGCAAAGCTAACTTGGAAGTTGGAACCGGTTCACATTTAATTAGAAAGATGCCACCAGAAAAATAAGCTTTCAAATAAAAAAAAAAAATTTAAAACTATAAGAAGTGATGACTGACGAATTATACTTGTGGATTCGTTTACATAAAATTCTATTAGCCGCTTTTTACACAACTGTTATCACAATAGAGTGCAAACTATTATATGGCGGCAATTTACTATATTGATTAACAAAATACACTAGTTAAATGCTAATCATTAACATAATGATTAGCGTGCTAACCACCAAATACGATTGTTGTCATGCGACAGTTTGCGAACTATCCTGACCTGCATCTATAAAATTAATGCATTATCCCACAATAAGCAAAAAGCTTGGTTTCCTAGTTTATTTATTCGGCACTTTCTAGGAGATTGTAATGCAAAAGATTCAAGCTTATCCATTCAACTTAGCCAAATAACTCAATTCTAGTGCTTATAATACTTAATTTTTATAATAGTATCAGTAATCCTATTTTTTCCGGGTCCTATATTTTAAAAAGTTTTTCTTTAATTTTCTCTAACCCTAACCCTATTTGTAAACTTCAACCCTAACCCTATTTTTGAAATTCGGGCTCGGGTTAAGTTTCGGGTTGAGTTTCGGGTTAACATTCGCCTATTAATATGTCTTTGTTATTCATCCTATATATAATTTTTATCACAAACCTATTGTATAAAAAGTTTTAAAAATAATTTATTATACAAAAGCAAGAAAAATTCAAATACCGCTTTGTTACTCATCCTATATGATTCCGCATGCTGAGTAAAAATAAATATTTCTGAACATTAGTCCATTTTGTTTCTATTTATTTTATTCATAACAATTAATTCTTAGATAATTAATGCTGTTTTCATTTGTTTGTTTCTAAAAAGTCATTCTACCTATATATAATCACATTACATATATTTTTTCCTTCTCTTTTGCTCTCATTTTCAAATAGAATTTCATTGAACCAGCTTTCAATAATTAATCATGATACTATTAATTTGTATGTTAAATAATAAGCAATTAGTTTTTCTAAAAAAAATCAAGTATAGAACTGTTATCGGTGCAGGGATGCAGGGGGTAGTGGGTGCCGGGGTGGTCCTGCTAGAGCTGCTGATGTCGTAGTGGGCTACAGGCGATCGATTTCCAGAGGGATCAAGTGCGGGGTAGTGGCGTGGTGCTGCTGGAGCTGCCGACGTCAAGGATGGGCTGAACGACGGAATGTAAGGAAGCACAATGGGAGGGATCAGTTGTCGGAAGCGCGACCGGAGAAGAAGGATGGAGGGTTCGGACTTCTGATGGGATTTCGCAAGCGCCGGAGAAGAAAAGCTGGAGGGTTCGAACAGCAAGACAGACGGGATTTCGCGAGCGGGAAGAAAGGGGAAGCTGGAAATGGCAGGGCTATTTCCTCTGGAAAGAATGAGGCTCTCGTTGGCTCGTTGCTCATGGAAAACCAACCACCCTCATCGATTTAGCTACCCTCATCCTGGGCATAGCAGCATGACCGACTGATCCAGTGATCCTTATACTCACCCGCTAGTCCGTTGCTTCTTGAAGGAAGATGATGGCAAAGAAGTTCTCTCCTCCGATAACAAGAGCTTGTCCGCAACGTCAAAATCAAAATGGAGCAGAAAAGCGGGAGCTTCGGAATTTTGAATAGGGTGGAGCCGTGGAGTAAAGTCAAAATCAAAAGGGAAATGGCCAAGACGTTGTGTCGCCTCACTGACCCTGCCGCTGTCTGCAAGACTGCAGCTGTACCGCCTGCGACATTGTCCATTAGTCATATAGCATTATTATTATAATAAAATTATATATTTTATGTAAATGCAAATTCGGGCTCGGGTTTACAGGGTTCGGGCTCAAAAATCGGGTTCGGGCCGAAAATTCCAGAGTTTCAACATTGCTTTTTGCCGAGTTCGGGTCGAACCCGGCCCAAGTTGCACCCCTACTTACGTAAGTATTGAATAATCACTCTTGTAATAAAAATACATGCAATTAAATGTGTTGATTTACTTACTCTCCTTCTAGTCTATCTAAAACCACAAGCTTTTCCTTGGAACTCGATGTATGAGTGCAACTTCATATATCAAGGTTTGGCCCAACAAATCCAAAGAAAATCAAGGTTTGTCCTTACTTTCATAAAGTTTAAATCCCACAAACCTAATTTGTAAATAGAGTTAGGGTTTAAGCAAATCAGAATTTTATTTTCCTATTTATATCTAGGGTGTGTTTGGGAAATGATAAAAATTTTGGATGAAAATTTTTTAGTGTAGAAGTTGTTAAATTGATAGAAAATATGATAGGGGTAATGATAAAGAATAAAAATAATAAAGTTAAAATAAATAGTTTAGTTGTATAAGTAATTATGCGAAAATGATTGAAAAGTAAGATAATTTATATAGAAAGATGTGAAAAAATAATTAAAAATAGGGTAATTGTAAAAAATGAAAAGTTTTAAGTAAAGAGTTTTAGGTAAAAAGTTTTAAGTAAAAAGTTTTAGGTAAAAAGTTTTACTTATTGCCAAACACCCCCTTAATATATTGTATGTAGAGTTCAAAGATTTTATGTAAACTTGTCCATTTTTTACACTTTAATAATTAATACAAAAATCTACTTCATTCATTATTGAAAGCCAACAATTATTCTAAGGTTTGGGTAAACCATATTAAAGGCTTAAATCATCCAATGTTAAAGAAAGGAAAAAACAATACAAAATTTACATGGAAAAGAGTGACTATGAATATAAGATCATCCAAAAACTATGGGGTCAATGGGGCTAAAGTTTCACTATTCAGAGTTGAAATGTAGTGGAATAAGAATGCAAGGTTGGAAAGTTTTCCCGATGTAGAATCCCCTTTCCTTGGGGAAGTTCCCCTTGTTGGGCTTGTTAAACCAAAAACCCCCTATTCCTCAATGATGGTCCTTTATTTTTATACAAGTTTTGGCCTAAGATGACACATGTCTAATGTTAGGGGAATATTTACAATCATCCCCATCAAATTCTTCATGTAATGATACGGTTGTTCCTAATTGGCCGAGTATAAAATAAGTTTTGTCATCAGCAACTTTTGATGATTGATCTGGCTTTGCATCCCATGGTTGTTAATGTTGTATTTAATACTTGGTAATTCTATTAAGCTCAAGAGCAGCAGTATTAATTAGCTTACTCAAGCAAGAGGCTTTATTGTTGTCATATTGACGTCCTAATGCTAGCCCTAGCCTATAAAGGACTTGGTTTCTACAACAAAAGTTCTATTCGAGATGCTCTTTACATGTAAGAGGGAGTTGGCTCATCCCTCAAGGGTAGTAAGGTATCCCTTTTGGGGTGGCAATATTAGTTTTTTAATATAGTTTCACTAATCTCTCTAGTGAAATTATAGTATCAACATATTCTTCTACTGAAGGGGTTAGTTTGTAGCCCAACGCCTATCAATTGCCCCCTACAGCTGTCTTTTTGAAACAATGATCTTTGCATCCATGGGCATAAATTTTTTTCTTTCATCATTATTTTTAAGCACATCTCATTCTCATTATTGCATTTTGAGGGTTGATTTAGTCGGGATGGCCCTAAATGTTTGACTAGGTTTGTCTTTTGTCAACACCATTTCTTTGGAAGCTCCTTTAGTCTTCAAGTGACTAAGACTTACAGTTGTATTGTTGTTCCATTGTCAAGTATGCCTTGTTTTTTTACTTTCTTTGTTTGATAGGTGAGTCAGTGAGCATTTGTTGTGAATTTTCTGTCATTAATGCTTGTGGAGTTCAAGTGCAGATGAGACTTAACGAGCTTTTAAGATTTTCTCCTTGTTTTTTAGAAGCTACTTTGAACTCTGAGAAAAGAATCGATATTGTATGAAGGAAATGTTTTAATTTAAAGTTGTCCCTTCTGCTTCTTTTGATTACAGATGGCTTCATTGGGTAAGATTCGCATGGTGATAAGTCCCCCTCATTTAATGCCACAAGGAAGGGTTTTCACCTATAAAAGTCTCTTTACCGAGCTTTCAATGGGTGTGTGATGTCCGCCTTGTTCGTTTCATACACTTTTATATCTCTCAGGTGCATAAGTCTTTATTGTTGTGCATGCTTCAATTTTGAGAAGTTGTGGCATTTTTCCTAATGGGACAATGCAGTTTTCTTATCATCAGTCATTAAAAGAGCAATTGTCTGTCCAAAGAAGAGAACATATGGCCATTGGAGCCTGTGGATTTGTGGCTGGTAACCCCAGGTCACTCTAGCGCTTGGTTTGAAGAGCAATCATCCCTCCAAACCTGTAGATGGAGATTAATCTTATGTAGTGGATGATGTAGGGTAGCCAATTATAATCTTTGAGTCCTTTTAGGCATTTTTGTCCATGAAGAAGCTTACTATATTTGGCAAGCCAAGTCCAATACTTAGCTCTATAGTGGTACTTACACATGTGTCTCTACATACGGCTGGCTATTTATTTTCTTGTGTCGCTTCCTTTTGCTTGGGATTCCTCCTCCTAATCATGTTCTTTTTTATTTTTTCTTCCCCTTCATTCTTATCTAGATCTTCCATTTCGCTTTCTTTTCTTCTTCTTTGGTTGTAATACGAAGGTTAGACCATCATGCTCTTTGTAATCATGTGGTTGTATTGATCTATTTTCATAATAGAAATGTTATTTTCTTTTAGCTTAATTGACTGACATTCGATAGCTTTGATTGCTTTATCTAGTTACAGTTGATCCTTTAGCATAGAAATATTTTCAAATCCCGCAACAAGAAATAGTTAGGCTTCATTTAACTTTTAAAATGAAAGGTTTTGAGGTGCCACAAAGAGCCGCCTAGTTTTAAGGCACGTAATTTTACTTATCAGTTAAGGATTCATCAATTATAGTTTCCAATCCTAAGTAGCCTACGATTCTTGTGATGACTAGGTTCTATTTTAGATTTATTATTTTAATTCAAATAGGTGTAAGATTATCTAGGTCGCTAGGTTTTTGGCTTATAAACTCTAAGGACTACTTTGATATGTCATTTTAGCTTTTTAGGATTTGTAACTTTTTGTCGCTTTTGATGGGTATTTATCTGACCTTAAGCTTGGCTGGATGACAATGACTTGTTCTGTTGAGCCCCCTATTTTAATGGTTTCAATTCCCATTGTTCGGATCAATCCCTCAAAATCATATTTGCAAAACCTGGAAAAATATAATCTTACTGAGGTCATGTTGAGCAGGTCTGCTTAGGCTTTAGCTAAGAAAAGCTAAGTGAAGATAACTTCTTGGTGATGCAAATGCATATGTACATACATAAATTTTTAAAAAATGAGGAATAATTAGTTTTCCTTTGATGTCTTCCTTCAAAGTAGCGAGCATTACAAAATAGGATATATGAAGCATTTTACAGTGGGATTTACGAGAAGAAAGAGAGTAATGATGAAAAAAGAAATAAAAATGCTGATAAATATAAGAAAGATTAAAGAAAATTTTTTCCAAGTACAACACCAAATAATGAGTCCAAAATTAGTCTAAGGTTCAGTTCAACCAAATTAAGAACTTCAATCAATAGAGATAAAAATGGGGTAAAAGCGACACAATTTACATGAAAAAGAATGATCTATGGACACAAGTCATCAAAAAAATCATACAGCTAATCTAAAATTTCATTATTCAGAGTTGGAATACAATGGGATGAGAATAAAGGATTAGAGAATTTTCTCTGTATGAAACCCCTTTCTTCAAGGAAGTTCCTTTTATTAAGGTTGCTAGGTCGAAAATCCCTCTATTCCTCAGGGAAGTTCCTTTGTCTTTATACAAGGTTCACTTGGAGATAGCATGTGTCTAATATCGGGGAAAGATTTGTAGTTATCCCTGTCAGATCCTTTATGCAGTGATGCATTCATCCTTGATTGGCCAAACATGAAAAAAGGTCTAGCATGGGTGGCTTATGATGATTGAGCTAGCTTCATCTTTCATTGCTATTGGTGTTATATTTAATGTTGGATGGTTTCATCTAACTTGAGGGCTATGATATTAATTAGCTTTCTCGAGTGAAATTTTTATTATTTGAGGGTGCTCTTTACACATTAGAGGTTCAGTTTGTCTCTCAAGGGTAGTACGTTTTTTTTTCAGAGTGACATACTGATTTTTTAAAAGAGTTTCATCAATCTTTCTAGTAATGTCATATCCTAATCCTTATCAATTTATATTTAGCATCATTTTGTTAACTATCACACCAAGTTTTTGTAAGTTACAGAGTGCATAGGTTACTTACCAATTATATTTAGCATCGTTTTGTTAGCTATAAGATCCAAATTTCCAACTATGCACTACTCGGTTGGTCTACGCTTATAGCAGTAATAGTGTCGGTGTGCTCCCTAGGGGCATAGGAGTCTAGATTTTTCCTCCCGGTTGTAGAGGTTCGGTTTTGGGGATTTTAAATCCATTCACAAGCATTAAAATGTAATAATAATCGATTCACACTTATTAAAATATAACAGTACTTCATAGAATCCTTTAAACAATTATCTATTTACATGGTAATGATATTTTAGATGTTAAAAATACAATTTTAAAATTGACATTTTAATATTAAACTATTTTATTATATTAATTTCATAAAATGATACTAGGAAAATGATTGAGTTTTCATGAGGATATAAGTTATGCTAAATATAAAAATAAAGTAAATTTTTCATGAATAATAAAGGTAGGAAAATTGAATAAAAATTCATAGACATGGGATAGAAACTCTTATATACATGAAATCTGAATAATATTTCTTTATATTTATCTAGTTTGCATTATTTATATTTTTATTTATGTAAATATTTATCATGATTAAATTATATTATATGTACAGTGCATCAATGTTCATTTATATTATTATTTTCGGCAAATTACAATATATCCACAAGGTTTGACCTTAATTCAAAACATATTATATTTCAATAATTCCTCTCATACTCATAAGGTTTGCCCATAGTGCCTTTTATACTTGCATCATTAAGTCCTCCCAAAAAGGTCGTTGGTTGGCCCTTGTGTGAAATGATTGATAGGTCAAACAATCAAGCTCTATTTTTTGATTTGTGCCCTAATTTCATGAAGTTCTTATCAATTATGTTTGGCCTTGATTTCATGACTATATTGCTCACATCACTGAGTTTTGCAGTAATCAAGTGTAGAATGCTAGCGGTTGGAGTTGAGAATGACAAATTATGGTAGAGGTATGATCGGATTTTTTAGAATTTTAGAGGGATGATAGGTTTTTACTTGGATTTGAGGTTGGTGATCTTTAATCTTCCAATAAACACAAGTTCTATCACCCCAATTTGCATTCCCAACTTTATGAGTACATACTTTATAGGCAACAGAAGGGTATAGTTATCTAAAAAATTATCTTTAGAAGTGAAGATTGGATGATAAAGGGTAGGTTGTTTACTAAAAAAAGAGAAATTATAATAAAAATGAAAAATTAATATTAAGATAGAAAAAGTAGAATTGTTATGCATTGAGAAATGAAATATTTTATAAAAATTAAAAGAGTTGTGATACCCTAGATTATATGTCATGTAATATTTTATGTAATATATTTGTGATATAAGATAATATGTATTACAATTTTAATCTTTAAAGACCCAACACTTATTTGAGGTCACCTCGCTATTTTGTAAAACCATAATTTTGCTTTGCTTCTATAGTTTCACAACTGCCGTTGTATATTGAAGTACAACTTTGATGAAACTTATTCTCATTTTCTTCAATACTTGAGTTGAAGATACAGCATTCGATTTGCGGAAAGTCACTTAGATTTTGCGGTCATGGACCAATATATTCATGCCTTCTGCTTATGCATTAATAGCAAGCTTTAGCTCTTTTTTCATGATTTCTTCTGTAGACTCAGTTTGGACCCATCTTAATTTAAATACTTGAAAATTACTATGTCATGTTCTGAGGTATGTTTGGAATTACTTCATGGATTGTAATGGGATGAGAAAGTACTGTTGTATATTAAAAATGAGAAAAGTGGCATTTAAAATGTAAAAATAAGATAATTATATATTTTTAAATTAAAAAATTGTTTGCGAATGGAAAATCTCGTTTTATTCTCATCACATCCTAATCCATGGAATTATTCCGAACTTGACTAGTTTATAAAGATAAGTATAGAGATAAGTACCTTTTATTGTACCTTATATTTTAATTCATCTTTAAAATATGTTTGATTACCACATTCTGATGAGGGCTTAATAAATACTTTTACAGAAGAATACGTAAGATCTTGATTTCTAACATTTTTCTTAGTCGTTGAAAAATTCGATAAAAAATGATTTATAGATGATAAAAACAAACACATGTTCGAAATACATTAAATGATTAAATTAAATTTCAAGATTAATTTTCTTTCACTATTTCTTTTTCCTATTGATAATATTGGAGATGTCACTTACTTTCTTAATGCTTAAAATTGTGGGCATGATGTGTGTATGAGAACCTCATAACAAAACTATTGTCCAATTTGAGGTAATGAGAATAGAAATGGGGAATTAAATAAAAATAGAGTGTATATGAGATGAGTAAAATAAAAATAAAGTAAAAATATATATGATAACTATAGGAAAAAAATAAGAAAATGATTAGAATATACAAATGAAAATAAAAAAGAGTAGGATAAGTCAGCAATAACATGTTGGCTTTTGGCATTTTCTATTCTCATTCTAAATAAACTAGTGTTTGATGACGGAGGTGTGATGAGTATGATGAGAATGGGAAGAAAGAATAAATATGATATGCGTAAAGTGGAAATGAAGTAAAAATTTATAGGATAATTGTAAGGAAAAATATGAAAGTAATTAGAATATTATATTAAAAATAAAAATAATTTAATTAGGATAATTAATACATTACTTTTAGTTCTGCATTCCCCTATTTTTAACTAGGACAATTGAGGGAATTTTGTGGCATAAACCCTTTAATTTTGCGTATTAGTATTTTAAACTTCGAAATTTATATTTTAACATTTTAACCCCAGCAGAGTTTTTATTTTTACATTTTAAACCCTCTTCCTTCACGTTGTTAGAAAACACCATCAACACATGCACGATGTCCAAAAATACCCTTATATTTGTATGAAAATTTAAAAAAATTAATAGAGAATTTGAGCAACAAAAAAATCCCAAGGTCCCAAATTAATTGAGTATCAATTCTAATAATGGTTGCTTGAATATTTTGTGAAATTCACTTTAGAATATTTCCCTAAAAAAATTTATTTAGTAAGGCACAAACATTAATACATGGTAATTAATGATAATTATTTAATTTAAGTGCTTGAAATAATTTCATAATTTTTATTTAAAAGTAAATAAATATTTTGATAGATTCAACATATGCTCAAAATAACTGTAAAACATTTTTATCCATTCAATACAATAATTTGGGAAAAATTATATACTGCATTAATATTTAAATATTGTTGCATTGCATGATCATAGATCGCCGGAGCACGGAATATGGTGCTCTATCGTCTTCTTCAACAAGGGCAGCACCCATCGTCTCTTCCGAGCTACCGATCTCCCCTGTTTTCGTCGATCAAGCAGCCATGGATACGCCTTCAGCCCTTCCTCCATCGCCGCCTCCTCCGTCGTCCTCAGTGACCGTAGCAACAGTTTCTTGAACCATGACGTCCCCATCAGCTTCGCAGTTGTGATACTGGGGTTCGGATTCAAATCTAGCAACTTCGTCACGATACACCACAATTCTGGCGAGAACAACGATGGACACTTGAAATCCCCAAATTCAAAATCCTATCACACTCGACACCGAGAATCCCAAATCGAATAGGGATTTGATGCCCAACTCTCCGGATTGGAAACTTGAAGGCATTTGAAAAGAAGAAGAGGAGAAGAAGGAGGTATTGAGCCTGCAGGCTGGTCAGGAATTTACTTCTATTCGGCATCGATTCATGGCGCAAGAATTTCAAATGAGTTTGCGACAACCAGGGGCAATGTTGGAGTATCATCGTCGTCTTCGACGAAGAAGAAGATGACGAAAGGCGGAGGAAGCGATGGCGAGGGAGGTAGAGGAAAGAGTGCAAGCAACAGTGGGGGAGCTGGGATGAGCTGCCAGGACTGCCGGAACTAAGCTCCGCCCAGGGGCGGATCCACGTACAAAACAGTGGGGGAAGTATCCCCACAAATTTAAAAAATGTTAACATATATTATAAATTACATTATTTTTCTAAAATTTACCCTCACTTGCTAAAATTTATTGTTGTACTGGCTAAAATTTATTACTTTCACTTGTCAGAATTTATTGCCCTCACCTTATTAAAAACTCGTAATTTAATATATTGATTCTATGGTGGTTGTTATTATGTTTTTTTGCCTTAGTCCTACCAATGCAGTCCTATCCATCTGCTCAATCGGGTGCCCTACGCATTAATTGGAAAGACTTTTTTTTTTTGACCTTTCTAACATTATTGTTATCTAATCAAGATTTTTTTGATTTAGTTTTTCATTTATTCCAATAATCTTCTCTTTACACAGTGTATGTTTTTAATTCTTATAATTAATTATTATAACTCCTAACTTATATTTAAGAGTAATTTAGATTGAATTTTTACTATCTTTATTTCTCTTTTCAAGCTAGACTTCTCGTTCTTCCTGCTTTTTCTCTTTCAAGGTTTCACCTTTCACTTCTATTTTTTCTTCTACAAAGCTTTTAGCATATCAGATTAAAGAGGTGATTAAATTTCATATATATCCATATAGTTTCATTAATATTGCAGATATACCTACGTAGTTTCACAAATTACATATTACCCCCACATAATTTTACTGAAATTGCGTATTACCACCACGCCGTTAATCGCCGTTAATATCTGCCGTTATATTTTCAAAAATGACGAAAATGCCCTCATCTTCATGGGGTGATATGCAATTTTATGAAACTATAGATGAGGGCATTTTCGTCATTTTTCAAAAATATAACGACGGATATTAACGACAGTTAACGGCGTGGGGGTAATACGCAATTTCAGTGAAACTATGTGGGGGTAATATGCAATTTGTGAAACTACGTGGGTATATCTGCAATATCGATGAAACTATGTGGGTATATATGAAATTTACCCTTAAAAAGGTAGACTATTTTTCTCTCTTTTAAATTTAAATTTTTTAAAATGATAGATAAAGATTTATAGCATGTAATATTAGCCTATTTTCTAAAATGGTAAGACGCTTTAAATATGCGTGATTGTGAGAACTTAAACTCTTAAAGAGAATTTGTGGAAGCTTAATACATCTTGATTTGTAATATTAGATGTCAGGTCGTATATTACTAACAAAAAATTGAGATGTCAATTATTATAAGTCGTAATACATATACTTTTTAATTTTTGAAAATAATAACATCATTATTATCTGAGTTCTAACTTCCATTTAAAAAAATATCTATATGGGCTTTGGTTTTTATGTAACTAACTTCTTCAAAATCTAAGATTTTGATCTTTAATAAAAAATCTAATTCATTCATTGTATTTAACATCATTTATTTATTTATGGAATAAAGTTACATCCAAATCAAGTATGTTTACGGGCCTCATTTGTTAGAAAATGTATATATTCATGTGTAAATTATGAAAAATGTTAAAATATCAATGTTAAGGTAATATTTTTAACATCTAAACCATCTAAAATATTATTTTTATGTCCGACAAATGATTCCATAAAGTATTATTATATTTCAATATATGTGTGAATGAATCTAAGCATTTTTCATAATTTACGTGTGAATATATTTTTTGGAACAAATGTGGCCCAAGAATTTACTTGATTTGGATGAAATTTAGTCTTGTAGATAAATAAATGATATTAAATACAATGAATAGATTAGATTGTCCGTTAAGGATCAAAATCTTAGATTTCGAAAAGGTTACATTACTTCACTTTTATGTAACCTAGTAATATAGAAGTGAGACTGTATACACAGACACACACACACACATAGTAAGTACTAACTTAAAGACTTGCCCTTTAGTTGAAATTGCTTGATCTTTTATTTTTCCATGCAATTCAACCTACAAAAGCTTCATTAAATAATAATGTATTGGATTTTCCAAATGCGATCCAATTATTTCTTACATCAAAGCAATATATTTTAAATTTTTTAGACTGTTGGATGAATGATTGTCTAGTTACTTGCATTGAAAAAATATGTTTAGCAGTGTTGACAATAAACTTATTATAGATAGATTTCAAAATATAAAAATTCATTGAAGACAATTGCAAATTTTGTGTATTTATTTTTAAATTAATAGTATTACTAATTAAAATTTTTCATTTTTTATTGCAAATGTTATAATTTCATTTAGCTAATTTGAGATTGAAGATGATGTTTACAAATATATTTTAAATTTTTTTATGATAATAATTGTTCTTAAACATATAAAAATTTTAAAGTAAAGTATAAACTTTGTTCTACTGGCCAAAGATCTTGGATTCACCGCTGGCTCCGCCTAACCCGTCTTCTTCCTCCATGCTGACGAGTGAAAAAAACCGGTAGCAAAACCACATCATCCATGGCCCACAATTTGAAACATCTGTTCTATCTTAGCAATTTCCATCATGCCCATCTAGTGTTGTAATATATATGAATTAATAATTTTTTTTGGCGTCGTAAAGGGTGAGAGTTCCATATGTAAAAATGAAACTTAGTAAGGTCTAAAATATTTTTTTTGATTTCTTAATATAAGTTACAATCTTATCAACCATCGTATTACAAACAAGCTCATAAGATATTCTAAAAACACTTCTCAAACAGTTCAATAAACATCTACAAATTTCTAGAATTTTTCCTAAACTATTCATGTCACCTAAACCTATGATGAACGCTCCCACATGCGACGAGAAGACACCACCCACATTTTTTTTTTTTTTTTTTTTTGCTGCCATCAATATTCGAACCTGTCACAGCACCGTGGTCGAATGATAAGTTATCACAAAGCAACTAGCGTCGTGGCCAAGGTCTAAAATATCAATACGCAAGCTTTGAGGCTGACAATACCAATATGCATAGTCAGAGAATTTGTTGAGTAAATGTCCAGGATAATTAATACGTTACTCATAGTTTCGCAATCCCCCGTTTACATTTTCATCGTACCAAACACTCCACAGATACAGACAATCCGCGGGCCTGATTTTGTACGTCGCATTGCAATGATGCATGGTCGTTCCACACGATTCCAGCTGTTACTGCAACCCAGAGTCCTAGGCAGTCCACTACCATGATTCGTGGAGTGGAGTTTGCTGTTTATTAAAGGAGTGATTATATTGAAAATTAAAAAATACATATTAGATGAGATGAAAAAAAAGATTACGTCCTAAAAAGTGAAAAACGAAAGATTTAATAAAAAATGAAAAAGACACTATTAAAATTTTTGTAATGAAATATCACATTATTGGATGCTCCGAATAGGCGCTATATGCAGCTGAAGCAGTCCCAAAAAGTTTAATTATCCCCCCTTCAGTATTTAAAAAATATTTCAAAATAAATGTACTTCCATTGAACATGTGCCTGGAAGGACCTGCGACTTCCTCAGTCTACCGCGTTTAGTGTACTTTTTCAGGTCAAACATTGAAGGGTCTACTCGCGTGCGTCCAAAATGAAATGAAACGCGATCAACCGAGCAACGTTTATTAACTTTTAGTTTAAGGTGTATTTGGTAATGAATAAAATTTTTGCTGAAAAGTTTTGGAGAATAAAAATTGTCAAATAATGTGATATGATAAAAATAATAATCAGTAGTAAATAATTGTGTAGAAATGATTAAAAAGTAGATTAGTTGTATAGTAAAATGTGAAAAAATGATTAAAAAATATAATAGTTGTGGAGAGTGAAAAATTTTAGATTGAAAAATTTTAATTTGACATTTTCTATCAATTGTTAAACACACCCTGAATTGTAATATTAAATTGTCCAATCTAAAAAAAAATGTAATATTTGTAACAATTTTTTTTCTTAATTATAGTGAATTGTTTGATGATCTTGAGCTGATCATATATATATATATATATATATATAGATGATCTTGAGCTGATCATATATATATATATATATATATATTCCAGAGATGATAATGTTGAAATTGATTGATCTTTTTTCTTAATTATAGTTGAAATTGATTGATCTTTTATTTTTCCATGCAACACAACCTACAAAAGCTTCATTAAATAATAATGTCTTGGATTTTCCAAATGCGATCCAATTCTTTCTTACATCAAAGCAATATATTTTAAATTTTTTAGATTGTTGGATGAATGATTGTCTAGTTACTTGCATTGAAAAAATATGTTTAGCAGTGTTGACAATAAACTTATTATAGATAGATTTCAAAATATAAAAATTCATGGAAGACAATCGCAAATTTTGTGTATTTATTTTTAAATTAATAGTATTACTAATTAAAATTTTGCATTTTTTATTGCAAATGTTATAATTTCATTTACCTAATTTGAGATTGAAGATGATGTTTACAAATATATTTTAAATTTTTTTTATGATAATCATTGTTCCTAAACATATAAAATTTTTAAAGTAAAATATGAACTTTATTCTACTGGCCAAAGGTCTTGGATTCACCGCTGGCTCCGCCCAACCCGTCTTCTTCCTCCATGCTGACGAGTGAAAAAAACCGGTAGCAAACCCACATTATCCATGGCCCACAATTTGAAACATCTGTTCTATCTTAGCAATTTCCATCATGCCCATCTAGTGTTGTAAGGGTATTTTTGTCATTATATATGGTTTAATGATTTTTTTTTTGGCGTCGTAAAGGGTGAGAGTTCCATATGCAAAAAATAAAACTCAGCAAGGTTCAAAATATTTTTTTTTGATTTCTTAATATAAGTTACAATCTTATCAACCATCATATTACAATCACGCTCATGAGATATTCTAAAAACACTTCTCAAACAGTTCAACAAACATCTACAAATTTCTAGAATTTTTCCTAAACTATTCATGTCACCTAAACCTATGATGAACGCTCCCACATGCGACGAGAAGAGACCAGTGTTTTGAAAATCGGACCGAACCGGGCGGTCGGACCGTGAACCGGTCACGTCCCGGTTCGTCACTGTTACCGGTTCAACCGCGGTCCGACCACCGGTTCGATCCGGTTGAACCGGAAAAACCGGGAACCGGTCACAAAACCGGTTCAGTGACCGGTCCGGTTTTCAAAACATTGGAAGAGACCACCCACTTTTTTTCCTCAGTCTACCGCGTTTAGTGTACTTTTTTAGGTCAAACATTGAATGGTCTACTTGCGTGTGTCCAAAATGAAATGAAACGCGATCAACCAAGTAACGTTTATTAACTTTTAGTTTAAGGTGCGTTTGGTAATGAATAAAATTTTTGCTGAAAAGTTTTGGAGAATAAAAATTGTCAAATAATGTGATATGATAGAAGTAATAATGAGTAGTAAAAAGAATAAAGTTAAAATAGATAGGTTAGTTATATAAATAGTTGTGTAGAAATGATTAAAAAGTAGATTAGTTGTATAGTAAAATGTGAAAAAATAATTAAAAAATATAATAGTTGTGGAGAGTGAAAAATTTTAGATTGAAAAATTTTAATTTGACATTTTCTATCAATTGTCAAATACACCCTAAACTGTAATATTAAATTGTCCAACCTAAAAAAATATATAATATTTGTAACAATTTCTTTTCTTAATTATAGTGAATTGTGTGATGATCTTGAGCTGATCATAATTATATATATATATTCCAGAGATGATAGTGTCTGGCTACTCCTGCGCAAGCACGCGGCGAAAGAATGATCTGCTGGTGCCAATTGTACTCCCTGGTCGGTCAACGGGACTTCTTTGGAGAAGATGCATGGCGAAACGTAGGGTGTGTTTGTTTGGAATATAAATATGTCAACAAAAACTTTTCAATCTAAAACTTTTCACTCTCCATAACTACTCTATTTTTTTAATTATTTTTTCACATTTTCGTATACAAACTACACTACTTTTCAATTATTTCTACACAACTATCTATACAACTAACCTATCTATTTTAACTTTATTCTCTTTACTTCTCATCATTATTCCTATTATATCACATTATTTTCTATCAATGTGATAACTTCTATCTCACAAACTTTTCATCAAAAGTTTTACCACCAACCAAACACACCCGTCAAAACGAAAAGCCGCCGGACGCAGGACATACATCTGACCGTTGAAGACTCGTACTTCACGGGAGTGGTAGGGTGCGGTAGTAGGATTTTGGCTCCGCCCCCTCCTGTTTCGCTCACAAAATAATGGCAAGTGTACGGCGAAGGTAAGAGAGAGAAACGGTGGCACGCGCTCTCCAAGTGAAACTCGCCGCGTCGAAGCTGGTAATCATGGCTCGCAAAGTCCGTCTAGGTGCGCTCTACCTGGATGCTCAATTACGATGATCCAGACCGTCAATCCAGCGCATGGATATGCTTGCATGACTAAGCTAACGATAAGCATTGAAACCTGACAGGGGAAAAAAGATTTCTCAATAGTGGATGTGTTTGGCATTATCATGAATTTAGCAATCTGAATTTTTTTTCATATTTTTATAATTATCTTATTTTATAATTATTTTTTCATATCTCCCTTAATCATTATCTTACTTTTCAATCCTTTTCCACAAGTATCCATAAAACTATTTAATCTATTTTAATTTAATTTTTTTTTTGCTCCTTATCGTTATCTTTATTATATCATATCACTTCTTACTGTTCAAAAAGTTTTACACCGAAATACTTTTCATTTTAAAAGTTTAAAAATTTTATTAAATACCAAATACATTTAGCATATTAAACTTTTACTTCTATTTAACCTCACTTTTTAAAGTGTGTTTAATATGGGATGAGATTTGGAATGGTATATTAGGGTACAACTTGGTACCGAGTTAGTCTAAAACCAACTCACCCAGTAAAAATCTAAGTATGGATTCCATTTTTGAGAAAATTTCCAAAGTAGACTTAGTTTCAGCTTGACTTTGAAGAAATTGAAACTAATACCCAATTTACATCAACTCGATCCAAACCTAATATTCCTTCATCTCCTCTTTCATCAATTTTAGCAAGCAAAAATCTAACAAGCCAATAATCCTTGAGCACTCTTGATCCGTCTATTCCATGTCTTCTAAAAAATAAAATTACATTTTCTTTTTGTTCCTTCCACTAAAGTCAATAACCAAGTAAAAAAGTTTAGAAAAATTAAAAGAATAATGGGTTAATGAATTTGTTCAATAAATTAAATTGTGCAGATCACTGGTATTTGGAGATGTACAGATTCCATCCATTTACATGTGCACCCTTCATTACACTCAATTATTTACATGTGCACCATTTGTATTTACTTATTTCTATCAGGGGACATTATAGATGAAATATTACATGCACATTAACAACATTTTCATAAAGTATTTATCATTATTTTAACATTCAAAGTAATTAAGTTGGCAACAATAACTAACTACTTTGGTATATTTGCAATGAACTTCAAAAATGTTGGCACGAATAAAATATTTTTAAATTTTTTTGCATAGGCATACTTTCTTGTTATTTTTATTGTAAATTTTGGCTTTTTTTTTCTTACGGTAATTTGAATTTCAATTCAAAATCAAAATTGAAACCAATGTTAACTCCGGTTAAATCTAAATTTTAAGATTAAGATTAGGGTCATGATTTATATAAACCTAATAAATTTGGAGTTAGATTTTACCTAAACTTAGTACAACTTGGATTACACTCCTAGCGGCAATGAGATTGGACAAAAAGTTTTGTAGTGTTTCTTAATAAAAAGAATTAGATAGGACTTGAAAATGTAAAAAGTTGGTAGTTAAATTATTCAAAATGAGAAAATTGTTTTTTAAAAGTGTAAAATTTTACTACTTTCATTCTCATCCTTGTTCCATCCAATTTTTTTATCGAGCTTAATTTCATTTATTTTTTTACTTGCATAACTAATGAAAAATTCATTATATCAAGTATGTTTGGCAAATATAAAAATTTTCCTAATGAAAACTTCTCAATTGACAATTTTTTAATCTCCATAATTATCTTATTTTTTACTTTTTTCATATCTTCCCATATTACAACTATACTTTTTAATTATTTTCACATAACTACTTATACAACTAACTTATTTATTTTAGCTTTATTTTTTGTACTCATTATTATTACTCGTATCATGTCACGTTATTTTCTACTAATTCAAAAACTTATACAACAAAAACTTTTTGTTAAAAAAGTTTTTTACTTTCCAAACATATCAATTATATTTAGCACAATTTACTACTACCAAGAAAATCTCATCATTTGATTAATATTATTATGCATGGTCCCATCTAAAATTATAGAAAATCAAATATAATAAACTAGTTTGATGTTAAATATAAATTTTAAATTTGCATTTTCAACATCTAAATTATCTAAAATATCATTATTATATGGAGAAATAATGTTATGAAGTATTGTTATATTCTAACGCATATGCAAATGAGCTATAACATTTTTTATAATTTATATATGAATATATATTTTTAAGCAAGCATAATCTTTAGCCATATATGATTTGGATAAGCTTGATTTTTTAACTAACACATGTAATGATGATTACAACATATGTAGCTGATTTCTCGTCATCAAGCAAAAAAGAATGCATGGAGTTGCATAAAATCACTCCGTTAACTGGAGTATATTAGACACTGCTCGATAGACACCGTTCATAATAACTAAGAAGTGTGGATAGCAAATATACTTTCCTATATTTTCTTACACAATTTAAAAAAAATTTAATCACCTGACCACTTTCTTTTTAAGTTTTTACTTTTATATTCTAATTATTTCATTATACAATTATCTTATTTATTCTAAAGATGTGTTTGAAAAGTAATAAAATTTTTGTATGCAAAATTTTTAGTATAAAAATTTTTAAAATGAAAAAATAATATGATATAAAAAGAATAAAGTTAAAATAAATGTATGATAGTTGTGTATAAATGAATAAAAAGTAAAAAATTATATAGAAAATATGAAGAAATAATTAAAAAATAAGATATTTATAGAGAATAAAAAGTTTTAATTTAAAAAGTTTAATCGCAAAATAAACACATCCTAAATTTAGGTCGAATGAATGGGGTGGGAATCATCCCATTATCCTTATTTACCCTCAAATCATTTAATAACATAAAAATATTATTTTTTAATTTTACCTGCACATTCCTATTCTACTGTCCTATTTATTTAACATTTATTCCTATTATTTCATATCAATCATATATTTTAAAAATATTTTCTTTTCATTTTCTATTCCATCCAACGATCCAGAGTCCAGACACCCCAGTCGAACTATACGGACCGTGGTTCAATGCACCCGGGTGCATTGAGCCTCAATGCACCTGGGTGTACTTCACCCATTTTTTTTTATTTTTTTTTGAAAATTTTTTTACAAGAATGTTAATATAAGTGTATTTAACATGTGTATAAATTTTTATAATTTTTGGAGATTTTTAGATATTTTTTTTGAATTTTTTAAAATCAGTGGCATTTTTAGTAATTTAAAATTACTAATAATGCCACTGATTTTAAAAAAATCCGAAAAAATATCTAAAAATATTTAAAAATGGTAAAAATTTATACACACGTTAAATAGACTTAGATTAGCATTTTCATAAAAAAAGGTTTCAAAAAAAATAAAAAAAAATGGGTGAAGTACACCCGGGTGCATTGAGGCTCAATGCACCCGGGTGCATTGAACCACGGTCCGAACTATACTTACTATTTTTCACTTATCTTCCCATCCGAAAATCCTGTCAAAATCAAGATTACTAAACACCTGTGTCGGACTACATTACTTTCGCCCTTTTTTAAATATATATATATTCTAAATAAAGTGAAAAATTGGTATGGTAATAAAATAAAAAATTCTAAATACAATGGGTGGGGTGGATTTATGGGAAATGATCAGGTGGGGCCCACAGTGCATGTACTGTACGATGCAGTCGTATTCACTAGATCATTATATGTATATATATATATACCTTCCTGCTTACAAGCGTCCTCCCCGGTCCGAACCGGTGCCTAGGTATCTCGTGCCTCAAAAGACCTTCCCCGGCGTTCCCGCACACTTCTCAAAACAAAGATAAAGTACCCGCGCCGACTTGTTGGATTTCAACCCCACCCCACCCCACCCGACCTCGTTGCCAATGCCTCTTCTCACAAGCGCACAGCTGCCTTCTTCTCTCACAAGCCATCGCCCGCAGTAGAAAATCGAAGAAATATCCACGTCTTCCTCACCCATTTTCTTCTTCTTAATTCCTCCAATGACCCGTCCTCCTTCTACGTCTTCATGTGATACGTCAGCTGCCTATGAACCTCCCACATCTTCACAAGCCTCCTAGGCCCGCCGAGATGGACCCAAAGCACCTCCACCAGCAGCAGCGGGGAAAGCAACCGAGGCTTGACCGCCGCAACGCCATCAAAAACATCAACTACGATCCCGTCCAGTCGCCCGACGACGACGACGACCTGTCCAGGTCCCGCAGAGCTCGGTCCCTCGACCTGTATTCCTACGACGGCCAGACGAGCTTCCGCATCGGGAATGAGGGAGAGTTCGATCTCCTTTGCCGCAGTCTCGGCCTCTCCGGACCGGAAGACTTCGCGATCCCCGCCGCCGCCTGGGAAGCCCGCAAGGCCCGCTCCTCTTCAGATGTTTGCTCCCGGTCGCGGCTGTGCGAAGAGGCGGATAGCCCTATATTCCCGGCTCCCGTGGAGAAGTTGGAAGACGAAGAAGCTGTCGTAGCTGATCTCATCTCTAGGATTAGGGTCAGCGATGAAATTCCTTCGAGTGGGATTAAAGGCGCCCGGCCGCCTGTTCTTACGGCTCCGGCTTTATTGCCGCTGGCAGATGTTGACAAGCCCTGCTCGATGTGGGATGTTGAGGAATCGCATGCGCCTGGGATTGATGCGGCTTCTTTGAAGCAGGGAACAGATGATGACGAGGGGAGTGGTGTGGAGGAAGAGGGTGATGGAGCTGGTGGTGGAGAGAACGAGGAGACAGCGGTTAGATTGGATCATGAGACAACTAATCTTACTCGCTTCTCTTCCTTCTCAACGTCTAATGACGACGACTCCTCGAGCACGACGACTGAGGGCATGTTCGTGATTTCTCCAAATGGCAGATTCAAGAGAAATATAAAGTCCTGGATTCGTGGCGGACTTCTTGGGAGTGGCTCATTCGGGACTGTCTACGAAGGCATCAGCGAGTAAGTCTTTTTCAATTCCTCTTTCATTTTCTGTTAGCTTTCTGACAAAATTTCAGACATAGATAAGACTAAAAAAAATAGAGACTGGAAAAGGAAATGATGTCAATATATGAATAGATAGTCTGTTGTAAAGTGAATGAAAAGACGAAATAATTGTTGGGTAGCTACTTGGTTGGAAGAGGAATCATTATAACTGCCTCGGAAAATAAAGGAAATGATTCCTTCAGCTGGGACAAGGAGTAAGTTCAAAGAAACGTTTGCTACAGGGCACTCATCGATGTGGGATCTTGGTAAGGTGAGATGTATGCAAATACGTTCATTTTCAGTGAAACCATTTGTGAATTATCATGAAATAGATAATATGATTTGTCTTAACCAAAATAGGTTTAATACTGAAGAAAGACTAGGGTTGGATGAATGGTTGTTAAATATAGAAGGGGATCCAGCTGGTTTTGGGCTCTAGCTTGGAATGCATTGTACGAAGACTGCTTGAGATGTTAGCCATCTTCTTCTCTCTCTCTCTCTCTCTCTCTCACACACACACACACACACACACACACACACACACACATTTTACAATTGAATTTATCTAGGTTAGAAAAAGTTTTCTCATTTTCTCCAATTTTCCGGTCGATAGCTTGCACTGCACTGGGCAAGAAGACTGCTTGGTGTATGAACCTGTTGGGGCTTATTAGGAAATAGGAATGAGAATCTTTCATGGTGCCTTTTTAAAAGTGTAGTATCATGCGTTATCAAAAGAAAAAAAGCGTAGTGTCGCACTGTATCCTCAAAACTGGTCTTCTGTATCAGTTTTACATGTTATTAGAGATTTCATCCAATCCGTTTTTTTTTTTTTTTGGGTGTATTTGATGACAATTCTTCCAGTTCCAAGCTTTTCTGTGAAAATATTGAATAATTTCCCGCAATCTATTCCTGAAGATAACTGATGTCTCAGCTTTCTCACAAGTTACAATGCTGTGAATGAAGCTGGTTAGTGTCAGTTTTACGTCTCAGCTCATACACAATTCAATGGGGTCAATACAATATTGTAGGTCCTAATGCGCATTGTAGATGAGTTGGTGGATCCACAATCTTATTGTGTATCACATTTGTCCAGCACATGAATGCCAAGTGTACTTGAATTTTTAACAATTGTTTTGGTCTCATATGGTAAACAGATGAATGTCAATTGTATTTGCTCCCCTCTGGACTCGATACCAGGATCTCATGCACACACACCGGTGTGAAACCACTGGGCTATGTTCGTTGAGCCAACTAGTTGGATGGCAAAATCAGCGGAAACATGCATCTAGCAGCAACCTTCCACAGTGCATTAATGTATACAGTAGTTTGCTTTACTTTAGGGTCTGCTTGGGAAAAGGTTAAAAAAAATTAGGAAAGGGAAAATTTTAAGTAAGGCAGTGATGTGATAAGATAGGCGTAATGATTAAGAATAAAGTTTACTCGTAAGGATAAAAATATATAGGATAATCATATAAAAAGATGCGAAAAATGATTAGAATGTAGAAGTAATAGTAAAAAAAGTAGGGTGGTTAGGTAATTAAGATGTTAAATTATATCAAAGGTGTTTAGGACGGAGTGAACTTTTTTTTTTCTGTTATTATTTTTTTTCATCTTACCAAATGGACTTAATTTTGAGTTGTCTTTGAGTGCGGTTGTTGCAACATAGATTTCTGGATTTCACAAGAAAAATTTTGAGAGGTGCCAAGAGATGTTCTTGTGTGCAATGGTGCAACTTTTTTTAAAATTAAAAAATTAATCATTTGCAGGAATCTTGTACTTATCGAGGTTTTCTTGTTGCAGCAATGGTTTCTTTTTTGCCGTAAAGGAGGTTTCCTTGCTTGAGAAAGGAAGTCAGGCCCAGCAGTGTATTCTTCAACTTGAGCAGGTGAGATGCTGTCAGAAATTGTCCCATTAACCATACTCTTTTAAGTGTTTTTTTTTTTTTTGATGAAGATACTCTTTTAAGTTTTGTTGGAAAGAAATCTAAGAGATCCAAAAGATTGAGGCTGCTACATTGGACAGTTGAATAGGCAGCATAAGAGCTGCAGTCTATCTTTTGCTTTGGTGTCTGTGGGAGAGTACAACATTAAGCCCCGAGTATTTTCCCTTTGATGCATGCTTTTCATTTACGTTTGAATTGTGGTAAATGTAAAAATAAATGAAGATGAAAATCTAAATGATATTCGTAGGATAAGGGATGATGCTGGCCATAAAAATGGAAAAAAGAGTGATGGCACTGAATTTTCATAAGGATGAGAACAAATGAATTGTGGAGTTTAGAATTGGTGTAGGTAAACATCAATTTATTTTTATGGATAAATTACTATGATTTTTCGCTTTATTAACAATTCTTTTTGTTCTTTTTTTTTTTTTAACTTTGCGCTTGCATTTTTAGGAGATTGCTCTTCTGAGTCAGTTTGAACATGAGAACATAGTTCAATATCTTGGTACAGACAAGGTACTGCTGTTTCATTGTCTAATTTTTTGAAGACCTGTGTCTCCTTTAAGCCTGCTTGTTTCTTCTTTTTGGTGCCTACAATATTACAATGCTCTGTGCAGGAAGAAGCAAAATTATACATCTTTCTTGAGCTAGTAACGCAAGGTTCCTTGGCACGACTCTACGAAAAGTATCATTTGGGAGATTCCCAAGTATCTGCTTATACAAGGCAGATACTTAATGGTTTGAAGTACCTTCATGATCGAAATGTGATGCATAGGTGAGGATTGACTAATGGTATCCATTCACTTCCTCCTAAATTCATTTGTTGGTTTAAAGCAACCTTAGTTCAGTATCATCAAACAACCATGGCTCATGGGCCCATTGTTGAGGTATTGTCCACTTTCAGTGGGTTTGTGAGCCCAACATTTACCCTTGTTGCCTAAGTTATGTGTGTACTCCCTATGCCCTCTAGTCCTTAGGAAGTTGATCCCTCACATCTAGCACAATATTTACCCCCATAATTAAGCAATGCAAGAATCTCATATTTGCACACACTCTTTGGTCCTTAGGGTTGTCTCTGATACTGATTGTGACCTCCTAGGCTCTTGGGCTCATTATTAGAGTATTATCAGCTTTAGATTGGTCATAACTCTTTCATGATTTTTTGCCTCCGAGCATTCTAGCAGCCACCAGAAATCACTAGAAAATGTCTCAACAGTGCTTTATTAAGGTTCTATCGGGACCGGGTCCAGTTGCCTACTCTAGTGCTCTACTCTGGGCTTTCTATTAGAGGTCCCTCTCAGGTCAGCCTTTCCAGGTTGGCCCCTTCTGAGCTAAGTTCAAGTATGAGGGTTCCATAACCTCCTAAATGTATTATTCCAAGGCCCAACCCTAGTTCGAGTTCATTTCTTTTTTCCACTGCAATGGCATCATTTGAGCCCTAGATTTTGGCTTTTGTTGGTTTCTAGAACCACACGTTTCACCATAATCTTGAACTTGGGTTGGGTCTTGGAATAATAACTTGAGGGGGTTATGGGGCCCCCATACTTGGACTAGGCTCGGAAGGAGCCAACTTGGGAGGGTCCTCTAGTAGAAGGCCCATAGTGGGGCAGCCGGGCTAGATCCCAATAGGTTCACTCTGACACCAACTTGACTGGTAGCTCGGTATAAAGATCGGTTTGAAAACCAATTTAAGAAAATGCTGAAGGATTTTAGTGTGAATCTCATTGGAACACTATTGAGGTGCCTTTTGTCAAAGAGCTATAATGGTGACTAGAAGTGTAAGAGGGACAGAATTGTGAGAGGGTACCACCTGTTCAAAAGTGGCAGTACCTTGACTGCTAGCCCATGAGAGTGGGACTGTGCTTGTTGCTCTCATGATTTTGAAATTTGACACTCGTTCATTTGCCTGGGGGAACACTACTGATATGTTCCAATGAAAAATAGAAATTCGTTATTGATTATGCACATTGTGATTTTCCTTGATAATGATTTTTTTTTTCTCCAGAGGCTGAAATTAGTTCAATTTTCATTATGATGGTTTTGTTTCCTTGCAGTTTTTTGTTGGTGATTTTATTCTGAGTTGGCTCCAAAATTTCTACGACTAGTTTGTCCTTAGAGCAAAGGCTACAACTAAATTAGTTTGACAAATTTAACTCAAGGATTAATTTTTTTAAGTTAACGAAAATGATGAAGAATGTAATGAGATTTGCATAAGATTCAGGGTTTGTTTATTCGGTTCTGATCTAATGCAACCTAGGTGCATGAACATGGCCCGACACTCTTTTTAATTTTTGAAATAAATCTAAACCATTGGTTATATTTATTAAAAGGTATTTATTTATCATGTCAAAATTCACTTTGATTGGAAGCTTAAGCATTTAAAAAAAGTTAGCACCTTTTGGGAGTGAAATATACTATTATTAAAATTAAATATATAATATAAAGAGAAATGATCTTGTTAGTCTGGCTAAGTAAATGTTTCGCTTAGCCCACCTCAAAAAACTCATTTACAACACTTTTTTTTTTGTTTTTTTCTTTCATATGCTTGTTTATCTAAGTGTATTTAACATATAAATCAATTTTTATCATTTTTGGATATGGTATATATTTTTTTGAAAATTTTAAACATCTATATGTATATATGTATTTAAAATACCCATATCTTGAAAAATTTCAAAAAAAAAAAATACACATATACAAAAATAGTAAAAGTTGGTTTATATGTTAAATATGCTTAAATAAACAAATGTATGGAAAAAAGCAAAAAAAAAAATTATAAATGAGTTTTTTGAGGTGGGCTAAGTGAGACATTTGCTGAGTTCGGGCTAATAGGATCGTTCCTCTAATATAAAATAGTTTTTGATATATGTGACTTTTTGCTTCATAAACAAATACATGGATAAATTTCATAAATGGTTTAGATCTTAATTTTTTTAAAAAAGTAAAAAAAGTAAAGGGATACTTGGACCCATGGATTGCATTAGATTGGTACCCTTATTTGTTATCATATTTTAGGGATGCTTTTTTAAAATTTTTTTTAGATATTTAATGATTCTGGGAGGATTGATGTATGCTGAAGTACTCAATACATAGATCAACTATTTCAGATTTGTATTTTCTCTCTTTTATTCAAGATTTTATTCGTGTATGATATGTAAATTATAATTAACCCATTAAGTTTACATTATGGTTTTCTTTTAGGTATTTATTTTCTATTAATGGTGCATTGTATCTAGGGGTATAAATCGGGTTGGGTTGGGGTAAACACAACCCTAACCCGCCTTATAAAATCTCAACTAAATTCTATTTTCAACTTTATTTTTCACACCTTAACCCAATTCTATTTTAACAATATAAAAATCAGATCGGTTTGGGTTAGAAATCGGGTTAATAAATATATAATATTTAAAAATATTTTTCTTAATTAAATTTATTTTAAAATATAAATTTATATGAAAGAATAAAAATTAATCCTTTTTATTGACTACTTTCCAGTTTATGACTTATACAATAATATAATTGTTAAATAATCTTATTTCACAGCAATAATGTCTACGTAATTCCTTTGTATTATGTGTTAATATGTGACTATTTTTTAATAATCTATTATCTTTTACACTAATATATGAAGTAGGGTTAGGTCAGCTTGACAATCATCTAACCTAATCAACCCACTTTTCAAATTGTGTCGGTTCAATTTGGGTTATATAACTTATTATTTTTTTTTCAAATTGCCTAACTTGACCCTATTATAAATCACGTTGGGTTAGTCGGGTTCAAGATGAGACCAGCTCTATTTACGCCCCCAATTGTATCAGATTTCATATTACACTGATGATTTGTTGAGGGAAAAGAATGATTTGTAGATTTTCGAATGCTTTCCAATTTCTTTTATCTTCCCTAAATTCATTTTTTCTGTGCTATTCTCTTCTCCTCTTTCAATGGATTGACCTTTTTTCTTCTAATATCTTTTCCTTTGTATTCTGCATCACATCACCAAAGAATCTCATTGAATGCCCTTCCTAAATAACAAGAAAGTTGCCTGCAGCACATAGCCAAAGCTCTTATGTTCTCTATGTGATTTGTCACCATGGCACATTCTCACTTTGGTTGGATCTTTTGACAGCTAGCCGTGCTGTTAGAACTTTTATGTGTTTGTTTTGAAAATCACATGCAAAATTAATATTATTTGGCATTTAATTTTGAATTGGCAGAATCGCAGGCTCTCGCTTTTCTAGTATGCCCATACATGTCATAGCATTTGGAGATTTGCGAAGGGCTACCACTTTAGGCTTTGCTTGGTGTTGCATCACTTGCTTGACTCTTTTTATTTTTTGGATAAATTGAAGGAGTGCTTTTTATGAAAGCAATATTTTTTGCATTTCCACACTAAGCACTTCCTAGTCATTACTTTCCCTAGAAAATAGGGAAAAGCGATGCTTAAAGCCCAGTTGCATCTGAACACCTATTTGAGTTGTGAATCTAAAATTTTTCAAACTAAACTTTCACTTTCCACAGCTAACCTATTACCTTATTTTTAAATTATTTTTTCACATCTTCTTATACAAACTATTTTACTTTTCAATCATTTCTTCACAATTATTCATACTTTATTTTTTTTTGTTCTTCATCATTACCATTATCGCATCACATCACTTCTTCTATTTCAAAAAGTTTTACATCAAAACTTTTCTTTCAAAAGTTTTATCAGATGCCAAACACTGAATTTATTGTGGAGAAGCTGGGATAAGTGCGTAAGGGCTGTTGAAAAGGAATGGCAGATGGATACTTGGACCTTCTTTGCTACTTTGTGAAATCTTTTCTTTCCTGCTTCCTCTTTTTACATTTTTCCACTTTAACATTTGGTGAATAGTGCTTAAAATGCTGATAACATTCATATATGCACTCAAATAAATTGGGGCATTCAAGAATCTAAAGATGCTCAACCGCATAGTAAATATGTAAAATAGGTCAAAAATTAGATCTTTTTTCTGGACAAAGGCTGCTTTGTAGTTAAAAGCACAGACAAGCATGCACACATGGCATTTCCATAAATTCTTTTCCTGAGTAGTCTGGTTAATGTGAATATCAGATTCAGAAATTTGAGTGTCTAGTTCATGGTTTTCTTGGATAGTCTGGCAAATTGCATAATTATATTTGCATTGACTGATGTATCTTTTTTGTACGAAGGGATATCAAATGTGCCAATATATTGGTTGATGCAAGTGGGTCTGTGAAACTTGCAGACTTTGGACTGGCCAAGGAGGTTTGCTTCTCACATTCTCTTATGTTATTTCCTATTTGATGATCTTTCAGGCTTCTTGACATTGAATGAATATCCTTCAACACATGATTGTGCAAATCCGTGCAGACAAGCAAATTAAACGTGCTGAAATCTTGCAAGGGAAGTGCGTACTGGATGGCTCCTGAGGTTTGCATTTTCTCTTTTCTGAATAATATGCTTCCACATGAAGTGGAACTAACTTGAATGATGTGGAATCACATTGTCGATTCAGAATATCAAATGAAGTAAATATCTAATTGGTTAATGTTTTACTGAAAATCCAAAAATTATAGTCTATTGTTTTCTTAGCTCTGTCAACTGTCTGATTTGTTCTAATGCTTTTTGCGTTTCTAATCATAGGACTAAGTAAAGATATTCCAAGTGTTTTTTTGCTGTCGCTCTGTTGTTTTGAAATGAATGATTATCTTTCGCATCGAGCACAAGCTTTTTTTAAAATTTAATTTTCTCCGAATCAAATTTGTGCCCATTTACAGGTTGTTAATCCTCGAAAGACTTATGGCCTAGCTGCTGATATTTGGAGCCTTGGTTGCACTGTTTTAGAGATGTTAACACACCATCATCCCTACTCACAGTTGGAATGGGTGAGTTATCGATATGTCGCTGTCTGTCTGAGCTGAATTTAGCCAATTATTTTAGCTGACCTTGTACTTTTGAGGTGCCCAACCCCAATGAACTACCAGTGCTTGGAGGGGCTAATTGTTTAGCTGCTAGATTGAGCAGTCTAGTCTGCGATGTGGCATGCTTGCTTTCTTTTTCTCACATACCTGGAATCTTCTTGATGGATTCTGTTGTGCTATTCTTGCTGGTCTCGAGTTGTATCCTCAGCAAAGCATAAGCATCCAGGATGCTAGTAAGTACTTGAACTGGGATCTTTGATGTGACAGATGACAGCATTATATAAGATTGGTCGTGGAGAACCACCACCCGTTCCTAAGTCTCTCTCAATAGAAGCACGGGACTTTATTCAGAAATGCTTGCAAGTTGAACCCGATGATCGGCCTTCAGCAGCTGATTTGTTAGACCATCCATTTGTAAGGAGGCCCCTGCCAATTTCAGTGGGCTCATCTTCTCCACAAATCAGCAGACGGACTTGAGTATCATGCTCATGAACTTCAGTGATTGAAGGTAAAACGAGTCTTCTACTGAAATTAAACTCACTGGGTATTTTCTTTTCCTAAGAAAATGAAAAATGTTAAAATAAGTGCTGACTTGTCAAGCTCTGGTTTCATTGATCCCATCTGTTCTTGTTTGGGGTGTGTGTGTGTGTCTATATATATATATATATATATATATATATATATATATATATATATATATATACAGAGAGAGAGAGAGAGATTCAGGTGTAAATTACGGTGCAGTTGCTTCAAAATGGGCCTCACATGATTGTAAAATTGTAATCTACTCCTCCCATTGTATTTAGAATAATGTATTCTATTATCATACTAATTTTCATCCCTAATGGATGTGTATGGACTTCATCTGAAAATGGTACAAATTCAACGTGATAAAATAGTTTGATGTAAATAAAAACTTTAAAGTGGTTTTTTCAACATGTAAATCATTTGCTATAAAATTTATATACATATATATAGAGTTGTTCCAGTGCAGCGTAATTGCACTGGAACAGAGGTACAATTACCCAAAAAAGGGCCCCATACATATTAAAATGCAATGAAACTTTATACAATCATTTATCTATATATAAATCATACTTTAGACTGTTTAGATGTTGAAAAGACCACTTTAAAGTTGTTATTTGTATCAAACTATTTTATTACATTAAATTTGTACCATTTTTAGATGGGGTCCATACACAAATTTGCTTGACATGAAAATTGATATGGCAATAGAGTACATTATTCTAAATACAATGGGCGGAGTATATTTTGATTTTATCATCATGTGGGGCCCATTTTAGCGGTGCTGCACTTGAAAATTTCTCATATATATAAGAGTTGTTCTTGTGCAACACAATTGCATCGGAACAGCGGTGCAGTTGCCTAAAAAATGAGCTCTATGCATATTAAAATGCAATGAAATTTTACGTAATCCATGTATAAATAATACTTTAGACGGTTTAGATGTTGAAAAAAAATCACTTTAAAGTTGTTATTTACATCAAATTATTTTATTATGTTGAATTTGTACAATTTTCATATGGGGTCAATACACATCCGATTGGGATGAAAATTGATATAGTAATAGAATATATTATTCGAAATACAATGGGTAGAGTAGATTTTGATTTTATCATCATGTGGGGCCCATTTCAGCGCCACTGCACTTGATAATTTCTCTCTTTCTATATATATATATATATTGGTCTCATTTTTATGAAACCCTCTTTCTATGTAATCTCTTTTATTTTTAAAATCTTGTTGGTTGATGGAAAATCCACTTCATCCATTGTGTTTAACATCATTTTTAGTATCCTGGAAATCCTTATGTTTTTTTAATTTCACTATATATTGGTCCCATTTATGAAAGTGTAAAATCAATGTAATAAAGTGGTTCAATGTTAAAATATCAACTTTAAAGTAGTTTTTTTAACATCTAAACCATCTAAAATATCAATAATTTTTGGATAAATGATCCTTTAAAGTGTTATTACATTCTAATACATTTGTGAATGGATTTACGCATTTTTCATAATTTACACATGAATATACATATTTTTGAGCAAATGTGACCCATGCACATGCTTGATTTATATGAAACTTGGTCTCCTAGTAAAACAAATGGTGTTAAATATAATGAATGGATTGAATTTTCTATCAAGGATCAATATCTTGAAATTCGAGAGAGTTACATGGGAAGAAACAGAGTGCTCTCTCTCTCTCTCTATATATATATATAGAGAGAGAGAGAGAGAGAGAGAGAGAGAGAGACAGAGAGAGAGAGAGAGGTTCTGGTGCAACGCAACTGCATTGGAATAGTGGTGCAGTTGCCTAAAAATGGGCCCCACATATATTAGAATGCAAAGAAACTTTATACAATTATTTATCCATATATAAATTTTATAGAAAATAGTACAATTGCCTAAAAAAGGGCCCCACACATATTAGAATGTAATGAAATTTTATATAATTATTTATCTATATATAAATTTTATAGAAAATAGTTTACATGTAGAAAAACAACTTTAAAGTCATTATTTATATCATGCTATTTTATTACGTTGAATTTGTATCATTTTTAGATGGGGTCTATACACATCCAATTTGAATGAAAATTAGTATGGTAATAGAATACATCATTCTAAATACAATGGGTGAAGTAGATTATAATATTATAATCACATGGGGCCCATTCTGATGCAATTGTACTATAATTATGATGCAGTTGTGTTACACCTGAATATTTCTTATATATATATATGTTGGTCCCACCTTGCCATCCTATCCCCATACGCTTACACAAACAAGAAAGGGTGAAAGATTAAGGAAAAAAGGACAAAATTTGGTTATTTTAGTTATCCAATGAAGTGTCTTTGGGACTGGGCCAGTCACCGAATTCAAAGTTCCAGGATATCAAATCTGAAGATTTTTTTTACCCATGTGCTTGAAATTTGATTTCTGTCCTTGATAGGTTCATTGCTGAATTGGCAGTGCTCCTTAACAACTGTCGGTTGGAATCACACGTTGGTCAAGTTCATCAACTTTAAGTTGGATTATGCGATACAAACCAAACAAAGACCCTCCAACTCCAGCTGGATTGCTGCAGGAATGCAAGGAAGAACCCTTCTAAAGGTTGGATTCACAAAAGAAGGCCCTCCACGAGCAAAAATGAAAATTGAAGCTTTTGGCAGATGTTCACCCCCTACTTCTGTAACATCGGAGGATGCCCATACTGTTGTTGTATTTTGTGAATCTTGTTTATTTGCCCATTAATCGCTAATGCTGTTCATTCTTGGCAATGCTAATTTTTTTTTCCCTTGTATTGTTTCGTTTTTTGGATTAGGAGTATTGTTCGGAATAGATGTAAATGGCTCAGATGCTATGATTCTCTTCAAAAAGTGTTGCAAATCAATGCGAAAGCGAATAATTTCTGTGGGCTCGTCATTAATAATAAAATTGCTGAGATAGCATTCAGGCATTATTCCAGGACTCCCCATCTCTTAGCGGCAACACTTCCGCATGCGTTTCAATACGTCGCAAGTTACTTGCAACTCTGGCACGGCATAAACAATCACTCGTAAAATCACATTTTCTTTTGAAGGCTGTAGTTGGTTGCTTGCTGATTACAAAAAATTTACAAGTGCTGGCTACAGCAAGGAGGCATATGCACCAAAATGAGCAAGTCCTTCATTCACAACATACAGCAGACATGAATCGAGAATATATATATAAACCTCCTGAGATGCAATGAAATGCTAAATTACAGGAAAAGACAATACAAGACCTATAAATTTAACTGAGAACACAACATCAATGCCAGATTTGACAAAATGGGGACAGGTCCATACTTATATTAGGAAATATAACAACATGAATGCATATAACTGTTAGCCAACTAAATCTATGTGCCCTGTTGCCCCACTTTTTTTTTTTTTTTTTTTTCCAACCTATTTACTATCAGCTCACATCTATAATTGATCGCCGTCGGCTCCTACGCCGTCGCCGTCTATCGGATCTTCCCAAAGGCAAAATTCTCCCTCCATTGGCTTGAGGGACTACGTCCCCCTCAGAAATGGCACCAAAACCAGTCCTCGTCCCAGGAATGGAAGGACCAGTGCGGCTGCCTGCTTCTTCTAACATGCGGCTTTCAAGCCTTCTCAAGCGTGACATGAAACTCGCATTCCTTGACGGCCCGAAAGCTTGAAGGAGAAAAAGGACATTGAGCAAATTGCGCTCCTCTGCACCGACCTCATAATTCATTTCATCATCAGCTTGTCCCTCACCATTTTCTGAATGGAAGCCATAACGCCCTCCTTCTATCACATAGTCCCCCAACACCATTGCCCCGGGCATTGATGACCTTATGGTGCTGATCACGTCATCCCGCTCTCTCTCGTGCTCGAGCCTTCTCCATTTCTGTTCAAGCATAGGGTCTACCTCACGTGGCCGAGCAAATGGGTGCTCTGCCCTCACATGCTTCCTAAGCTCTTTGTATGTCCCAACAAATGAGCAGTCATCCTGCATGCAGCTTCTCTTCTTGGCGTTGAGATGATCCCGTGCAGCTTCAACCACAGTCCATCCCTTAACCTGTCCTCTGCACAAGGGACATGCAAGTTCCACAACTTCATGCTTTCCACTCGGCCAGCCACCATCTGAACCTGCACCTGTGTTCTCTGCTGACTCATTCCCTAGGACGTCTTGCACCTGACCAGGGGGAGGTGACATTTCCTTCGTATAGGCCTTCTTGAATTGATTAAGGCAATTGGAATAGCGATAGCTGGTGCCACACATATAGGGACGGCAGCCCTTGTCATGGGATGAACAGAGTAGCAGCACGGCATTATGAGGGAATTCCATGCAGACAGAACAAGTTGCATCTTCCCAGTCTTTCTCTGGAGCTCTGCAAGACTTCTTCTGGATCACTTCCTTCTGAAGACCCTTCCGACCGTGCAAGGATGGTAATGGGTATGGAGTTGGCCTATATTGGCGAGAAGCAAGTCTACGTCGAGCCCTCGTACCTCTTGCCATTTCAAATTAAAACCTGAAGATTTTGGCACACAGAAAATTAAGACCACTGGATATGAGAGGGAAGAAGAAAAAGAAAACGAAACATTAAAAGAAAATGAAACACTAACATGCTAAGTGATAAGAAATACATATGAACTTTATAAACAGCAATGCTCAGTAATAATGATGGGGGAAACACGAGCAATGATGAAAATCCAAATGAACTGCAGAAACAGCAGAAGTGAATGGACCAGAAAATAGTACATAAATGTTTTCCTTTTTCCTTTTTAGTTCTGTGAACTCTAGAATATTGGCATCACAATACAGTCTTTGTGCTACTTTTTCAAACTGCAACTTGCAACCTTCCTCGTGGACAAATTTCATAAGGATAACCCAGAAATTTCATAGGCTATGAAGTCAAGCATGAATTAATTTTATTTTTCATACTTGAGTTTCAGTTTAACCTGTTATTGCCAGATCCTCATTGTCTCTTGATAGGTTGGGAAGGGCTTTCCAGGTCAGACCCCAGTAATTGCAGCCAGTGTAGTAGCACCTGCAGCATTTTCATGGCAAAGCTCTGGGACATAACTGCACATAGGTTCTGAGGTTCCATGGGTAACTTAAATGTAGACCAGAAAAAAATATATATAGATGATGGATAACAAAATAAGGAAAAAATAGACGAGTAGTTTGGTCATGTGATATGTAGACTGGAAACTGCACCAGTTGTCAAGCATGAATTTACATCAAAACAGAACAACATAAGAGCCCCGGAGAAAGGCACCACACTTTTTGGATCACACACTTTAGGAACTGTTTGCATAGAATGTGCATGTAATCTCTAGCTTGGTAGTCCATTCAGTTCTACTTGATGCAACCTAATTCCCCTCCTTGAATAGAGGTAATGCATAAGCCAAAATGAACATCTTGATAGCTTCCTGAAGCCATTCCAATAGCTACCTAAAATGAACATCTAGATAGCTTCTTGTGGCGATTCCAACAGTTACACGAAACATATATCTACATAGCTTCCTCTGGCCATCATGATATGCAAAATCACATTGTGCCTATTGGAATCTGCAATCTGTTCAAGAACTACACTTCGGGATAGTGGATGAGGATGCATTTTGTGCAGGGAGCCAGGAGCACTGAAGCAGCCGCAGCAAGATGTTTTTCCAAATGCATAGTGGATTTTAACACTCATCTCGCTAATAACACTCATCCAAAGAAAATCATCAATATTCTAAGTCAACAGTCATCAGTATCACTAAAATGCATCATTCAACTCTTATCAACACCACATGATCCTGTTATTCACATAATCAAAGAATCACTCCTACCAAATCTAAGAGACATTTTTAATCATTCCCCTATATATATATATAGGATGCTGTTCCGGTGCAGCGTCACTGCACCGGAACAGCGGTGCAGTGGCCCCAAAATGGGGCCCACATGATCATGAAATCATGATCTACTCCACCCATTGTATTTAGAATAATGTATTCTATTATCATACCAATTTTCATCCCAATCAGCTACTTTAAAGTTGTTATTTATATCAAACTATTTTATTACGTTAGATTTGTACCATTTTCAGATGGGGCCCATATACATATCTGATTGGGATGAAAATTGGTATGGTAGTAGAATACATTATTCATATACATATCTGATTGGGATGAAAATTGGTATGGTAGTAGAATACATTATTCTAAATACAATGGGTGGAGTAGATCATGATTTCATGATCATGTGGGCCCCATTTTGGGGCCACTGTACCGCTGTTCCGGTGCAGCGTCACTGCACCGGAACAGCTCTCATATATATATATATCTCAATGTTACATGTTCTTAAAACATTTTACTTTCCCTCATCTTGTTATACACAAGCAGCATTCCTGAGTAATGAGCAATTCTTTCCTCACATCTGGAATATCAAAATACAGTCATCTGTCTTGAAATGGACAAAATAATGGCATTATCAAAAAGAAGCTTAAGACAAGAAGATGAAATGCAGCACTAGCCAAACTCTGAAATAAAAACTGCGACATTTTAATAAAGTGATTCACAACATTATTAACCACCAAAATAGATGGGGCCTCTAATTTTCCAGGCAACTTCAGAAGGCACACAAAAAACTGAAAGATACAATTATATGCACATATGCAAGCATTTCCACTGAGGTAATGAAACCCGAAACAAAATAAGCCCCTGTAAATGCACATCAATGCACACAAACATACCTGAAAGCAGAAAATGTCGCTTTTGGGAAGTCCTGTATTTGTTATCTAAACAAGCTGTAAAGCAGCAGCAGCAAAGCAGTCAGGAAAGTATTATTGGAGAGAAGTGCAAACATGCTACTTTCCTTGGGTGTGTTCGGAAAGTGAAAAAACTTTTGGATGAAAAGTTTTGTCGTAAAAGTTCTTGAAATTGAAAAAATGATGTGATATGATAGGGCAATGATGAGGAGTGAAGAGAATAAAGTTAAAAAGATAGGTTAGTTGTATAAGTAGTTGTGTGAAAATAATTGAAAAGTATAGTAGTTATATGCGAAGATGTGAATAAATAATTTTAAAAATAGGATAATTATGGAAAGTGAAAAGTTTTATACCTATCCATACATGCCAGCAATAAAAAATCAAAGAATTGCCAAAGCTCCCAGTTCAACACAATAAATCAAACCTCCGAAACTAGAGATGTTATAAAGAAATGATGATGATGATGAAAGAAACCCCATAATCTACAAGTAATTCCAGTCAAAGCTGTTTAAGGTAGAGGGAGAGCCAAGGCATACATTACAGCTCATTTGATATCATTCATAGTTTACAATGGAAAAAATAAGATTACTCAAATATTAGATACAATCCTAAATCATAACTATTGGGAGTAAAGACTGCCTTAAATTTCATTAATCTAACACTTGGCATTGAAATTTGAAGGACTGATACCATTCGAAATGGTCTAAACTCAAAACACAACAGCAAGAAACTGTGTTTTTTTTCTAAAAGCAATTAAATCAATCACATAGTGATTCAAATAAGAGATTGGAGAGGATAAAGGGCATTAACTTTGGTTAAGTCGAGAAAAGAAGGGGATATCATACAAGCTAAAACCATATTTGAACGTTGAAACTTTTTTAAATATAGCTTTGTAAAATTCAATTAGAAGCACCACAAGCAAATAAATGTCTCAAGAAAAGGTGCCTAAGGCATGCCCCTAGTGAAGGTGCCTTGTCTGAACCTTACCAAGGCACAGGGGGTGTGCTTTGATCCTAGGTGCATAGGTGTGCCTTTAACAACTATTTTTCCAATCGATTACCCTGATTAAATGTCTAATGCAACTTGCACAAACTATGAAAAAGGATGTCTTAGATTAAGTCGATAGAATGAATGTGGAGTGAGAGTTTAGCGATACAACCCTAGGAATAATGATCTGAACAAGAGTTATTATCAGCATAGCATTCAACATAATGGCCATTTTTAATTTCGAAAGGTGCAATTCATAAGAACAGTGTCATTGAGAAGAACATCTCCAATAGAGTTCAAGACGTGCTGATGAAATGAAGTTTGCAACTGTTGAGGATGGTGGCAATGAGAACAAAAACCAAAATTAAATGAAACTCACCATCTTAATTTTTCCAGCTTATGTCAATGTCTTAAATTTCCCTTTTTTGAGATCTATATGCAAAGAGAATGAATGGAAGATAACTAGGCTGAAAGCCTCCTCTCAGTAAGTTATTTTCTAAGACAATCACCAATAAACAAATCCAACGCAAGGAAACTCTTGTCTGTAATAGCAATTATTAGTGCAAACGAAATACAGGGAAAATTGATGGGAAGACCTATAAATGAAAGGCAAATCTCTCAGTGCAACAAAGTTCCTAAAGCTTCCATGAAGTGTATGACCAACAGGAAAATTCAGCAGCCCAAACAGCAATAATAATAAACTCTTATGCTGTAAAATGAATTGCCAAGCTGATTTGCGTCATCTTTGTTGCCAATTATGGATATCCACGTAAAACTATTTTTACGACCCTTTGGAGGATTTCTATGAGGCTTTTTGGCCATAATATGTCAAAACAAAGCATAAAAATGACAATTGGGTGCCTCGGCTATGAAGCTACAATTCATGGCACAAGTTTTCATGGGTTAGGAAGGGACCAAAAGAAGATCAGATCCATCTGATCGGGATCATGGCAAACAGAAAGTGGGGCCCACCTAAAAAATATATGCATTTTCCCGTCAGGCCACAATGTCATATGCAAGGAGGGGAATTCAAGTGCTCTCATCAATGTCTCAGACAGGAAATCCAACCCCACCAATCATGACGGTTCCCATGCAAGAGAGGTGCACAAAAGAAGCGAACCACTCTTCCCCAGCACAATTCTTCGACTTCGAAATTCAAATGGGACCCGCAAAAAAAACAACACAATCGCAACCTCGGATTACTCAATAGAACAGTACGCTATGCCCAAAGAGAGAATTCCTCAAACATCACACAAGGGGAAGATGCAATCTTTACTAGCTGCAGATCCAGCTACTCCAACACAAGTAGAATTACCGTCAATACACATAAGATCCAAACCAAAAAAAAAAAAAAAACAAAAAGCTTTCGGAATTACAAATGAATCGGGGCATAGCAAAATAAAAGAATGGGAAGGACAGAAATGTCGAGGGAACTTTATCAAAATCTACCGATTGCCAACTCAAATTTCCAAAAACGATAACAACAAAAAAAGAGCGAACAATATCCAAACGAAGGAAAGAGCATCCCACCATCAAAAAAAATTTCTCATTTTTTTAAAAAATCTTTGGGATTTCTTTCAAAATGAAAATTTGCGGCATTCGCCACGCAGAAATAGAAATCTCGATTGATTTTTTTTTTTTTTTCTCCGTTCACCTGGAAAGACATCCGAGGGAGGCCAAGCTCGCGGCTAGGGTTGGAGGGAGAGATCTTCGGACGAGAATTTCCGATCGTCAGATCGGTAGCGGAGAATACGAGAAGGAACGAGGGCGTGGAGAGGTTCGATCCCAGGAACGAGGGCGGGTCAGCGAACGCTGGGGAGGGAAAGGATGACAAAATGCATAGAGGAGAGGGTAGAGTGCGGTTGCCGTGACGCTCTTTTATTGGATGAATCGCGTCATACAGCTCAAATGATACGGTACAACGCGATGTACACAAAAGTATTGTCCGTATTGCTCGCCATCATCCATCCCCTTTTAACCTCTCACTTTATTTATTTGCATTTTACAGAATTTTAACCTCTCACTTTATGTATTTGCATTTTGAATGCTGTAAAATTTGATCCTTTGCATTGTAGACCCTCAACCATGAAGGCGTTAAAAACCACCGTTAAAATTGTGTAAAAATATTTAAAATATCTTTTGCATTTTTAACCAAATTTCACAAAATTTAACATGCTAATATGCAAATTAAAATTTTAACGGTGTTTTTTAAAGTTGTGGGCACCGTGAGGGCAAAGAATTTAAATCAAATTTCACATGATTTAAAATACAAACATCATTTTAGACATTTTATAAAATTTACTATGATTTTTAATGTCATTAAAGCTAAGGGTTTAAAATGCAAAGAACTAAATTTCATAGGTTTAAATGTTAATACATAAATCTCATAGTCTAAAATACAAATAATCAAAATTAGATGATTTAAAATGCAAAATGCCCTCCATGATCACCTCTTTATTATTTGTAAACGGAGATGCTTCCGTGAGATCAAAATTATTCTTGTCGCTGTTATAAAAAAGCACATTGTGTGCACAGTAGTATTTGAGTTCATTTTTACTTTGTATTTTTATTTTTATAATACCTAATTAACACAGTTCCTTTTTACCATAACTGCTCGTCACTTTTAACATGACTTTTAGTAAAATTATTATATTTGAAATCAAGGATAAAATATATAACCACTTATGAATAAATGTATGGTCATATTTGTAAATATAAGTTACAATCATATTTAAAATCGTTACTTTCTATAAACCAATTTTTTCATTTTTATATGTGTATATATATTTTAATTTAAAAATAGAGTAGTCATTTAAAAATAACTAAAACCCCCTATTCTAAAAATAAAAAATACATTTTTTAGAAATGGTAAAATTTAACATATGAGTTAAACATTTTTAGATTAATAATTTCATAAAAAAATAAAGTTTGCACCAGGTGCATTGAAAAACAACTCTATTTGCAAATATGGATATAACTTGTCGCATATTTGAAATCGATTCTTTCTTAAAAGGGAAAAAAAAAATTCACTGGATCGATCGATAAAGGGTATTTGTTTTAAAATGAATGATTTTATTAACCGGGACTAAGCAAATGCTCCACTTAGCTTATCTCAAAAAACTCATTTACAATAACTTTTTTTAATTTTTTTCATACACTTGTTTATCTAAATGTATTTAACATATAAATTAAGTTTTACCTTTTTTAGATTTGCAAATATATTTTTTTAGATTTTTAAAGATAATAGTATTTTAAATACATATATACATATAGATGTTTAAAAATCTCAAAAAAATATAAACATATTAAAAAATGGTAAAACTTATTTTATATATTAGACACACGTAGATAAACAAGTGTATGAATAAAAAAGTAAAAAAAACTATTATAACTGAGTTTTTTAAGGTGAGCTAAGAGAAACCTGGGCTAATAGGATCATTTAGAATGAAGCATTGTTCTTGATGCATCTTAGTCCACTTCAAAAAACTCATTTATAACAACTTTTTTTTTTTTTTGCTTTTGTCTTCGTACATTTGTTTATCTAAGTATATTTAACATATATACTAAGTTTTATTATTTTCGGATATGTCTATATATTTTTTTAGATTTTTAAAAATAAGGGTATTTTAAATACATATATACACATAGATATTTAAAAATTTTAAAAAAAATATGAACATATCCGAAAATAATAACACTTGGTTTATATGTTAAATACACTTAGATAAACATATGTACAAAGAACAAAAATAAAAAAAGTTGTTGTAAATAGGCTTTTTGAGATGAGCTAAGTGAAATATTTGCTTACCCGGAGCTAACTGAATCACTCATCATATATGAGATATACCCATTTTTTGAGGATTTGAATTTAGAACCGTCCATGGTGGAAAATACTTGATCGACGTTCTAGATTTGTTGGGGATTCAGGTGAAGCAGGTTGGTGGGGTGAGGTTTGCACCGTGCTCTGGTTCCACCTTTATCTACGGTAGCATTTTGAGGGGCTGATCGTGACCAGGAACTAGACGGAGGAGTGTGCTCACGTTGCGGTAAAGTGACGACATGGACGGGGCCGCAGGATCAGAGAAAACTTGGGTACTCTGGCGGTACACGAAACGATGGTACTCGATTCTACTATAATAAAGGATTTGGGTGATCATTTAGAATTTATCAACGTACCCCCAAAATCCGAGAGTAATTAAATGATTCTACACGTATGCGGTTTGTAGACATTCAGTGGACGTTTGAAATGAAAATAATCATCTATATGATTTCTTTAGCGTGCCAGTTAGAAAGGAATCTCAATGCCTTAGTTTTAAAAATACCTATTTGTGATTATAATGAGTCTGAGATAATTTAATCAGATGGTTGAGATTAGGATATGCAATGGATAAAAATTCTGAAGTGAGTGTGTATTGACCTCGACAAATTGCTCGAGTATCAAATAACTTCCTTGCCAAAGCTTTTGAAGACGGGAGTCGCGAGATGATAAATGGAAGAAAATATTCGCGGTTATGCATCGTGGGATCGATCTTTTAAAGGATCCTATCCATTTTAAATGAACTTGATAAGAATAACTTAGATTAGTAAATGAAATGTACAACATAATTTACCCGGAATTTCGCTGTTGAAATATGCTTGGATGAAAATAGATCTATGCTGTTCAGAAATTGTTTAAAATGTTTTTTATTTAAACAAACAGAGTCCGAAAAAAAAAAAATCTCACTTAAAAGAGTAAAGCCAGAAATCACGAACCGTCCACGTTTAACGGTGCGGATTGTGCAGAGATCAAGCCCTTTGTAAGGACAGTTGCGAATCACTCCCCATGTGCTAGGCATGTTAGGAAGGGCATAAAGCAGGAATATTCTCCCCAAGGAATCATAACCAGATCTGTCGATCCTACCCCCTGACATTTTTGCGGTATTTTCCACTGTTGTCATAACCGAACCGGTGATTGAACCCGTAAAGGACCTGGTCTGGTTCGAACCGGTCGGACCGATTAATCAAACCGGTTCGAACCGGTGACGTCAGCATGACATATTTATGATGTCATAAATATTAATTTTTTTAAAATTTTAAATAAATATATTGATAAAATTTTATTTTTATAAATTCTAAATATATATGTTAAATTTTAATGACCACAATATAAGTACAAAACTTGCGGAAAAAACTAATAGTAAGTTTTTAAAAATCTTTAAGCATGAATTTTAGAAAAATTAACTACATTAACTAACCTGAAATACTTAACTTATAATAAGCCATGACCATTGTTATTTGGTTGTTGGTTCTTTAATTCTTCCTTTTTATCTCGGTACCTTGATGAATTGCTATAAACATACCCGACAAAATAAGAAATAAAACAAATCAGTAAGTGTTGAAAATTTGAACAATTAAATAACTTATAATAATATAAAAATTAAGAATATTTCCTATGTTCAGCAAAAAAATAAAAATGTAGAAGTCTATAAAGTATAAACAATTAAATGCATTATTTTCATAAAACATAGATTTTAAAATGACGGCAATGAGAATGAGGCCTGCAATGGGAGCCTAGCACAGGTATAGTTCGGCAGAAATGACGGCAAACGGAAATGGGGAAAATTGAGAATTACTGGACTTCCCAGTTATCTATCGGCGATGAATGATTTTTGATGTGGACGTGCGGACCACTGAAGTTAGCATTTTCCCGTCCTGTGGATTGGCCGATTGGGACGATGTCGGCAGGCGCACGTGATGAGAACGAGGCTTCCGATGAGAACGACGCTGGCGGGCGCGCGAGCGGGCTGCGATGCTGTGGACGGCGACGAGGATGACAACCTCTGCGCGGGCGGGCGGCGAGGTGGGTTTTCTGTTTTCGACGATGGCGGGACTCGGGAGCGGCGGGCTAGGTTTATTTTTCATGCCTTCGTGAAGGGGGAAACGAGGACTGAGGAGGACGAGTGGGCGATTCGAGTATTCGACGAAAATATTTTTGGTTCGATTTTTTTTAATATATATTACCCGTCCAACCGGTCGAACCTGGTTGGACCGGTTCTTCCGGTTCGACCGCCGGTTCGCCGGTTTGGACGGTTTTCAATATTTGAACCGAACCGTATAGCATTGAACCGGGAACTGGACCGGTTCACGGTCGAACCGGTTCGACCGGCCGGTCCGGTCCGGTTCTGACAACACTGGTATTTCCTTGGAAAATTCCTTGATTGTTTTTGAAGACTAAGATTTCCCATTCAAATCTTTATAAAATCGTGTGGCTTGGACGAGGATTCTAAAACGCGCAAAGTCAAGCAATTTGCTTGCAAACTTCACCCACGTGAAGCTTGAGAAGAATACAGATCGATCAAAAGGATTTCCTAGTAGCACGCAACAAATGCAAAAAGTGTAGTTAATGGATTGATCTGCAAATAGTCGTCCATGTTAGATAGATCCAGATTACGCGGTCAAGGGCCAACTAAATAAATATGTATTGGTGTCCACATACATGCGGCCTTTTTTCCCAGATTCTGATCCTATGCTCCCGGGCGCATACACCTATTTTTAAATTTTTTTTTATAAACTTGTTAACCCAAGTATATTTAATATATGTATCAATTTTTACCATTTTTGAAGATTTTTAGATATTTATTTCGGATTTTTAAAAATCAGTGACATTTTAGTAATTTAAAATTACCTAAAATGCCATTGACTTTTAAAAATAAAAAATAAATATCTAAAATACTCCAAAAATGGTAAAATTTATACACAGATTAAATACACATAAATTAACACTATTGTAAAAAAAATTTCAAAAAAAATAAAAATAAATAAATGTATGCGCCCTAGAGCATAGGATCGGAATCCTTTTTTCCCATTCCCAAAGGTCATATTCATGCAAATCTCAGTTCCTGGAAAAGGTGGCTTCATCACGAGAAAGAGTGTAGGATAATAAGAATGGGAAGGGTAATTGACAAGGAAGGATGAGATCATTCCTAAGATCCCTTCTGCTTCAGCCCACCCTATTTCATGGCTGGGTAAAAGTCCGGCATGCGACATGATATTTTCAGCATAGAACCAACTTAACTCTACAATCCAAACCCTGCAAGGCCAGTTAATAAACTGAACTCCTACATAACATTAATCCATGTCAATAGCCTCCAGAATGCATAACTTGCTTAAAATCCTTGGCCACCTATCTGATCCGTGTTTGTACAATAAACAGGTTCAATTTACAAGGACATCTACTGTGCTTTCGCAACTGGTTCAAGGGCTTCGATCATCACCACACTGTTTCCCCTGATAACCTGCAGCAAAACAGATGCTATTAGCTGATCTCATATGCATCTATAAAACAATACTGGTCTGTTCTGGCGTCCATATCACCACCAAACAACACTGAACAATAAAGATATGTTTGGTATGCGCTCTATTTTGACTCTGGTGGGCTTTTGTCCAGCTTCTGCTATATTTGGCATAAGTTTCGAGTCCCAATGCTTTTGCAGAAAAATGGTTGAAGGCCCAAATCCACAAAAGAATTGCATCTGTTTCTTTTCGGAACCAATTCTAGACTTTCATAGTTCTCCAAGGAAATGTCTCATGCATCAAGCCACTTTCATTTCCCCACACTAGTAAACAACAAAAACAAAGCCAACAAAAATAATGTAGAGAGAGACTCACCACCATCCCTATCTCATTTTTCTCATTGCCGTTAACGGCAACTGTGTTGTCAACCACCAGGTTCATGAACTGGTCAAATCCACGAAGTGTTCCAACAACTACCCTGTTTGCATTAAGCTTAACTGCAATGAAAGTTCTACTTAGTTCAATCCTGAGAGAATAGATAATGCAATGATAGAATTTGAAACATTTGACAAGATCTAGTACTAGTTGAGTAAGATCACCAAAAAGACTTCAAGGAAGAGGATAACCATCCATCCGTAACACTCGATTTCAAAGGGAATCCATTATATTCATAATATCAAGTCAGCTTTGGAGACATGCTGATGTAAGCTTCCCCATATTTATATCTATTACTAAGGGTAACATGTATGGCACAAAATGTATCTGACAATCGCCACCTCTTATTAAAAGAAAATTGTCATCATTAGTGGTCTCATCACATTTTACATCATCCACCATCATTTCCGGACTTCTTATTTGAAGAATCATAAACAGCAGTTCCCCCAACGGGCAGGAATTGTCCAAATTACACATAATGATGTGGCCTTATTTCTTTCTGAATATCACTGATCAAACAGAATCAAGATGATGGAGAAGCCATTAACAAGAAATGAATACATCTTATTATAATAAGACATTTCTCAAAGACAAAGGCAACATAATTTTGTAGTACCCTCTGTTTCTGTAGCCCATATTAAAATGTCTCCCTTGTTACATTAAATGACATAAAGAGTTGGGTGTGCACAAGTGGCATTATTCGTTGTTGATTTGGAATAATTATTAACAGGACATTTCTGTGGTACTACCTACCTACCCTGTCATCTGACCTATTTGATTAGACTCAATGCACTCAGAATAAGTTTTCCGATGCATTAAGATTTTGTTTAGATAGATTGTATTTGATGCATTAAGGTCTTGTTTGGATAGGTTGTGTTTGAAAGTAAAAAAACATTTCAAATACAGGAAATACTTCTATGGCCACTTTCACATAGTCTTCTATGGCCTAGTCTCTTTTTTACCCCAACTTCTTGATTTAACAAAATCCAACCTGTCTAATGTCTTTAGTATTATATAAAAACATCTTGATCATTGTGTTACGAGGGCCATACCTTTCAAAATAATATAAAAACATGCATGAGATTTGAAATTCATTGGAATCCATTTCCATGAATACCAAAATATAAGAAAACTTTATACAATCATCATTTTTTATAATAATAAACCTTTTAGAAGGTTTGGATGCTTAAATAGAAGTACCCAAGTCATTTTCTTAATGAAACAATATTTAAAACTTTAATATTAACTCCATATCATGGTTTAGGCCCATATCAATCTTTGTTTAAACCGATATTTCAGATCTACATAGTAATAACAAGATTACTGGACAGCTTGGATTTTGTAACCATCAAGGTGGGCCCAAACATCACTTGACCATAAAAGCCTTATATGGACCACATGCTTATAATCATATCAACAAAATAGGGGAGGACATTACCTAGCTAATAACTTCTTCACATCTTCCCATAAAAATTCCTCTATATAATTCAACTTTATTCCTTTCACTCCTAATCATTACAGCTATCATATCAAACCACTTTCTCACTTTTTTTTTAAAAAAATTCCCTCAATTTTTTCTCAAATCCCAAACACACCCTAAATAAGTTTTTTAGAAAAACTAAAAATATGTATAAGGGAGCATTTTTGGGATTAGTGGGAATGAAATGGAATGCACATTTCCCACTTCTCCCTAATTTTTTGCTATGGTTTGACATTTTAACTATCTAAATACCCTATTTTCTTTCCATTTTTACTCCTATATAGGGGTGTTAATGGTCATGGTCAACCCATCAACCCGCTCGTCCAACCCGTTTATAAATGGGTTTGGGTTGGGATTTTTGAATAAATATGTTATAATCCGCCAACCCATTTAACTATTTAATTAAATAAACGAATTAGGGTTAAGATTGTATAATTCGTCAACCAGTTTAGTAACCCGTTTAACCCATATAACTTGTTCAACCTGTTCAACTCATTTAACTCATTAATTCATTAAAGTTCTATATATAAATGCAAACTCCTTAGTTATTTTTCCTCTCTACGTCTTCCCCCCGTCACCTAATTTTTATTTTTCTGCTACTGCCCCAATTCCATTTCCTATTACTGCCCTATTTTCATCTCTCCTACACCGAAACCACTCGTCTCTCCCTGCAATATCATCATTTACTAGAGTCGAGACTTTCAGGTCATCTGCTAAACAACCCGCGAACCCGTTTATTAAATGAGTTGTAAATAGGTTAAGGTTGAAGTTTTTTAAATGAGTTAATAAACGGATTAGGGTTTAGATATATTAAATGGGTTAGGATTAAGATTAAGCTCCAACCCGTCTAACCCAATCCGTTAACACCCCTAATCCTATATTTCAATCAGTTTCTTCCCTTTTCTATATTGTTACACTATCTATTCCCACTTTACTCCTATTATAGTACATCGTTATCTCATTTTTCAAAATTCATTCCATTCTATCCCTCAAATTAACAATTCCCAAATGCTCCCCAAGTAACAAGGGTAAAAAGTAGAGTGGTCAAAATTAGGAGTGCGACTCATGTCGGATTGTACCAGGTTTAGGTGAAACTAAACCCTAACCTTAAAATTGAAATCCGGGTTTGGGTTGGATTCGGACTAAGTTGGCATGGATTTCATGTTGAAATTCGAGTTACTCTTAAATCAATAGAATTTGAAATTTATCAATAAAGATAATGAATTTTTTAAACATAATTGCATTCACACCAACTAATTCTAAAAGTATCTTTTAATTATGATGACTTATTTATTTATAATTTACATATGAATATATTTTATGATCTATGATATTTTTGATTTTGATGAAATTAGTCTTCTAACTAAAAGATAATTCTAAGTACAATGAATGTAATGAATTTACCATTAACAATCAAAGTAAGAAAAATAAATGGAATTATATGAATCGTAATCTAAAGTTTAATAAAAGTCAAACTTATATATCTCATAGTTAATTAGTATATGTGCGATAATTTTAAAGAGTTGATATATTTGTAATTATTTACAAATAAAGTTATGTAGATGCAATAGATCCAATTTTTATGGACAAATGTAGATGATATTTAAGTTTTAAAATAAATATTTTACAGTTTAATTAGGTTATAATTACATTAAAAACTTTTATTATAACTATAGTTAAAATGCTTAATGCATAAATCAATATAATTATTTTAATAAATTAGAGGGAATATCAGATTTGGACTGGGTCGAATTTTAGTACCGAGTTGATGTAAACCCAGTATTGGTTTCGAGGTTTCCCGAATCGGTTGAAACCGAGTATAATTTGAAAAAAATCCAAAAAATAAAACCCAAACTTAGTTTTGAAACCAGGCAGACAAAACCAAGTTGCACCCCTAGTCAAAATATTAAGGATCCATTTGGTAAAGCGTAAAACTAGGAACTAAAATTTTTTTGAAAAGCATGAATATGATGTAATGTGATAAGGATAAAATGAGAATAAATAGAACATTTGTATAGAAAGAGATGTAAAACAAAGATCAGAATATGGGGATAATAATGAAAATCATAGAGTAGTTAGGTAGTTAAGATGTCAAATCATATAAAAAAAAATGTGTTTCTTACTTCCCCCTTCCCCTCCACCTATTACCAAATGGAACCTCAGTCTTTATATAAATGATGTATTTTCTAAAGGCTGTATATCCATCCATTTGTTTTCCCCAATGTTACATTATAATTGCTTCCAACAACACACTTTTTCCATCATTATCTATGTTACCATTAACATTTAACTTTCCATAAAAAAGTATATTTATTTTGTTTTTACTTTATGGCAAATATTATCCCTGTCTTATTGGCATCAACTTGTTTTGCAAATACACTTATAATTTTCCTTTAATCAAATACCAGTATACAAAACCCCTCATACAATAAAAGCAACACATTTCAATCATAGAGGAAGACAACCAGAAACAATACCTAGATGCACGATATGTTCAACATCATATTAATAGTTATATCTTAATTGCATATAACCACCATCATGACCACTAATAACCATATTTCTTAATCTTTGTCAACAAAAAACCTTACTACTTTTCCTTATTTACTTTAATATTCACATGCTCCAGAGACACACTTGAGAAATCCCACGCTTCACTAAAAATCGCTTTCTAAATTTACCATGGCAAGCCATTTCTAGTTTTAACACACTACAGAGAAAAGTCCAACGAACTCATACTGCGACAGCTAGGATAGATAGGCCCAACTGCTTAGCAATCAAAATCACAGAATGCAGGTCCTTCCAGTGCACCAACTAAAAAGTCAGTACTCGATATGCTACCACTACACAGCCGTGTAACAATTTTAAAATCAGAAAACAAACATAATCTACATATCCTAATGCAACGATAACGTGCCTGTACCAACCACCAATCCGCAGCATCAACCAAGTAGGAGTTATGATGTAAGAAGGAGAGTTTACGTTAGTTGGCAGAATGAGACTGAAACTAGTTGGTTGGGTTACACAGTAAATATGCCATGGACCAAAAAATTACCATTGCCAGGAAGTTAAGCAGACAGGAAATTTTGCTTCGGATAGTTGACTGTAAAAAAAGGGCATTTACATTCATGCTAACAAAAAAATAAAATATTCTCATCAACGCCAACAGTTTAAAAACTTTTCAAATATACCAATAATTTCCAAAACTAATTCCATCTATTTCAAAAACCGTCAGTTGCCATGGTTAGGAACGCATAATAAAATTTAAAATTCCGAAAATGCCACTTTATCTCCTTCATTCATGATCTCGAATCCTCCACCCCCAACAACAGAGAGAACCAGATGCCAGAATCATTTTTTCTAAAAAATGCAATATGTGGTGATTACCCGCTTCTTTTGAAAGAGCTCGAATTTCTAATTATTGGCTATAAAGCAACGCATAGATGGGAGATTCTCATAACCAACAAGAGAAAAAGTGTAAGCCAATGCAGAGTGACGGTTGGTAACATGCAGTTTGGCTGGAATATATTTTGTAAAGATCAAATCAAGTGGTGAGCATGCTGGAAAGCTCCATGCTGTCTGGATGGAGTGGAACAGAATGAATTGAGAGTGGAATTGGAATTGGGGGTGGACGAATTTGATGATAATTTTGGAAAATTGAAATGTTTGCATGCATAAAAAAGAATCAGTTCAAAAGTCTGACAATATATCTAACAAAATGTTGAATTGGAACTAACACGTTAAGGACACTTAAGTCCAGTTTTCCATCAGCGAAATAGACAGCAGGGAGGGCAGAAAAGAGTAGAACCAAAAAAATCATTTTAAAAAAAAACTCATGTCTCAACCAGCAACTGATCAACACAATCACATGCCAAAATTTCAGTGGAAACGAATCAAAAATGTAAAACCAGCAATTTAACACTCAAAATTCTAATTGGAAATTGCAGAAGAATAAGAAAGTGCCAATTAGGGACTTACTTTGAAGCTTCTTGTCCATGTATCTGTTTGGCGGAAGGAAACGAAAACACGAACATCAGAGAGGGAGGAACAAAAAGAAATCCTAGAAACCAGCGAAGAATATGAGAGTTATAGAGATTTTTACTTCTTGAGATCTGGAGGCTGACCGGATCTGCTCATAGCGAATGACGGGTCGAAAAGACCGAGTCCAAAAAAATATAGCTCCGAGGCTCAAAAGAAAGGGGAAGAAGCGTTTCAACGTCCCTCTCTTAAACCCTAGAATAGCTCGCTTGCTGCGCCCGATACTTACAGCCGTGGGAGAAGTACGTCAGAGGCGGGTTAACTTAAACCCTTGCGAACAAGAAGGTCCAAAAGACACGTGCCTCTCAAGATATATCCTAAAATTTTATTATAGTTTTATTTCGACAGCATGATTTAATCACATTTTATAGTTTGAACTGAAACAAAACCAGAAAAATATTAAAATTTTCTTATGAATAAATCCATGGTTGTTATTAAAATACATGGCGAAAACGTTTTTGTGTATTTTTCTAAGTTTTTTTTATCATGATACCAAATCCATGGTTGTCATTAAACTACATAGTGAAAAGTTTTTGCCTATTTTTTAAGTTTTTGATTTGTCAGAACTATGATACCATCATATTTTATGGCATAAGTGTCGAAACCTCATTGTTATAGGTGCTTTGAGCTCATATTTTTATTTATTTTTATTTTATTTGTTCATTTTTATGAACCCAATTTATCATTTTAATTTGACATTTTTAAAATTTTTATATATTTTCGTAATTTCAAAAACCAATAATTCCATCCTAATTTATGAAGTAAAATTATTAATTCTTGAATTAGAGAAAATATAAAACTATGAAGTTACATAAACTAAATATATATGGGTTATATAAAAGTGAAAAAGAAACAAAAGAGTTGAAAAACCTATGAAGTTCCAATACATTGATATGTATTAAATTATTACACATTTCGAAAATTAGGATCTTTATTGTTGTTGAAAATGATAGAAAAATAAAACTACAGACGAAGAAATGAAATCTTACATTTGGAATTGAAAAAAAAAATATTTTGAATTATATTGAATTCAACTAAATAATTTTTAAAATATATTTCATATAGAATTTTATTTCTATAAAATTTTCTTTTACGTTACTTTTTCTATTTTTAATACATTGATGATTGATAAAAAATTCATTCTTCATTTATCTAATATTAATGTACATTAGTCCCATTTATAAATATATGAAATGAACATAATAAAATAATTTAATTTTAAATATTATATTTTCAACACCTAAATTATCTATGAGGTCTAATCTCTTTACATCCCTCCAATTTCGAGGCAAATTGTGGAGCATTGGATTGTTCCGTAAGATTAGCAAAGAGCGGAAGGACTAAATTCAAAATTTAAGAAAATGCCTTAGTCCTCTCCACCACCTCCCTGTCGGATGCCCTTTCCCACATGCCCTCTCTCTCTCCCTCCCGCCCTCAAACTCTCTCGTGGCCCTCCCCCTCAACTAGGGGTGCAACTCGGGCTCATGAAACTCGGGTTCATCTCGACTCTAACCCTAACCCTATTTATAAAACATCAACCCTAACCCTAACCCTATTTGTAAAACCTGAACCCTAACCCTATTTTTGAAAATCGGGTTCGGGCTGAGTTTCGGGTTGGAATTTATGTTGATGAATTTACATTTTATTTAAAAGTGATAAGTTTAGAATTTCATATGAATAAATAATAATAACAAATTATGTAGGTAAACATAATAATATATAATCAAACTACATATTTTTTAAAAATAGTAATATAAAGACTATTTCTAGAAAAAAATTAACATGAAAACTAAGATAAAGAAAAAAATTAATAAGTGTAAAAATGAATGATAGAAATAAAATATAAATATAAATGAAATAATATACTTTATTTACAATAAAATTATAATATGCCAAATATGTATTCAAATATAGATATAATAACATAAAATATGAAGAATATAAAGAAATATTGTTTAAATAGTATATATATAATATATTTTATAATAAATATAAAATGGAAAATCGGGCTCGGGTTCTTCGGGTTCGGGTTCACTTGAACCCTAACCCTATAATATTTACAAATCGGATTTTTCGGGCTCGGGTTATGAAAAATCAAGTTCCAACGTTGCCCAAAATCGGGTTCGACGGGCCGGGTTCGAGCTCAACCCGGCCCAAGTTGCACCCCTACCCTCAACCTCTTGCGCATGGCCCACTCCATGCCAAAAGGGATGCCATCAGGGACAACAGTGCTGCTGGTGATTGCGAAGGAAGATGCCCTGCCTCTCTCCTTTTCCATCCACTCTCTCCTCTTTCTGTCACATTGTCTCCAATCATTGTGAACTCCAATTCTTGCATCTGCTTAGCATGAAAATCAGGGAGTTTCTGTTGAAACTAACTCCATAATTAAATCAGATAATGAGATAGTATGACCAAACAAGTTCTCGTTTCAAATTCCTTTTTTTGTCAAACAATTGTTTGATTGGCAGTTTATATGAAAATGGAATCTTAACTGCTATGTGTCGCTGCTGGAGGTTGAAAAAGATGAAAACAGGCAGAACGTCATGACTGGTTGATGGGATGCTGGCGAAAAAGGAGAAGAGATGAAAATAGGGTTGCTAAAATTAAGGGTGGGAGTCGGGGCGGGCCATACCGGGTCAAGGTTTGCCCAAACCTGAATTTACTTTTTAACAATTGAGTTTGATCCTCTTTTTATACCAGGTCGGGACAAGGTCGGTTTAACCATCACTTTTTTTAATAAGTTTCGGGACAAACTTCAAGTTGGTATCGGATCGGTTTCGGGATAGCAGGTCAAGTAAAAAATACGAGTTCAAATAAGATAATTTAAAAAATTTATATACCTATCAAACATAAGTATACATCTATACTAAATTTAAATATTACATGCTTCAATATTTCACTACTTATTAAAAACACATAATTAAGAAAACAAAATATTTGAAAATATAGTATAAGTTTATTAAAATATGTTAATATATAATTACACATAAGGGTTATTTATGTACAAATTATTTTTATTGATTCTTTTATTGCTTTCTAAATAAATTGATTCTTCTATTGTTGATAGAGTTGAATATAAAAAAGTGAGAATTTTGAAAGAAAATAATAATAATATTTAAACGACTTATAATTTTTAATAAATTAGTATATGCGGGGTGGGTCGGACTCTTCAGGTCAAGATATGGTCGACCCACCCCGACCCTATTTTTGAATTCGGGTCAAAATTTCTGACTCATCTCTATATCGGGTCAAAAAATAAATTGGTTTTATCCGGCCAAAAACGGGTCCGGTCAATGCTGGGTCACGGGTCGACTCGTACAAATTCCCACCCCTAGCTCAAATTGTTGCTGCAGAAAGGCAAGACGTTGAAAATGTGGCTATGGGAGACCTACGACAACAAAAAGAGATGAAGACAGAGCGGCGATGCAACAGAAAGGGAGTTGGGAAATATGGTCACTACTCAACGATTGGAAACATAACGTAAGGAGAGAGAGAGAGAGAGAGAGAGAGAGAGAGAGAGAGAGAGAGAGAGATCGCATCCTTGGCGCTCATTGTTGAGTGGCTTTGGAGGAAATCATTGTCTGTTAGGGTTTGCAGAGGCGAAAATTCTTCAGAAGTCGAGATTTGAGCAAGGCAGTCGTAGACAAATTAGTTTCTTCTTTTTTATGAAAAAAGTCCCTGTGCAGGGACGAAAGCCAAAACATCCAGATCGACGTCTGAGGATTCACATGCTAGATCTAACGAATGGAAAACGGGCAGGCTAAGAGCCCAGGCAGGAGATCAGATATCATTATCTATTATAATATAATATATATGTAAATAAATTATAGCATTTTTTATAATTTACGCATAAGGGTGTGTTTGGTAATGAATAAAACTTTTAATGAAAAGTTTTGGAGAGTAAAAGTTGTCAAATAATGTGATACGATAGGGGTAATGATGAGTAGTAAAGAGGATAAAGTTAAAATAAATAGGTTAGTTGCGTGGATAGTTGTGTAGAAATGATTGAAAAGTAAGTTAGTTATATAGGAAAATGTGAAAAAAATGATTAAAAAATTTCATAATTGTGGATAGTGAAAAGTTTTAGATTGAATAGTTTTAACTTGATATTTTTTATTAATTGATAAATACACGTAAATATATATTTTTCAGCAAATATAACTTATGCACATATTTAAATTAAATGAAACTGGGTATGCCTAAATAAATGATATTAAATATAACAAATAAAATAAATTTTCACTTAAGCATAAATATATTAAAAATATATCATGGTTACATATGGAAGGGCTCCTCAAATTTTATCTTACCTACTGATAATAAAGATAGGTCTAAAAAATTGAAGACCTATTAAACAAGTTTAAGAACATATTTTTATCAACTTTTAATTTTGAGGCCTATTTTCATTTTTGATTCATTGGCCCATAAAAATCAGACGAGGCATGATGTATTGCGACTCTAATCATGTCCAACTGTTGATGGGCAAATAATTACTTTCATCAATAGCTCTGAAGTAAAATTATTTGCAAAATTCATAGTGATGAGATAAAAATTGCAAAGTCGTAAAAAAAAAGTTAATTAAGCAAATTCCAACTGAAACTATGAACGCAACTCTATACAATTGAAGTGATCATTTACAAAGCTGATTAGTTATGACTAATCGGAGATGGGGATATTTTTGAGTGGTTAATAAAACCTATCTCCAAGACATTTTTTCTTGAAATTGTTAAGCCAAATCTATATGTTCTATTAACTTGGATTTATCAAATTTAGAGATTTATATATATTCGCAAGAGTATTGTGGTTATTTACACATCTCCAACATCGATAAATCTTGATTTATGAATAATACACATCTAGAATAACAATTTCAAAAAATCCATAAAAATTGTTTTTAAGACCAGTAGTAAATGGTCATCGCTCATAATTGAATTATCATATACAAGTACAATCAAAGTCATAAAGGATCTTTCAAATTTCAAATTGGAACTTGAAGAATATATATTTATTTTTTTGTTGGTACCGTACAACATAACATTTGATATTACAGTTCAAGTTCATTCATATACCCACCAATACTAAAGGGAGATAAAACAATTGCAGGGCAATATAGTGCAAAACAGGGCTTGGTAGCCCAAACAATTGTCTACTAATGGTTTTTGGAGTGGATGTAATACAAAGATAAGTAGATGACAGTTACTTTTCCCCCATTAAATAGTGAGAGTATAAACGACATTGTCAATTTGTTGAATGTCTTAATGGGAGCTTGTGAATCATTACTACATATTGGATTTCATTTCAACATTGAATCCGGAACCGAGGTACAGTGGCTAGGTCGAAAAGATTAAAGTTCTAAGAGCATGGCACCAAAACAAGTAGCATAATGTTGATTTGGAAAAAAAAGGCTTATGGTGAAATTTGCTATAATTGGAAAGCATTGTTCACTTACTAAGAATTAATAAAAACATATAAAATTAATAAGTATGACAAGTCTCTTTCATAGGAAAGCAAAATAGTACTAGAAATCAGGAACTAATGAAATGCATCAACTTCAAAAGTTAAATAATAGTTACTAGAATCGATTGAATGAACAATTATGGAATTTTGTTGAATTTATTAAATTGAATGTTCTTACGGCAGGAAAAGAAAAGAAAATTGAAATAATAAGACAAAACAAAGGACATCACATACCTTTATAAGTGAAAAATCACCCCTTTTATAGGTATCATCTCTGATGAATCATTGTTATGGAATGAGCCATTAGAGGCTGAGATCCTCACTAACCAGCCTCGTAAACTTAAGTTGCTAACTAAGCAACCATGTGACAATAAGTCTCTTACATAAGCACTGTACAACTTTCCAATATCAACAACCCAAAATCCCTACTATCAAATTCAAGGTTCATGTCAAAGGCATTGTAAATGGGTTTAAAAATCGTCTTCTCTATCAGTGATAACAACAAGAAATAAACATCTTCTTCACTTGTAGATAGTACTTTGCACTTGTACTATATTCTTCATTGCATTGACACTTCCTCCTAAATTCAAAACGAAACGACTCCCATACAAATGGCCATGGTTGACTAAAATCTTCCTAGATCCCGCTCCAACTCGAATGGGTTGCTACTCAAGTTCCCTTGCAACCCATTCACCTATTCATCCACTCCCACCAAGGTAAGAAATCTCCTACATTATAGTCTATTGACATATCTTGCATCTTCGCCAATACTTCGTTTAGCTACAACCTTGATTCACTTTGGCCCCACCCTGTATTGCCTCAATCCCCCACCAAAAGTCACCTCGTAGAGGATGAGATTTGCCAAAGAGAAGAAATGATCACTCATGTTGAGGGTGGGGAAGTTAGACATAAGCAACTAGAATAGTCATGTCATCTGCTGGTGACCACTATCTCGTCTACTTAATACACAATTTCACTCGCTAAAATTCTTTCCATTTTTCTATTCTCTGTCGATGGCTAAGGCGTTTGGTTAATCTATTCAAATGTCGATCACTAAAGAGTTCTTTAAGAAATTTAACTCGCCACTATATTGTATACTCTTAACCATAGTTGTTACTTTCTAAGTCACCATCATGATAAACTTTCTAAGTTCACAATTACAACCATCAATGTCTTATTTACTATAATTGTTATCGATGAGCCTAATACACATCTCCCAACATTTTTCCTAGAACAATTGCCCACAACAATCTCTAATATGAATTTTAAGATGGCAACTCCAACAATAACCTCCCGAATGAGGGCCATTGACCTCCCATATCTCCCACTTTAGTCCAACCGCTTGGATCTTTCATACCTTGTCGTGATAGACTTCTATCTTCTTTCTCTGTCTTATTCACCTAATTCAGTAGCAATGTCACTTACTATGATAGCTTCCTGATAGATCGAGACAAACTATCCACAGTATGATCTAGTTTACAATTTAGAACAAATGTTAGTGTTGCAACTTTTATCATTTTCAACCCCAACTTGACTACCTTCTTCATTGTCTCTTCATTAATTTGCTAAACATTTTTGAGATTCTCATCCACATTCTTTGCATTCCGCATGACATGGCCTCGAACTAAAATATCCTCATTCTAATACTAGTGATAGTTGCTAGAATAGAGTAAATGAACAATTTATGGAATTTATTAATTCTATTGAATTTAAATGTTCTTAATGTGGGAAAAGAAAAGAAAACAAAAATAATGAAGTAGAACAAATGACTTCATATAAGTTTAAAAGTAACAATGCCCCTTTTCTCGAATCCAAAGAAAAAAAATGCCCCTTTTAAAAGCATTGTCTCCAACGAATTGCAAGAATGAAATGAGTCATTCTAGGCTGAGATCCTCAAAGCCTAACCACATTAACTTAAGTATTCAACTAAGTAACCATGTGGATTACACTAAACCATACTGTGTAAGCTACTCTACCGCACCAACAACTAGATGCTATCATAAAATGACATGATTCGAACTATAATTGAAGAAATTTTATTCAAAAAGGTTATCTTTATTACTAGTGAATACTTATAAATGGATTAAAACTCTAATTGACTTGAGCTCTCGAGATCCCTTTTCATGAAGATATGTCAAACTCAGTTATAAGAAAAACTACAAGCTACTATTAGCTCCAAAGGTAGGATTCTAACCAAGTAAATCCCTCCCTCGTCAACTCTCTTGCATATTTATAAGGAAATCGACTTCAATGGCAATGGTCAACTACATAAGCCTTTTGACCCTATTATTTCTACCTCCTTAAAATTCACTTTAGCCTCAAGCTCAAGGTTGGCCGCTTACATTTTTTATAATTACATGATGAAGTGGTGGATAACTGTAACAAAAGTAACTGGTGATAGAGCGATGTGAATAGGTTGGAACGCATAAGGAAATGTGTGAAGTCTCTTGTGCATGACTAATAGAGCAACAAATGATGTTATGGTTAGAAAGGTAGCTTGGAAATGAATTCCATCCTAGTGATGAAAGTAATTAAAATTGTTGTTCTAAGTCAATGGATTTCTATGCCAATGGAAAATAAACTACTAGCTAGATACAGAAGTCAATCAAAAAATAAAATGTTAATTCTATATCATGCTAATCCTCTTAAGTCCCTAACTTGCCATGCTCGAGCAAATAAACCCCATGGTAGATGAACCATGATCCCATATTTGCCTAGAACACAAATTAATGGAGGAAGGTTTTCCAAAATTCCATATCTTCTAATAACACATCCCTGCATGTAGCCAACCCACATGCTTGTGGCCCTTACAATTCAACCACACTTGGAACTTGCTAAACATCCCTTCTAAATCTTAAATGTAACCAAAATTACAAATGTAATTAATTGGATATTCTTCCTTAAAAATTTTGATATGCGGTATGATGATGTTCTTACCTTTTAGTGCTTCTTGATAAGTACTTCCATGATTTTTGGACTCTCCTCCCTTATTATTGACTTCTTCATAAGTCGCCCAACCCATTTGCCATGATTCTGAGATCCACGCATCAGAACTTGTTGCATAATCTTAGTGCAGTGTGTTATAGGATATTATCTATCTCTTATGGAAGTCTTCCCTCATGTGATTGATCCCTACCCATGGCATGGCTCTATAGGTGGTGTGTCAGTTGTTGTCATGACCCTATATCTCCTTTGCCTCCATCTTCTCACATCTCAATGGCGTTGCTGGGGCCAATTACTTCTCTAATGATGGTTCATTCTTGGCAACAGTCTCCTGCATACCCTCTTATACTGCTAAGAACAATTGGCTGAAGTTGCCTAATCATTGCTCCCACCCCCCAACTAAACTGCCATATGGTGCAAGAGACAACCTACAATCTGCTTTTATCCTAGTTAATTGGTCTTCAAAATTGCAATCATTAGCTTCTACTTTAGCCATATTGCGGTGCCATCAAACAAGAGGCTTATATATGAATTATAATTCCAAATTGAGAGAAAGACTACTTGCTATTGATAATTCTTGACTATGATTCTAATCAAATAAATCATCATACTCTTCTCAACTCTCTTGTCTTTTTTTGAAGCAATGACATCAATGGTAATGACTACCATTATACCTCAAAATCTAGATTTTGACATTAAAAAGGATCTCAATGTACAAGAAAAAAGGAACAATGATACTATGCCGTTTAAAAGCATTCTATCACATATTACTAATAGGGATATTCTCATAAAGATGATTGGAGAACTTTAGAGTATCAAAAGAGAAAGAAAACCATCAATTATCTCTTTTCCTTGGCATTTTTTGAACTACATATACATTCCAAGGAAAAAATAATTTTCGCAATAACGTCAATCAAATGTAGGAAGTAGTGTCTCATAGATAATTGAAACACTAGGCTAGACCTGAAAAATCATTTCCATCCAAACTTCCAAATTGGATATAATTCTCAGAGAATAATGTTCTCGATCCTAAATTTGAACTGTTACTAAAACCATCATCAAAACCTCCATTGTACTAGGAATGTTTGGGTATTATTTCTCCAACTTCTATCATGAATCCTTGAAACTATGAAAGTATTAAATTAAAATATTTTAAGACTTTATGCCTTGTAATTAAAAAGCAAATTTATTTTTGAAATCATAGTAATTAACGTATATTAAATGTTAGTTACAATGAGCATCATTCCGACTTATACTTATCATTATTTTCTACTATGATGAATTATTTTGACTTTTCTTCTTTTCCTTTCTCCTCAAATGTGAAATATAGAGATTTGGTATAGGTACCCCACTTTGGAAGAATGAACCTTCTAGGAAGCCGGTGTTGTGTGATGCATGTGGATCACGATGAAGACAAAGGATACACGTGCAAACTACGCTCCATTGCCTTGTTTTTTCTTGCATATTGGCACTAATAATCGTCTTAGATATAGGGAGAACAACTCATTGTGAAATAAAAAATATTGCTCATGGTTATTTTGGCCGATTGAGTAATTTGCAGATATACCCACAGTTTGACATAGGGGTGGGAATCGGGGCAGCGCGGGTCAAAGTGTGCCCAATTCTCACCCTACATTTTAAAAATAGTGTTTGACCATTAATTTTTTGAGTAGGTCTCGGGACAAACTTCGGGTCGGTATGGTTAAACGGGTTGGGCAAAAAATACGGCTCAAATAGGATGATTTTAAAATTTTATGAACCTATTAAGTATAAAAATATGTAGATGTTAAATTTAAAAAGTGTATGTTACTATATTTTGACCTATTAATAATTAGTCAAGGTAAAATATCATTATTTAAATAAAATATGAATATTAGAACAAGTTAATGAAATATATCTCATGTAGAATTTTATTTACAACTTGAATAATTAAGGTAGGCGGGTCAACAGGTCAAAAATGGTATAAGAAAGTCCGAGGTCTAGTTGGACCGCGCGCGACCTGCAATTTCAAGAAAATTTAAATTCTCGACTCGCCCAAATATAAAATAGCGTTAGGGCGGGGCGAGTCACGAGTAGACTCATCTCGATTCCCACCCCTAGTTTGACACTAGTTGGAGATATACCCACATAGTTTTGCAAATTATATATTATATGGCACATTTTCACCAAAATTGCATATTACCCATATGGTGATGGCAAATGGAAAACAAGTAGATACATACCATTATGTAGAAAGATAAATCCCATAAATTCTTTTAATTCAAGGCACGAAGGAGAGAATCCTCCCCTTTTCACCCCTCCCTTTCGAACGAAGCTTCGTCTCCTCCATCTTCCTTGATTTTTCACCCTTGCCAGTGGCAATCTTCAGCCCGACAGTTTCCACCTTCCTTAAGGTAATCATCCTTTTTGATCTGTTTGTGCATGTCACTTTTTGATTAATTTACAATGTTGCATGTTCATTTCTTGCTGCATGAATTTTTTTGATGTTTCCATGACATTTTTTTCTATATTTGAAATTGGTTGTGCAAGTTTCTTGGATGAGGTGGCTGCTAGAATGGTTGTCTCCCTTCTATTCTCCTTTGTGGGCGATGAGATGGCCTACTACGGTGGCCCATTTGCACTAGGACTATGGGAGAGATGTGGACCTATCGAGGAACAAAATATTATTTTTTTGGACAAAGATTTTACTTGGAAGATTATGAGATATATAGGCAGCCTTGTATACTATGAGGTTGTATGCATAGATAGATACGGTCTGCTAGATCTTCTTGGCATAATTGCAGCTATAGTAAAAAGTTCACAATAAAAGATAGATAGAGTTAAATTATAAGATTCTAGAAGTTGAGTTGTTTATTGCAATTGGTAAGTTGAAAACAAATGGTAATTTATAAGTACACATCCTTACAAAAGTAGAGGAGATTGAAGGAGATTTCAATATATATGTCCATCTCTAGTACTGCACATAAAAGGATTCAATCAACCAAAAGCAGCCAAATCTAGTGGAGTTCAATCTGTAGGTATTTTTTTATCTAAAACATAGATATAAAGTTGCGGAGAAGATCTATAGAAGAAAACTCAATACTAAAGCAGGCCTCAAAAATAAAAAAGTTGGAGAGTTGATTCAATAATCCATTGGCAATGTTGAATCTAAAGTGGGGAGAGAATATTGTGCAATCAAAGGTAAGAGATAATAATCACATTTTCATAATCTTGATTTATCAATTTTTATAAAATTAAATCTAAGGTCAATACATCTCTACTCTATCCTTAAATGAGGCAATGAAAGTGATGCTTGAAGGTTATAAATGAAGATAATGTATCTCTAATATTGTCTATAAATTGTTGTATTGGTTTCTTGGATATTCAGAAATACGAATTAAGTATATTCATATATAATCTTAGATACAGAGTTAACTAAATTGGTTGAATCCATCCAAAAGAAAGAAGTGTGCAAAGGAGCTGCCGATGAGGAGTTCTTTGTCAATGAGTTATTGGAACCCAACAAAGAGACAAATGTTAGCATAGATGAAGAATTAAATGAAAAAATTTATGACTTAACTTAAGCGAACACAGGGGTAGCTACGAGTGGAGCGGAAGGTGGATCTATGATCATTGGCACATTTATCTTATATTTATTTCTTTTGTAATTTTGTATTTAATCAATTTTGTCTTCAATACCATGTTTATTTATTGTAATATTTTACAGAACACAACAACACATTTCAGTCATGGTGAGCCTTCGGCATAACTCCAAGAATATGTTGAAGAACTATTGGATGAAGGAGATAATGACTCAGCATGTGAGTCAAATAAGTCATATGATAATGCTAAAAGAGTACGAAGAAAATCGAAACATGACATAACATTTAAAGTGGACAATTTCTAGTCCAGGACTGTCAATTAGCATGCAACTCCTAACTACTGTCTTACTTAAAAGACCACTGTGGAATTTGCAATTTATAATCGCTTTGATTTAGTTTATGTAAGAAATGAGTGCAAGAAGCTTACTATGAGGTGCAAAGTCAAGGATTGCACATTGATGGTTTATGCCAAATGTGAACACGACGGTATTGCAATGTGTATAAGGACTATGAATAATCAACATAAATGTTCTACTTTTCAAGATAGTAGAGAGAAGACAGCTTCTCATAATTGAGTAGTGGAGAAGATTTTAAGCAAAATGGTTAGTAAAGATAAGCCTACCCTTTTAGTAATTTGACAAGACTTTCAAAAAGAATATAACCTCAACCTTAAATATAAAAAATTATGAGAAGGAACAAAGAAGGTAATTGATAAAGTCTTTAGTTCATTTGAGAAATTTTATGAGTTGATTCCATCTTACTGTCAAACATTAATGAGATTTAATTCAGGCACTAATGCTAAGTACAATCGATGGATTATTCAAAAGGACGTTTGTATCATTGATTGCATTCAAGGATACATTTACCAATTCATAGGTTAAATGGTGCATTTCTGAAAGGTACATATGGTGAGATTATCTTATCTGTCATTGCACTAGATGGAGATCATGACATTATTCCACTTGCATTAGAGATCATAGATGTTGAATGTTTTTATACTTAGTCTTGGTTCTTGGAAAGATTGCTAAGAGCAATTAGGCCTGGTTCATATATAATTATATAAGACAGATAAAGAAGGCTTCTAAGAAGCTGTTCAATGCATTTTCCATTCCGCAAACAATGTTTTTATATGAGACACTTGATAAAAAATTTGAAGGCTAAACCCTTTGGTAAAGGAGACCAGTTAGAAAAAAATTTATGGAGAGCATCAAGGACATACACACATGTAGATTTTGAGCAGCACATGAATAATATTAGCCAATATAACAAGGAAGCACATAATTAGATAAATAGAGGCATAGTAAGTTTTTGTGCAAAGAATGATTCACCAATGATGTAAGTTCAAATCATATCGATAACAATGTTACAGAAGCATGAACAAGTTTATTATGTAGCCAAGAGCAATGCTAATACATGAGTGTTTTGAAGAGGTAAGAATGATGATGGTAAATATTTTTCATGAGAGAGAGTGAAGTGTTAAATTGATTCACAAAGTGGTACCTTGAGTTGTGAAAATTTTGAATGATATGATGATCAATGTAAGGAAATCGCAAATGATGCAATATTCTGAATTTGAGTTTGAAGGCACATGGAGGTATACTCCACACACAATCTATGTAGATAAGCAGGAATGCATATGTAGACAATGGCAACTTGATGGGATTTCTTGGATAGATGCTCTTGTAGTTATTGTTGGATGACTTAGAGAAAACCCTAAAGACTACTGTTCCCATTACTTCTCAATGTAAACTTATTAAGCTGCTTAAGAACCTGTCCTATTGTAGCACCCTTTTTGCAGGCAGTAGACAATTCGATAGGTTGGTTTATTTAAGCCAACCAAAAATAAAATAAAAATAAAAGTAAATGCTAAAAATATTTTTCTAAGAAATTTATAATATTATAGTAATAAATAGAAATCAAAGCATTAAAATAAAAATAGTAACAGAAATAAAAAGGGAGTCATCACTAATCTTCTTGGGAAGATTAGAACCTAAATATTTCATCAAAGAATAAAACACTAGTTTACATAATTTTCCTCTCTATTTTAAAGTCCGTGCCCCAACATTCTTAAGGTAATATTTTCACCCTCACAGCTATTTAGAGTTATAGTAATTTGCCCCCAAAATATAAAGAGAGTACGTAGTCTAGAATGGAAACAGCCTCCCTTCTAGATTTGAAACACTTGAAAATAACAGGCTTTGAGTGGAATTGGAAAGCAAGTAAAAAATATTCACTAGGATTTTGAGAACGCAAGTGAGCTAGAGAAGTTGATGAGCCAAATTCGGTGTGTATTTTTTCAAGCAAAATGAGACACATATATATAGGCTTTGATTTTACGTTTCAAAACAAAAAAATTTATTTCAAAAAATGCAAACGCTGAAAAATGTATCAGCGTCAAACGGCTGAGTGTTGAAACGGCTGAAACGTTTGAAAACGGTTTATATGTTATTTTATTAATGAAAATTTCAACAAGTTATGGTTAAATCATACATCTATGGCACAATAAAATAAAATGTGCATTTTTTGAGGGGATAGCTGGAACAACAACAGTAGCTGCTGGGGCTTTTTTAATGTTTTGGTGGTTTTTCTGGAGATGGTTGGAAGGGTAACGGGTGCAGTTGAAAGCTTTCATTTCTGAATGGGTTGGACTAATGGGACAGTGATAATGGAGTTTAGATTTTTATTTTACTAGAGGTAGCAGACATAGATAAAGGGTAGCAGGAGAAAGAAGGCGGGTAGGCCTTGGAGAGAGCTGATTAAGAGCCAACACTGCAGCCAAACGGTGCCCCACCTTCTTTGCTCTTAGGGGCTTCTCTCCGAAGACGCTAGAGAGGCAATATTTATAGAATTTTTTGGGAGGGGTTGCTGACATGACATCATTTCATTGGTTGGTAGTGTGGGGTTGTGACATGCGTTGGGTATTTGCATGCATCTTCGCTTCATCGTCAATCTGCTAGTTCTTGGGATGCATCTCGGGCAATTCATCCTTCCTTGCGAGCTGGGAATTTGCTGGTTTGAGTTGTTCTTACTTAGCCTCTAAGGAACGATGCCAACTTGGATTTTTCTGGCAGACCCTTCTTCCTTTTAATGCCCATTATTACTAGACAGGAGATGAAGCCATTGCAACGGGTCTGGATTTTTATGGCCACCAGTAAATCTAGCAATGGTGATTGCGGAAAAAGATGGTTGCAAAAATTCTTTCTTTCTTCATATCTGAGTGTCAATCCACCATTTAGTTGCAAGCGTTGTCGGCTATGGTAGTTAGAGATAGCAATTTGTTAATGAGGCTATGTGCATCTGACAGTAAGATCATGGCACACGGTAGCAACAGTGTAGTGCTCAAATAGGGATTTTCAAGATGAATGTTGAGAGAGAAATCCAATCATGGCAGTAGAGCGAAATTCATTCGAGCTTGGGGAAGGCTAGTTTGATGTTTATTGTTACCGACTAAAAACCCACTTCTAGAAATTACAGCACCGACAACCAAGGAAGAAGCTCTATTTGGGGAAGATGTGCTTTGGTTATGGTGATCCATGCGTACACGAAGATCTATATACATGTGGCTCTTGAAAAGATAATCCCAACCTTTAATCTTGATATCTTGATGGTCCCGTAATTCTCTGATATTCTCACAAGAGTAAATCTGATTTGATGGCATAACTTCAATTGCAGATTAATCCAAACCATGAATATAATTCCAAATAGCATAATTTCATATAGTGGGCCCAAAATTAATTACGTGGACTAAAAATATCTCAAAATGGGGTGTCTACACCTACATAGTCTTCTTTTTTTTTTTTTTTTGATTGAAAGATGAGCACCTATCCTACCAACCTCTGAGAGTGAGAGCTTCCAGAGGTAGAGAGGATAGGGCTATCATCGTATATCCATTCTAAAAAATTATCTTTACAGAGATTTTCCTGAATAAAGAATGGTGGGGTATCCCACCATTCTTGTTCAGTCAAAAAATGGGATGATACAAAATCAGCAAAAATGTGAGCAACAGAATTCCCAGCCCGTAAAACCACCTACATAGTCTTCTAGACAAGATACTTTAGGATGAAATCATAAATGACCACATTATTTTACCACCTATCGTAAAGAAATTTGTAGGATATCTAAAGACTCTAAGGAGAAAGAATATGAGGGAGGAAGCAAGTTGAAAAAAAAAGAAAAGAAAAGGGGATGAACGAATAGTAACATGTAGCTAAAGTGGCATGCTTGTCCATAATAAGTGAAGTTGCAGGGGATCAAAAAGGGTCATTGATTAAGCTACATTTGTAAATGTTTTATTTGAGGGTAGGGGCACATATGCAAGAGAAAAGAGTAGAGGGAGAACAATCTCAGCAGCTCAAAATACTGATGAACGTAATAATCTTCACTATTTCATATTCATGTGCATATATCTGCGTCATTTTGTTAATACCTTATCTTTGATACGACAAGACACAATTTCTAAACACCGGCAAGAAAAGTGAAACTACCTATTGTTAGAAATGCTTCTAGTGGTAATGAGTTGCATGTAAATTGTCAATTTGTCAAATACTTCCGCTTAAAACCATTATGATGTGCATGTGAAATTATGTTATTGTTGCAGGTAGGGTTGAAGAACATGTAATATGAAGTCAATCCTTTAACGCGTAATACATTTTGATTATGAATGTTGAAAAATGTATATTTTATAGTCTTTTCTTGATGATTTTTAATAATGTATTTTAAATAATATATCATAACCGATATTTGCAATTCTACTATTCAAAGTTTGAATTTTTTTTTCTGAAAATGCTTGGGTCTTAAGATGGTGAGTTCTTCATTATTTTATGAAGCACAAGGGGTTGGAAAATATGTAAGTGCATCCCTGCATCTTATCCTTCACTTATTTGGGACGGATATTATTTGCAATTTTCTACCTTTTTTTCAACATTAGAGTGAAAAGTAGTTAACATTGTAGCTTTTGCAATTTGTAAGAGGTAACCAAGCATGCCTACAATGTAAGGAAATAAGGAGGCATGATGTACCAGTAAACAACAGCTAAATAATTACATAAGAAATTCAGTCATCTACCTATAGTGCATGTAATATGAAAGAGTTAGGCTGATATGTGCAAAAGCTAATTGAATATATTGATATCATAAAAATAGTTATTGTTGTATCTAATGACTAGGAAGATATTTTTATATTTTCAAAGTAGTATTTATACATGAGCAGGGTACGCATTGTGTAATTATATGGATTTTGAAATTAGTTGTTCAAACATCAGCAGACCTACACATTATGTAAATGGATAGATGAATTTCAGTATTCCTAAGTTATCTAATTCTTGCATGGTAAGTGTTTTAACCTTGTGTTATGCCAAACGTCATGCACTATGTGTTTTAACTCTTTTGGTAAGCTGAGGGACATATAATACACTCAATTGAGAAAAATAGGTAAAAAATAGAAAACTAAACTTTATTGAGCATTTTCGACATGTAATTGCAACAAACACACAAAATAGCCTAGCTTCGTGGTTTAGAAAATTGTCACAGTAGGCATACAGGAGACTAACCCAAAAAGCTTTTCAAGGTTAATTGGGATAGTTATGACATTAGTTGTGTAATCTTTCAATACTATCATTAGTAATCCATATTTCAATATCAACAATAGGCATGCAGGACTAACCAAAACAATATCAACCATACTTAAACTGAATCATTACAATATCAATCATACTTAAACTGAACCAACTAATCTACAAACTACTACAAAATCATTACCTATAAAGCGTTAAGTAGACGAAAGATTCTAATAAGCAAGTTTGAGCTTTCCAAATACTTTCATAGCTAATTGCAACTTTTTATCCTTATTCATTACGACAATTTTCCTGTTGCAACTTCAAGTTCTTTTTTTAATAACTCTATCCTTTTTCCATAGTCTTTAATTTTTCAGCAAATCTGTAACAATATTTGCTTCTATCTACAATCATGCTCTCACGCCCAATGTAAGCATCACACCAACAAAAATAATAGCAATGCATCCCTAGTGAGATTAAAAATATTGTTATTAGACTTTTCAATAAAATATACAAATACAAATTACAATGAAGTTATATGCTTCTTTAATTATACATAAAATGGTATCACCTTTCTTAGGCATCTATAAAACCATCTTCTTGGATTATTTTTTGATCGCGACTAAATTGAATAGAAAATGTCATCTCTACACTAACATTGTACATGTGAAAAAGAAGTAATATTAGGATCATAAGCCATTTATGAAGTAGCTAAAAAAAATGACATAGATTAATAAAAAATGCATTCACAAAATAGTCTAGATTTCTAAAAAATTAGATTAGGAAATCGAAAAAGTGCACAAACAAATCAAAATTACACCATTCTAATATTTTCTAAGAATCAAACTAGCAAATATTTTCCAAATCTCATTCCTAACATTTTCTACGAAGCAAACTACCAAAGATTTTTCAGAACTCATTTTTTTGGCCAACAGAAAACTCATTATTGATTATAATTAACATTGTTAAATAGTTTGTAGCATTTTCTTGTCAATTTGGATCAATCATAGATATTTTCAAATAATGAGACTAGCATACACATATAGCACCTCACACGAGTGCTACGATGGGTTGAAGCTCTTCTCTAACCTTGTAAATCTGGGTTTGAACAATAGGTTGGAATTTGTAATCCTCATCAAACAAAAAGATGGTTAGTATGGTTCATAGAGAAAGAGTAATTGTAAAGAAGGGACGTGGGCCTGGATTTTGGATTTCATGCATTTGAATCAGCAGTGTATGCTCTTGAATCCTACATTTCTATGAAATAAAATATACCAGTGAAGTGCTCTTTAAATGACATCAAAGTGCAAGCATCTTTCCAAGGTTTATTTACCATAATAGCAATGTGTCTTGCTAAACACAGTTGGATTGCGTGAGGCAAGCTAACTGTCACTCCAGAAAACTAAAAGTGTTAGTAATAGACCAAGCCAATCATATTTCAGCACATATAAACAACTGTAGCAGCTAGAAATTTTGTAAAACTAGGTGGAGTGACTACTAATCTTTGCAGGAGATTGGGTCCCTTTTCATTAAAAAGAAAACATTAGTCTTATAGAGATTGGATTCCAATTCTCAGAATCAAGCAATTACAACAACTTATGCTTGATTATAAGCTGCTACATGGACATGGAAAAGGAGGAGTAAAACAAGAAAAGTAAAATCTAGTTGAGGAGTTGGACTTGGAAGGCTGGAACTGGAAGCTAGAAAAGGAGGCTTGAAAGCAAGTGAAGAAGGCAGGAAGATGAAGTGCAGGATCTAGCAGAAAGCACCCAACTCTGCGTTATCTCCCTCTCCCCTGGGACGTTTCTCTCTACCCCTTTGTTGCTGGCCATCACCTCTATTTATAGAGGTTTGCTGTTGGTTTTCTATATGCATCTTCTGGTTTCCTACATGGCTAGATAAAAGGTGTTTCTATCACATTTTTATCATACCATCTGATAACATGTATAGTTGGATGTGAGTTGTTGCTGCTAGAGCCTTCTAATGGGCTATTGTTGGGCTTGCTGAAGACTGGTGGATTCTAGATTTCTAGTGGATTATTGGAGCTTTGCTTCTATGGCCTGTCATTAGACTAGTGTTTGATTCTCTTTGAACAGGGTTATTTTTCATCATTATCCAATTTTCTAACACATTTTAACAGTTGCTAATTCAAATAAAAGTCTCAAGGTTACGTATGCAATTTTGGAAAAATTATGTAAGAGTAATGTGCAATTCGTAAAACTACGCAGGTATATCTATAATTTTGATTAACCTATGTGAATATATATTCGAATTCCCCTAAAAAACATCTCTGAGTCAATCCACGACATCAGAAGTGTGTGAAATAGCATAAGATGATCTAAGATCCTTGATTGAGTGCAACTGCACTACACACGCTTTTAATGAAAGGCATTTCATACATGATTATGATCTTGCCAATGAAAAGATGTACTTTTTAAAGTGTTTGGGAAGTGAAAAAAAATAATATGATGTGATAGGAGTAATGATGAGAAATAAAAAGAATAAAGTTAAAATAGATAGGTTAGTTGTATGGATAATTGTATAGAAATGATTGAAAGGTAGTACAGAGATATGTGAAAAAATAATTAAAAAATAGGATAATTGTAAAAAATGAAAAATTTTAGTTTGACAAATTTTTTGTGATCAGCAAACATTCCCTTAATTTAAAATTTGAATCCGGCAGTCGGATAGCATGTCACCCGAATTTTGCATTTAATATGTTAGAGCATCGGCCATATTAACACACTGTCAACAACTTGTATGAATTTGATTGGGTTTAATTTTAGACCCACCGTCTACTTACAAATCAAATGCAGAAATCAGTCACAATATTAATATTAATGGCGTTTCTCTGTAAGAACTGGATACCGTGCCATGGGTAGGATCAATTGAGTCAAAGGCCCAAATAGACGACTTTTAACGGTTGAAATCATTATAATAGGTGATTTATATCATGTCCTATTTATTATATAAAAGGTTAAATACATGCTTTTCTTTGAAAGTAAATACACGCCCTTTAAATATTTAAAAGAATAAAACTTTTGCACTAAAAATAGCGGTTGGGATTTTTAAAATAAATTACGTTTACAACACTGAAACTACAGTGGATACAAATCAGTTTAGGGTCAACCAACCATAATTTTTATTCTAAACATTCCAAAACACTGTTTGAAGATAAGCGGGGTTAAATTCAACCATTCCCAACCCAAATTTCTAAAATTCAAATTGAATTCGAAGAAAATTCAAGTTGATAATTTAGATTGACATCTCTCCTGTTACGCATTTGACAATTTAAAATATGGCTGGATTGCAATAAATCTATAAAAGACAGATTGAAGTTAGAATAAATGCATAGGTGTTGGCAAATACACTGGCTTTCAAAGGAAAGAATCAAAGATAAGATTAAATTTTGAAATTGCTCGTTACTTTAGACATGATATGAGGCGAAAGAATTAAACGAGGGCATTATTCATCAAGTTGCAGTGAAGTTAACCCAAAACAAACCTAATTCTGAATGTGGTTGCATTTTTAAATTCCATCCAACCTTAGCACCGAAAAAGAAAAAAACAAAAATCTGCCTAAAATTTGCGTCAAAATGATTGGTCGTAAGATCGACCTTAGCACATGGGAGTGCTATTTTTAACAACTCCTACTTTATCATATTTTAGATGGAAACTAATCCTATGTACCGCCTCAATGCAACCGGATGTATTTTACCCATTTTTTTTGAAATTTTTTTTACACAATTATTAATATAAATGTATTTAATATGTATATTAATTGTACATAATCATTTATCCATATATAAATCATACTTTAGACGGTTTAGATGTTGAAAAAAACACTTTAAAGTTGTTATTTATATCAAATTATTTTATTATGTTGAATTTATACAATTTTCAGATGAGGTCTGTACATACATCCGATTGGAATGAAAATTGATATAGTAATAGGATATATTATTCTAAATACAATGGATAGAGTAGATTTTGATTTTATCATCATGTGGGGCCCATTTCAGCGCCACTGAACTTAATAATTTTTTTCTCTCTATATATATTGGTCCCACTTTTATGAAACTCTTTCTATGTAACTTCTTTTATTTTTAAAATCTTGATGGTTGATGAAAAACCCATTTCATCCATTGTGTTTAACATCATTTTTAATATCCTAGAAATCCTTTTGTTTTTTTAATTTCACTGTATATTAGTCCAATTTATAAAAGTATAAAATCAACGTAATAAGATGGTTTAATGTTAAAATATCAACTTTAAAGTAATTTTTTCAACATCTAAACCATCTAAAATATCAATAACTTTTGGATAAAAAACAATGTAGACATATATATCAATATCATTAAACTAACCACCACCATCTCCATCCAATAGCCTCCCTCGAAATTCAACTATTTCCATGATTAGCCGTCCAGCCAACGGCAGGCATTCCCAACATGCATAAAAGAATACAACCCTGTGCTCAAAAAAAGAAAAAAAAGGTCCTATCGCAAGTAAAACTGGTCTTCTGAAACAAAACAAGTATCCGTACATTGCCTAATTGCAGGAGGTCCCCGACAACTCAGAATTAGAAGACATGCATTTTTCTGTCACGTTGGCTCACGGAAAGTAGCAACTGTTAGGAAACGAGTATTGTTGGGGATAACCTTTACAAATGAGCTTGTTTAATGGTAAGATTTATAGCACAAACGTATCTCCACTTCTATGTAACCATGATACATTGCAACGAGGATACATAGAAGAGGTCCTACATAACCCCCTCAAGTTTTAAAATGTTCATAACTGATGTGAAATCCAATTCATTTATTTATTTTTTGATGACAATTCATTCGTTATATTTAACATCATTTGTTAACTAAGAGACCAAGTTTCATCCTCATCAAATATGTTTATGGGTAAATTATGAAAAATGTTTAGATCTATTTACACATATATTAGAATGTAATAATACCTTATAGAATCATTTATTCACATACAAATGATATTTTGGACAGTTTAGATGTTAAAAATATTACTTTAAAATTGATATTTTAGCATTTTCTATGGTTTACACATAAATATATATATATTCTAACAAATGTAACCCATAAACATACTTGATTAGGATAAAACTTGATCCTTTTAATAAAAAAATGACAATAAATATAATGAATGAATTAAATTTTTCATCAAAAATCAAAATCTTAGATTTTGAAGGAGTTATATGAATCTGAAGCCCAAATATAGAACTTTTCTTGTGCAATGAAACTACACCATAATTAACAATGCATTTGGCTCAAAATAGGCCCCACACGTACTTAACTGTATTGATACTTTATATAATCATTTATCCATATATAAATTTTATAGCAAATGGTTTACATGTTGAAAAAACTATTTTATTATATTAAATTTGTACCATTTTTATATAAGGTCCATACACATCCAATTGGGATGAAAATTGGTATGGTAATGGAATATATAATTCTAAATACAATTGGTGGAATAAATTATAATTTTATGATCATGTAGGGCCTATTTTGAAATAACTGCACCGTAATTGTAGTGCAGTAAAGCTACACCTGAATATTTCTCATATATATATTCATATGTAAATTCTGAAAAATGCTTAAATTCATTTGCACATATATTGTAATGTAATAATTCTTTATAAAATTATTTATCCACATACTAATGATATTTTAAATGATTTAAATATTGAAAAAACTGTTTTAAAATCGATATTTTAGCATTAAACCATTTTAGTACACTGATTTTACACATTTATAAATGACCCATATACAGTAATACTAGACAAATGGAAGAAATTCCATAATAATATAAATAATGCTACATATAATAGATAGAAACCATTTTCCCAAATGAAGCTTTTCCGAAAGAGACCCTGACGAAAATTTTACCATATGCTACACACTGCATAGACCATTAGAATAGATACAACCTAAACTCCAAGCAAGATGTGCTAACATACATTTCCAAATCCATCTTTGTTAAGGTAAAGATATGCTCACGTATCAAAATACTGAATATCTTGGGTGCTTGACGAAAAAAACATATGCTTGGCCCAGTTAGCTTCACCAGAGTGGAAGTCTACTTCCACCATACCTCCAAACTGGAAGTAATAAATTTCAAAGTTATTTGCTTAGTTCATT